>CM055110.1:1821959-1926658 GCA_029204225.1 Diphasiastrum complanatum
GAGACACAATTTCCAGATGCTATGTCTAGTGTCTAACAGTTCTAATCTATGTCTATTATTTTTACATTGGAAAACTTTATGCATCTAGATCTTTATGTGAATTAACTTTTGGAAAATCTATGCCAATGAGACTCTCTTTCTTCGATCTAAATGATACAAAAAATGATGATACATCATATGAGATTAGTCAAATACTACAAAGTTTATAGTGATGAATATCATTAGAATTTTTTCCTTGATTAGATGATAGAGAACAATCAAAATAAGATGGTTTCTCAATAAGCTTTGTAGGCCCACACTTCATTTTACAAGACATGAAGAACTACAATCATTTGAATTAGTCGATAATTGATCTTTGGTAATTCATGGCCCTAAGTGATAAGCTTATGACTATTACTTTTCGGAAATGGTACCAATTGACACTACTTGGGAGGAGATGCATGGGATTTTGTAACTATAGAATAACTTTATGGTTTAGATAGTAAATTGGATGTCGAGTTATGCATTGTCTCTATAAGCACTAAGTCTAGATCTAGTTGAGATTGCATTTGGACATCTCTACCAATATAGGTGGCAATTTTACAACCTTATATTTTATTAAGTGTAATGAATTACATGTTCTTATAGCCACATCTTTAAGGTCCACATAATAACATGTTTAACAAAAACTACTCTCGAGATCAAATTATCTATTGCATTTAGTCGAATAAATAGACGTTGAGCAGGTGAGAATATGAGCTATATGTAACTTGAGCAATTTAACAAAGAAATCTCAAAGTTTGAACTATTTCATGAGTACAAAAGAGGAAAATGAACCCAGTTAAACGAAATCTGAGAGAATGACATTAACAGAAAAATTTGTTGCAAAATCTTGCTTTCAATCATTTCTCGTTAACTAGTCGAGAAACGTGATATACCATCTCGGTTCACAGCCATCCAATTCAATTAATCTGTGCCGGATAAGCATGTACGTAAATTAAAACCAAATTGAGCTCCTGCACAACGTTGAAGCAGATCATCTAGAGTGCGAGTTGGATGGATACGAGGATAGCTCCTATCACTAAGATACGGCAGTCCATCACCGGTTCCAAATTGAAGAAACTGATGAAAGGTGGTACCATTGCGGAATTCATCCTGTACAGATTGAATAATAGATGTGTCATCAAAACCGCTGACTTCTGCTGCTCCAGGAAACCATGGAGTTGCCTCTTTACGTTCACCAGCTATGAAAAGATTTTGTTCACTTAAGATTGTGGCATGTACACGCGCTCCAATCGCATAAAATCCCCAATTGGTATAAAGATTGTTACTGACATGGCAGTAACCCAGTCTGCAATCCAAACAGTTGTAAGGTAATCAACTACTTGTTTAGCAATGCAACTCATACTATCTATATCTTGAGCTCTCGGAGGGATCATCGGGATCACAGATACTGAAGGTCGAGATTGCACATATAAGAAGGGATGTAGGAAAACAACTGTCAATAGCTTAAATCCATCTTATTAACAATTCTAAATCGTGAATCTACGTGCTCATGCTTAGCTCTTTACAACATACTTATCCATTATAATTTTCAACAGCGTTAGTCTCAGAATACAAGGCGTACCTGCAATGAGGCATGCGCTGAAATGAGTCTCTGAACCAATTTCTATACACTGTAATCCGCATATTCTTATCTTCAAAGTCATAATCAGAAGCTCCTAGTAGCATGTTAAAATTTAAATTGGACAGGCGGCAATTGGAGATTGTAACATCTGTGGAGCCTTGAACAACGGAGACTAATCCTTTGTCTGCATCAAATGAGGTGATATGATCTACCCACACTTTCGTGGACCCATCAAAAATATGCACAGTGTCACTGTTGTCAATTGAATTCACTTGAAAATTGTGAAGGATCACGTTAGTCACACCACAAAGCACCACAGGTTGTTTAGTTATAGTGACATTTACTCCTCTACCATCGATTGTTGTGGAGTTCATTATCCATAATTTGTCGTAAAGCACAATTAGCATATCTCGTTCGAAGGTGATCCATATTCCTTTGTTGTCTTTGCGAGCCAAGTTTAATCCATATCGTAGAGTACCTGGCTGAGGACTTGTTGGATTGTCATCCGAACTCGTGACTACATAGGATTGCCCATTGGCACCCCCAGTCACACCTGCAGCAAAGCCAAATGCACAAGAAGGAAGTGCTCTTCCTGACCCAGACCTTGTAAACTGGCACTTGGTACCATACGCGACGTAGTCTATACTTGCACCTGCTCACCAGTCACCACAATACAAGGGACATCATTCTGGGCAGTAACAAAGTTCTTATTTTGTCTTTAGTGTGTCAATATGACGTTGTGGTAAGTGTTAGTTAGCACGTGATTTTCAATCTTCTAGCCTAACGAGCAAATTTTGAGCAACAGATGTAGCTACTGATTAAAAGATCAAGAACATGACTGAAATTAAATGATGTCATTCTACAGGAACCAATGAATGCAGATTGTACTGCATGTCACGCACAACTGGCTTGGACTATAGACAAACAATTAAAAAAAAAAATGCTAGAGATCAGAACAAACAGTACTCGACGGTGACGTAGTGCGAGTGAAGATTTTTCACATAAAAATGGTAGTTCGAACCAAATATTGACGTATTAAGCCATTTCAATCTCTAAGACAACAGTAAAAAGGTTTTTGGAACTCTCTCTGGAAACTCAAAGAATCAAGGGCTGGACCTCCAGAATACTGCAATCAGGTGCATTGGTTCTAAACAGATTTCAATGAAGCAACTGTATTGCAATGAATATCTCAGAACCAAAAATGCCATCAACAATGGAGATTAAAAAGTTTATTTGGAGGAATGAATACTTTGCGCGCTTAAATTTTAGTTCTGTAGAACTCATGCATGGTGTATATCCACATGGAAAAGAAGCACATTGCTACAATTTAGTGCTTTTGGCTGAACGATCCATGCAAGAAAGTTGCACAATGCTCTTTCACAGTCTTCATTATCTAATTATATATTTTGGAAAACTAATAGATAACACTCAAATAAATTTTAATAGACAATGCCTGGTACGTGGTTTATCTTAATTTAAATAAACTGCGTGGGCGTAATTGAGGAGGATCAGGGAACTCTTTGGTAAAGGCATCATGATGTGCAAGACCTCAATAGGAATAAACTAATAAGCATGAAATTTTACGAGAGTGTTTCTAAAGATACGTACTGTAAGTCTGAATGCCTTTCCAGTTGACTGTCCAATTGGGTTCTACATCGGGGTAGGAGGCCGAATGGCTCACGAACATGTTCAATGATTCCATCACGGCTTCAACATTCTCGAGTGCACGCTTTGCCAAGTGGAGAACAACTCTCCCCAAATCCACCTACACAACAAACAATCCAGAATAGGTCGAATAATCTGAACTCTTCGCAATAAGAAAAAACTCCTATGAACGCAAAATGGAAATTTGTAGTTATGAACGATTCCTTTGCCTAGCTTTTCAAAAAGCATGATAACCCTGAGCTACATGGTAACTTTGGGCATATATATATTTGCCGATTCTCTAGTTAGCAAAACTGTTGCTGGCTAGTGGTTACAAATGACACAAACTAATGAGCCAAAATGTTAAGATTACGTTGATAACTGAAAACTTCCTGACGATAATATTTACAGCATCTATATGAAATTCGTGCGTTTCTAATGAATATCCATGAAGAAAGGTGCTTATTGTTGTTCAAATTGCCTCTTGCGGGAATAGCATAATGCAGACTTGCTTATGATTGAAATGTTTGACTTGGCTCAATCATATTTGTCAGATAGAGTGCCTTTAAGTTTTACAGTACTTACTGTAGCTTAAGGAAGACACCTCTTGTCTACATATTGACAAGGGAATTGGTGACTGAGATAGATGATATAACAGACGATACAATTTCGATGCGATGATCTACCCTTAAAGCTTAAAGGAGTTTGCCTGTTCTATACAAATGAAAGTATATAGAAATATGCTCTTTGTATTTTACACTATTAGAAGAAAATCGCTTCAATATGTGATGCAAACTTAGAGTACATGAATAGTCCTTCTCAAGCCTAACAACTTTTTGGTTAAAACATGATGCCGTTAATTGACCTTTCTGCTAATGAACAACGGAATAGAGAGACAAGAGCAACTAGAGCGCTTACCGTTTTCCATGTCGCGATAGTGTTGTTGCAGGAAGAGAGTGCTTTCTTGGCACTTTCTAGCTGACCCATCAGATCACCGTTTTCATCCACGAGGTAAGTCTTTGCCAAGTATAGCGCCTCCAGTGCAGTATTAATTTGTGATCGACAATTGCTGTTGTCGACGCCAACTGTTTCAGCTGCTCTGTTGAGAAAGTCTAATGCCTTCTCTACAGTCCGAATATTTCGAAGATTGTCCATTTGATTCACTTGCTCACCTCCGTCGAGATGATATGCTCTTGCATTTTCAGCGACAGTATGAGAAAATCCCGTTGTCAGCAAAATGATTGCAAGACAAATCGCTGTCAAAACAAAGCTCACGTATTTTGGAACCATTGCCATAACTGGCAGAGAGAGAGAGAGAGAGAGAGAGAGAGAGAGAGAGAGAGAGCGGAGATCAACATAAATGAAAACACATGGGGATTTATAAGAAAAGAGGTGCAGAGAAAGCTGAGGGGAGGGAAGCCACCGTCCACGTTTCAGCCCTAAAACAGATCGCGATTTTGATAATTTAAAATGAATATTTTAAAAACCGCGCTTTATCAACAATTTCCTGTCCGTCGAAATTTTTGTGGGAAATATTTTGAAAGTACATTATTGTCATTCTTAAGAAATGTTTGCGTTCTTAAGGCTGATATGCAACGCTTAGGTTGGTTCAACACAAATTTAAGGGCCATAAACACTACTACACCCCCCATCTATGGCTACCCCCCACAACAATGAGTGCAATGCAATAGGTATCGTTCACGAGGAGCTGGGCTACTCCCTATAGCAAAACGAGCTGCCGGGCGAAGAATATAGCTACAAGGCTGTAGCCCACCATCGGATGAATGATACCTGACATAGTAGGAGAGAGATAGACGGTCAAGATCTAAATCTGTTTGCACTGTGCTATGGCTCACAATCTGTGTTCTCAACCAATGACGTAATGCCACATGTCCACTACCAGTGCTCACGACTGCTACGTTTGTCAAGGTTTCACAAAAAACCACCTCATGGAGGGAACTGCAATTATAATAAATTTGAATTTGGATGTGGTGTCCCTTCATTTTATTGTCGATCAACACTTGCATAGGTGCAAACCTATGTATAATGGAACATAGGTGGAAACATCTCTTGTCAATATGACTTGCACAATGTTTGCAACCATTCTTGCCACACACAATACATTTTGTGTCAATGTGCAACATGAGGGCTGGGGACACTTGAAGTGCTCCCAACCAATGAAGTGAGAGTATTTTAGGCCTTCTTTGCTTACCTAACATGTATGTCTTCGATAAAAGTTAGCTGGTGACGTCTTCGATAAAAGTTATTCTTTGGATATTTTTCTATTCCTTTGGAGTGAAAAGTGACTTGTGGACTCCTGTTAACCGATATTGGTCGACCCAGGCTAAAACATTTTGCGTCCATGGATCGCCAAGGAGTGCCACTTGATAATATACGCACGCCACAGGCAATTGATCTTCAATTGCTTAATAGAGAGGAGGAGACTCTACTAATTTGAGAGCTCAAGCATCCTCAATTGCTAATCAATCTTGCTTATGCTCTTGTGATGTTTTGCTTGTTGTTTCTAGTTTCCATGTTTTTGCTCTGTGCTAGTTAAGGTTTCTCCATAAGCAATGACATTGAGCATTTGAGCTAACCTCCAACTCAATTCTCCATCTCTATCCTCTTCTATATCACTCTCTCTCTCTCTCTTTCTCTATTCACCCTTTATCAAGATGAATGCATGTGATTAGATTTAAGGGAAGTAGTGTTAAGTGGATTAGAGTTAGTGAAAGTAGTGTTAAAGTGAAGTAGAGTTAGGGAAAAGGGTAGAATGCATCTAAATCTAGCAACTTGATATAGTTAGGTACCTATCTAGTGTTCTAACCCTCTTTGACAGGCGGAAGGGCTACTCACCGATTGATTTATACACCTTACAGTGGCATCGTTGTCGGAGATAGGTTTCACTAACTAGTTTAGTTGCAATTTTAGTTGTTTTTGCATTTTTAGAGTGTTTTAGGTGGTTTTTGGAGTAGAGTTAGCTTGTTTTGTACAGATTCATTAAGATACAGCTACCCTACACATCTTCATCAAATGAATCTGAGATCCGGACGATCAGTACCTAGAAGAATTGCAAATCAAGCTCCAAAACTACCCAAAGTAGCAGCTACGCAAATCGAAGTAGAAGCAGAACCAGCATAAATGAATCCAATGGACCCACCTATTCCTGTCACACCTCTCCAAGTAGTTCAAAGAGCACCTTGGCTCAAGATGTCGAAATATGACGGATCATCAGATCCGATCAGATTCCTCCAGATCTACGAGATCTATGGCGAGCGGACACCGACGGAAAAGTTGATGATGTTTCCAATGTCAATGATTATGGCAACGCAGGACTGGTTTTTTAATCTCTCAAACAAAGAAAAGTCCACTTGGAAAGGGGTGAAAGCGGCTCTCATCACGCGCCTTAAACCAAGAAAGTTCTTGGAAGATCCGTTTCTCCTGCTGAGCAAAGTGAAAATGGAAAAAAGAGAAAGGGTCATGGACTACATAGAACGGGTCAAACATTTGAGATCCGAGTGCAACGTAGCCCTAACTCCCGATCATGCAATCATTATGTGGTTTCTCGTGGAATTACCATGAAGTACAGAAGAGAGCTAAAAAGATGGGAGTAGTACGCTACATTGCAAGAAGCAATGGAAGACAAAATCAGGGAAGAAGATAAGGGTTTAGATGATGAAACATATCTGACTCCCTCGGTAGCATCATCATCCAACGCTTCGAACATATCAACATATCTGCTGATGGAGAAATTACACAAGCAGCAGATGGAACAGCTTACGATGCAGTTTGATCAGAAACTGAAGGGCTTGCAGGGAGTAGTAGCACCAACTCCAAATCCACCAGAACAAAACCACCTACAATATCCCTGACGAGAAAATGTATGGCGTTCAATTTGTACCCAAAACCATACAGCGAATGAGTGTCCAGCTATGAAACAAAATCTCAAACTAACATAGAGGTTTTGCCACCTATGCAATGCATCTTCGCACAAAACAACATTCTGCCCATTCAACCCTCGGATCATACAACAAAAGAGGAACCAATACCATACATCTTATCCTTACCATCAGGGAGCACCGAATGCGACATTGCGGTATGACGGGCCAAATAATCAACAATGCATGTCCTTAACTACACCATCAGGGCCAACTAATAATCAAGTGGCTCATGTAAATTTGGCAGCAACAGAACAAGAACCACCACCCCAACCTGAGCAGCAGCAGTGGTAAGGACCGGAGGAGGCATTTGTCGATCTGGCAATGAATAAGTATTATGCAACCTATGTTGCACAACCTCAACGTCAGGGAGGCAGGATCTATGGCTACTATGGATGTGGTGAAGGCCACAGAATTGCTGAATTTCCTTATAAGAGACAACATACGACCTTTTGCAGAGAATGCCAATACGGGCATTGCTACAAGGACTACCCATTTAAACTTGGAACAAGTGCACCCCTGACTTTAATCATTGTACAACCAACAACAGTTCTAGGAAGGATGCCACAAGAAAGACAAAACTCCCATGTTCATGTGCTAGCAGTTATGCGAGCACAAAAATGGAAGGGAGTTTCCCCATCACCACCTCCATCAATATCAATGACTGACAACCAACCCTCAACTGTAGGACCATACTCAAATGTGAGGGAATAAGGAAGGATATACCATAAGGTCCATCATTGGGTATAGAAAGCCCAAGAAGAGGAAGTTGCGCAGGCACGAGAAGATCTAACAGAACCTCAACCTATGGAAGAACTAGCACCAAAAGCGACCTCCCCAATGAGAACGAATCAAAACATTCACTTACATCAGTATGAACCACCATTCCATATGGAAGTGCCAGAGGTTCCCCAGTCGGGATTGCTCACCAGTCTATTGTCTAGCCGCTGAACTTATCTCTTGGTGCGTTACTATGGAGTGCACCTCAAGCCAAGAGCATTCTAGCTGAATGGGCCAAAATGGAGCCAAAATTAGCCACAGAAGAGCCCCTATACTATGTGGGCTACAATGGAATGAGCAATGTCCTCCATATTGGGGCAACTTGGGAGAGTGAAGAACACAACATCAGTCTACCAATCCACCACAAGAGGTTTGAGGACAAAGAAGCAGTGGTAGATGGAGGATCGGGTATAAATTTGATCTCCACTACTCTGTATCAAAAATGGGGTCTGCAAGGATTGAAGCTAGCAAAATTTGCTATCAAATTAGTAGATCAATCTCATGTCAAACTAAAGGACGTAGTTGATGACATCCAAGTGAAAATAGAGGATATGCAATTTGTACTCACTTTTGTGGTGATGGACATACCAAAGTCCCCTTCTGCCTACCGCATTCTACTAGGAAGACCTTGGGTGAGGATCGCGCAAGTGGTTCACAACTGGAAAACCGGATACTCACCTTCAAAAATAGAGAACAGGTTGTAAGGGTCGATCCAACCACATGGGTGGTGAAACCAATTACACGAAAAGTTGATGACAAATCTTCCACCACTGATCACACAATTGATCACCCAAGGCAAGCCAAGGGAGGTCATTACGACTCTAAAACGGATATCATGAGATGGATGGATGCATTGGCAACCATTGACTATATGGGTGGGCATGCTTGTCAACCAGATTCAGACCTAAAACCTAGCATATCTTCAACCAAGTGTTATACATTGGACACGCCAATCACTTTTGGGGTGAATATGATCAATGTAGCATGGCTGTCAGCGGAAGTTATTGAGAACCCTGTGGACGATGGTTTAGCCCTTGGCGACATGCTTTTACCTACAACAAGGAGGCTGAGCTGACTGATGAGTAGGTCCTGCAACATATGGATCCAGATTGCTATGGACTAAAAAAGATACCAGCTCAGCCACCACATAAATTGGAAATGGCTAAAGTATCCAAGATAGATCCACCCAAGGCACCTGCCAACAAAAAGAATCAGCTGAGACAACGTTATAACCAGGTGATCCGATGGAGCGATCTACCGGAAGAGGCTGTAGCTATAATGGATATTGATATTCGCAATCACAAAGCAATTATCGCACAGTTTCTAAGAAAGATAACAAGGATGAACCCAACTACATAGGCAAAAAAGAAAAAAAGAAAGTGTTGGACTCCTTGAAGTCGGTCTGAATGGACCCAAATGCAGTGCCATCATCCTCACAGATGACTGATAACCCAAAGGTTACAAGTTGGGTAAGATCAATATGCTGAAGGAGGAGTCCCACTGAATGCTAGTTCACGAGATGCTAGAAACCTTCAAGAACTATACCTTAGATGACGTAGTAATCATGATGTCGCAAGCACAAAGAAAACCTGATCAAAATCAAAAACCAACCGAACAAGACTTCAAAGGACCTGCGCTGACGCAACCTATGAATTTGGAGCTAGGTGAAGAAGAGAAGATTGTACATGTGGGAGAACAGTTGACACCCACTCAATTCAAAAGACCGCACATTATTGGTGGAATACAAAAATTGCTTTGCTTGGAATTACAACAATCTAAAGGGTGTACCACCAACCGTAGTCCAGCAAACCATACCCTTGGTGGATGGAGCAATCCCCAAGGTGAGCCGTTACTATTGTTGTAATCCTAACTATGCAGAATTAATCAAGCAAGAGTTGCAGAAATTGCTTGATGTCGATTTCATTTATAAATTTAAGCACACTAAATGGGTATCGCCGATAGTCATAGTACCCAAGAAATGGCAAAATGCGAACCTGTGTGAACCTAAAAGCATTAAATGCATTCACCAAGAAGGATCATTTTCCCTTACCATTTACAAAAAGCATTCTGGACAGAGTAGCAAGAGCAGAAGCCTATAGTTTTTTGGACGGCTTCAACAACTACAATCAAGTGAAAATAGCGTCGCAAGATCAATACAAGACAACATTCGCCATAGAATGGAGAAACTATGCCTACAAAGTGATGTCGTTTGGACTTTGTCATGCCCCAAGTACCTTCTAGCAAGTTATGCAAACGACATTCAAAGAATATTTGCAAAAAAATTTGGAGATTTTCTTGGATGATCTATGTGTACACGGACCTAACTCTAAGCACTTATCCAATTTGGAAAACGTGCTGAAGAAATGTCGTGAATATGAGATATCCTTGAACTGTCAATTTTGGGTGACACATGGCCTCATTCTTGGCCATATAGTATACAGGGATCACCACGAATCTATCAAAAATAAGGATCATTCTTGATCTGCCACCACTAGGAACGATCCACGGAGGCTATGTTTTTATGGGTCACACTAACTACTACCGTATTTTCATTCTAGACTTTGTGGAGTTAGCACGACCAATCTACAAACTCACAACAGAACCACATTGGATCGAGGAAGCCCTATAGGCTTTCCAGAAACTTAAAGATGCATTGGTCTTAGTGCAATATTACGCCCATCCAATTGGTTTATAGAGTTTCATGTGCATACGGATGCATCAAAGTATGCAGTGGGAGCAATCTTAACCCAACCAGGTGAACACAAAAAAGATTTTCCAATCCGGTTTGCTAACCTATAGCTTAGTGATTCAAAGATAAACTCTTCGACCACAGAGCATGAGGCACTGGCTATGATTTATGTGGTTAAGAAATTTCGACATTACTTGATGGCCACACATTTTGTTTTTTATACGGACCATCAGCCCTTGTTTTATCTTGTAAAACTTGCAGCATAGGGAAAATCACTCGTTGATTACTTATGTTGTTGTATTTTGATTCTGGGATAGTGGTTCACAAGGGAAAGCAGCACTCTATGGTAGATCATGTGTTGCAAATCAAGAGGAAGGAAACTGCAGCCCTACCCGACAATGAGATACCAGACGCTACCTTGTTTTACATTGACACTATACCTAAATGATAGTCAACAATTGCAAAAGCCATTTTGTCAATGAGACCATCAAGGTCATGTTGGAGGAATTCTTTGTGATCTATAGGTTCATCACTTAATATCCTTGCGGTAATGGTCAGGCTGAATCATCCAATAAGATCCTATGTAGTGTGATCACGAAAATTGTTGAAGCTAGCAGATCTAATTGGGAGCACAAGTTACATGCCGCTCTATGGGCATTCAGAACAACTTACAAGGGAAGCACTGATCACAGGCCATTTCGACTAGTTTATGGTTAGGATGCAGTAATGTCAGTGGAGTTTTTCATACCTTCATTAAGAATTACCAAAACACAATGTCTTGATGAATCCAAATCTCTACAATTGTGCCATGAAGCATTACATAAACTTTATGAAATGTGCTTGCTAGTTGTGCATGCATTGGTGGCTGAGAATGAGTGACGCAAAGCATGGCATGATCGCCAACTGCACAAGAATGATCTTCAATCAGGAGATCTATTCCTCATGTATAAAACTAAAGCAATCAAGGGAAAGTTGAAGTTCACAGGCGAAGGCCCATTATGAGTCAAGGAGATCCTCAGCCATAGAGCTGTGAAACTTGAACAGATAGATGGGATGCCATTCGACACTCCCATCGATGGTAGCCGACTTCACAAGTACTGGCCACCTCAGTGAACAGATCCAAAATGTGGATGACACAATATGCATACAATGATCAGATCAAGCCTCATCCGAAGTCATCCGACCTGGATCCAATAAAACCAAACTAGATCTAGATGAGATCTAGTCAGATCAAGTAGGATCCATCAAGATTCAGCAAGATCAGACAAGATTAGGATAGATCAAGAAAGATCTAACAAGATACAAATGAGATCCAAGGTGCAGTAGATTATTATGAGATCATCCGCAGAGTAGACAAATCACCTTATGAACCTTCTCAAACTTCACTGAGGTCTTAGAATATTGTGACGAAGGTCTCTGGAGAATTTTGGTTGAAACTAAATTGGGAAAAGTGCACTTCTCCTAATACGCACTCAAATTTTCACTATATAAGGGCAGAATTCAAGACATTTGACACTTCATTCAGCAAAGCCCTGCCGAAATTTATACTAAAATTTCCATGTTCTTTGATCATGACGAAACTTTGCACACACCTTTATCAACCCTCACAGCCACCTGCTATACCTCGATCAAGCAGGTTATCCAACGAGAGATACCTACGGCTACCCAAATTTGGCCTTTGTCGTCTGATACCTTGGTCGCACCTTGGATTCAGGCAGCTGGGTCCCTTCTCCAAGCAGTGAAAATTTACCCAGCGCTTTTCACTTCTGACATTGACGTGAACCTAACCTTGCACAAATATGCATCATGGGATGAGAAGAAGTCTCATTTCTATATCATGTGCCAAGGTACCATGTACAAGGTACACATAAACGCTAATTCCATAGTCATTGTCGAAATTAATTCCGACAATTGACTACCCATCTCCCACCATCGATCCAAACACATCATCTCCCCCTTTGTGACATCTCTCTCCCTAGAGATCCCGCTCAAAACTAACAATGGTTATCCGATAGACACTATCACTGACCCCACAATCCAAGCCGCTACACACGTTGAACAAATTTCTGGTTGTATCAACTTTCTAAAAGGATCGTATTCATTTAGTACTCTCATATATGTGTGAAAAATAGTAGATTCTTTTATTGATAAAGAGAGGTTTATTTCAAGTGCAGTATCGAAGCCCTAAATATCTCGGTTTCTAGATGACTAGGAACCGTATATTCCAATGGATATCCTAGCACTATGATCCTAAGTGGTTATGCTAGTAGATTGAGATTTTAGCTCTAAATGGTGTATTCCAACCATGTCGAGTATAGACCTACCTCCTGTATTCCAAGGAGATAGGGTGATTATCCATTAGACACCATCTTTATATTTGACACCAAATAAAAAAAATCAACATTCATGGTTCTTATTACAACTTATAGATATCATTCCAAGGCATGCAACAAAAAGTCACAACTCAATAGAATTCTCAAAAGATATTATGAATCAAATTGTAGTGTGAATAATACCTGGAATTTTTTTACGACTCCCAATCCAAGTGACCCGCTAAGAATTCTGAGACCCAAGATCTCCAATTTGTCAACTTCGCCTTGGTAAAGTGCTTGAGAATGTACTAAAGGGTAATGTCTCAAACTGACTTTCAAAATGATAGAATCTCCAAAGATATAGCCAAGATTATCTTGTTAGAGTCAACACTCTAGATGTAGACTTGGATTCATAAAGCTTCGCAAGCCTCCAAAGTTGATGTGCACCAACCAATCTCCTTGAGTAGCTCATTGGTAACATTCATCTGGATCATGTGTAGAGGTCTTTCAGCTCTCTTGTCATACCTCCCTTAATCTTGTTGTGTCATGCTGTCCTCCACACCTACAACAATGTCCATCAAATCATTCATGGATAAAAGCCTGGTTTTGTGGTACAACATGGACTTTCAAGGACACTACCTTTTTTGGTTAGAAATGCACTTTTGTATTATTATACACTATTTTCAATTAATACTTTTGACTTGCCATAACTTTTTAGCTGTACCTCAAAATAGGTCATGTAACATATCATTGGAAAGCACTAGTCGAGCACTTTCTAATGCACAGAAACTTTGCTAAAATTGGGCTTACCACTAAAACATTATGTCATTTTAACATGGACTCAAAAAAATAATGATTAATAAAATTCCTATACCTTTAATTTGCCATGACTTTTTAACCGTAGCTCGGAAGTATGTCATGTAACATAGCATTGAAAAGTGCTCATTGGAGCACTTTCTAGCGCACCAAACTCCGCTGAAATTGGTCTTACCACTTAAAAGTAATTTCATTTTTAATGTGGACTCAAACATATTATGAGTAATAATTTCCCAAAATGTGAAATGTGCTACCAAAAGGTACAATGAAAAATGGGTTCTATTTTTGTACCATCAAACCATGCTTATAGCCTCATCTCAAGGAGAGACTCCATTCTCACCTTCCAAGTAGAATAATTTGTGGAGGTAGGCCTATTATTGCCTTCCCACATGAATCCACTTGATGTAGCCATGTTGCAATGACCTGATCCTCTCTTTCAACCTGTTCTAATGCACAAAGCACTCTTTTGAATAACATTTCCAAAAAGAAATCACAAAGATATGGAACCCCTGAGTTCTCTTCTAGCACTATAATTAGCAAATCAACACATAAAATGAAGGAATCTTGATCAACCTATGATACACCCACAAATATAATGATTCTTTCCACTTCCTAATATTGAAACAACCTCAAAAAATAGAGATCCAATCAAAAATTGGGTTTTGACAAAATCACAAAATATTGAATCTTCCAAATTCTACATGCAATTGCCAAAAACTTGATATAGAACCTTGTAGCCTCCAATGAAGCTTTCCTAATGCAATAAAAGTCACCCAAATCTAGTAAGTGAAGAGTGAAAAATGGCCTACTTCAAGTTCATAAACCTATATTGAGTTTTGGCCTACAAAAGATTAATTCTACAAAGGCAAAATGCTTGATTTTTTAGTATAAATCAATCTAGCACACTCTAGAATTGGTAACTCCTCCAAATCCTTGCTAAATATGACTAATCCTTCCATAACTTGCAACAAAAGCTTTGATACCATGTGAAGTTTTTCCTAATCACTAAGATCCAAAATCATCGCTTGATCTTTGGTTATGAATGACAACACAATTAACACCAATGACAATGTAGAGATGCAACATCTACTTCATGAAAGAGATGCAAAATCAACAAGATCTTGATCAAACATCAAATATATGAAATAATGAAATTGTTGTTTGTACAATAATAGTATAGTACTATATTTCACACGTGTGGATCAAATATTGAGCATACAATTGCATTCTACACACAAAATTGCAAAATATCACTACTATAGTGCACCAATGGATAGACCTTGCTTGTCTCCTCCATCTTTGTCCTTTCTTGATATGTCTCCATCATAAAACTCCATGAATGAGCCTCCATCTCCATCTTGCCAGAAGATATCATCAGCACTTGATGGCTTGGCCATGAATGAGGGACATAATGAACGTCCATTAGCTTCATTTCCATCAGCAAAACCAGCCAAGAATGCTAGTACAACTCCAACAATAAGATATTGCAAGACAATGTTTGTAAATTAACCAAAATATCGCTAAACTAGTTGATATTTCTCACATGAGTGATATATTTGGGTTTCTATATTCATTTTTGCATTCTCTTGTTGATATCTTAAATTCTTGTGTCCAGTATGCTATTTTTAGTGGTGTATTGGATCCACACATGTAAAAGGTGGTGTGGTACGAGCCATTGTATGGACATCAATAGCAACTTATCATTATTATGCTATTTTTTCAAGTTCTTATTGAGTTTATAGTTTCTATGTTTAGTAGATGCTAGATTTATACATTGTTAATGGTGTTAGATGTGCTATCCTTGTAACCAAAGATGAAAGGGAAAAATTTCTTCACATGGTATCAGACCTTTGGTGCAGGTTATTGAAGGAGCAGCCACATTTAGCAAAGGATTTGGAGGAGTCACTAATTATAGAGCATGGTAGATTGATTTATACTCAAAATCAAAATTGGTTTTCTGTAAATCAAAACTCAATATAGGAAAAAAATACTAAGATGATCCAAATTTCTATTTGAGAACATTATTGTTTGATTTGGATGTCCAATTGAGATTGTTAGTGATCAAGGAACCCATTTAGCCAATGAAACAATCAAGTGCTTACTGGAGGCATTTTTTTTAATTCATCGGTTTAGTACGCCATATTATCTGAGGGGTAATGGATAAGCAGAATCTTCAAACAAAATTCTTTGTAGTATTATGACTAAGACAGTCAAGGCAAGTTGTTTTTATTGGGAACATAAGTTACATGCAGTGTTATGGGCATTCCAAATTGTTGGAGATTAAACTCACAATTTTCTCCTTGATATTTCAATTACATTAAAGATTCTTCTTGCACACTTTTTATTCTTGAATTAAATCATTGATCTAGACCTCTTTAGGTTTGCAAATCTAATACCTACAGGAATTTATAGTTTTTCTTGTTTTGCCATTCTGCATATTTAGTCGTGTTTCTTAACACATACCGCAGTACTTGCAAAACTACTTTCATTATATGTATAGAGTAGTACCTGGTAAGACACACGGGATTTTGTGTAGTAGTTCAACACCTACAACTTTTTACACAAAATCAAATTAGCCAAACTATTCAAAATCACCAAAGGGAAAAATTGAGCATCGGAAGTTGTGCCATTAAGGCTGAAATCATTTATGTTGTTCATATTCCATATTGAGAAAATGTTCTCATGTTAAGCATTTTGTGTATAATATCAACAACACCTTCTACTATTAATGTCTAATTCGATATGTGTGTGTTGTGATTGATTATACTCTCTCAATTGCTTTTCTCAGCTCGTTCACTCAGTCTGATATCGAATCACAACCCTCAGGATGCATAATATATATATCTTCTTCAATTACTCCATTTAGATAGGCTGTATGCCACATCAAGCTGATATACCTCAAGATTTGTTGTAACAACATATGATAAAAAAAAATTTATCAAGGAATGCTTGACTACAGGACTGAAAGTCTGATTTTAGTTAATATTTGGAATTTCAAAAATTCTCATGCTACTAATTAGATTTTCCTTCGATCGATACTTTCTTTAGCTTTGTATTTGATCTTAAAGATCCATTCGAAATCGATTAGTAGATTTATACTAATAGGAAATCCGATAATAGACCATGTTTGGTTCTTGATCAAAGTGGTGTATTTTCTATTTATCACTTTTATCCAGAGATAGAAGTCTAATTGGTTGAGTGCTTCATTGACTTAGTTGATTTTTGAATTAAATAACATGCAATCTCATCAATGTACCTTGTGGCTTGAGCGCGCACTCTCGTCTTGGATGTGGTGTAGGCTAATAATCATGTCTTTGGTCTTGACGTTGTTCATGAGTCGCAATGTCTTCTTTTGACTCATTATTAATAAGTGGTTTTTTTTTTTACATATTGAAACATGAGACTCAAATTGTTAGGTTGATGGCATGAGTAGGCGACAATTCATCGAAAACTTTGCTCTTGCCTTTTAGGTCAATAAAGTGATCCTCGATAAATATGACATCTCTACTAAAAAGTATCTTTGATGTAATGGGTCATATAGCTTATAAGTTCTTGATGAAGAAGCATAACCAATGAATATAAGTTTGATACTGTGGGAGTCGGGTTTCTTTCTAGTTTCTTTTGGGATATGTGCATCCAAACACTATGACATTCTTTCAGAATGGTTTGGATCCTATCCAGATCTTAATAAGGTGTTTTACCTAAGAGGCCTTCAGTCGAATATATGTTTTGAATATAAGCTATAGTGGAAACAACTTTAGCCCAGAAGTACTTAACCAGTGATGTGTGACAAGAATATACAAGTAGTCAATTCGACTACGATTCGATTCTTCCTCTCAACAAGTCCATTGGACCAAGGTGAATAAGGAGTGATGGATTGTTGATGAATGCCTTTGCTAAGACAATACTCCTTGAATTTAGTTGAGATGTACTCTCCACCATTAAAGGACCTGAGTGCTTTAATTCCTTACTACTTTCCTTCTCAACTCACTCAAATGTTCTGAAGAGCTCAAATGCCTAGGATTTATGCTTAATAAAATATATAACTATATTTCTTGAATATTTGTCAATGAAGGTAATGAAAAATATAGCACCTACCAATGATAAGGTTTGCATTGCTATGTAGTTAATCGATCCACAATTATTTAGAGCACGAGACATAGTGCTGATAGTAGTTCCCTAGAAGTGCACAAATTGAGTGAAAATTTAGTGTGGATAAAATTGAGAGAAACCTCTACTCGATATATAGAACTAAGACTAAGGATTCTATATCCACTACCTGAATACATCCTAGAAAATATGAACAACATCATTAGGGACACTAGATGAGATATGTTGAGTTTAGTTGCAAATTATTCTAGAGTTAATTTTTTCCCATCTTCTAGAGTTGGTAGGATGAATAGGTAGCATGATGCATATGGGGATGGACAGATTATTCCTAGCGTAGGAAAAATTTTGAGCATTTGACCTCCAGCTTAACTAGATAAGGATCTTACTCATGTTACTGTTTCTGGATTTTGTACCCAAACTCCAATTTTCTGGCTCCCAGATTAATGTATTTAATTGTCGGGATGCATTCTTTTGTTATCATCTAGATTTTATGTGATGTTTTAGTATTGCAAAATTCCTTTTGTTCGTTGGCCTCAAGCTCAAGGTGTGAGTGTGAGCTCATTGTTCACTTTATGTATTAATTCTTGAAGCTTTTAATAAATGTTACAGTGTATATTGCTTGCACCGATATTTTTGAAATTCAAAATGAGCATCTAACCAACTGATGAATGGCTTTCTTGAGTTTTACACTAGATTGTTGCAAATGAATAACTGAAATTATTTTATTATTGTTGGCTTTAGCTGTAGTAGTCCAACACTAATAAGGTTTTCCGCATTTTACATCCGCTTGGTTGTGAACTAATGATCCTTCCTCAAATACAACATGACTGCATGGTGAGCGAGGTATCCATTTCTAAATGGCTTCCTTCAACTTTGGAAAGCATATGTTGCTGCCCTACAAGTGTTCATGTTGATTGTCATAATCATCAATTTCATGTGCACAAGAGTGTCGTATTGGCAATAGTTTATACCCAAAAAAATGAAGCAAACATCATGAAGCCCCTTGTAGGAAACAATGAGAGAGAGAGAAAGAGATAGATAGATAGAGAGAGAGAGAGAGAGAGAGAGAGAGAGAGAGAGAGAAATCTATATGCGAATTTTTCTCTAGAAGTTTTCCTATAAATTTCCTTGGATTGAAATGAACTAGAGAATTTTCATACTAGAAAAAGTGGCACAAACATTTTTCCTATATAGGGATCATCATCTAGGGAATTTTCCTAGATCACTTTCATATATAGGTAAAATGTATGCATTTTTCTTAGATTTGCTTTCTAGGAAAAGAACCACTTTACTAGTATGGAGATTCCCTATATTAGTTCATTTTAATCTAGAGAAAATTCATTTTTTTCCTATGTAGGAATATGTCTTATTTTTCTTGTGAATATATTATACACTGAATGCTAAACATGAGAGCATTTGCTCAATATGGAACATGAACAACACAAATGATTACAGCCTTAATGGTGCAACTTCTTATGCTCAATCTTTCGCTCTGTTGCACTATCTAGCAAATGCGAACTGGATATATATATATATATATATATATATATATATATATATATATATATATATATATATATATATATACACAACATCCTTATGATTAAAAGAATCGCTTAACTAATCTATGGTAGTGCTTCCATACTTACAATGATCATGGCAGACCATAAATCCCAATAAGCCAAGACAACAACAACCATAAGCAGGTAGGCGGACATGCAGCACCATAGGCAGTAGGCAGGTAGGTACAACGCAGGCAGGCCTGAAAAATCAGCAGGTAGGCGAGCGGTCAGGCTGGGCAAGTAGGCCGTAGGCCAGAGACAGATACCACCACAGGTAGGGTCACAGAAATGCAGACTGCAGCAAGTTTTGTGAGGGATGGAAGGGCCTCGACAGGTCTAATTTTTTTATTCAGAGGTCTGATTTTATTGCTCAGATAGGTCTGTGAGGCCTCAACACGCTGTGGCAAGCCACAAATCTTCGATGTTCGAATGTGGATAGTGATGGGCAATGTAATGTACCTAGATGAATAATAGACACATAAAAACTGAAGAGTTAACAACATTACTTAATGAAGAGTTTATCAAGTTTAGAAAAAACCCATGATTGAAAGCTACAATGAGACACTTCATAACAATAGAATTCAATATAGAACACATACTAAAATAACAATACATACATTAGTGACATCCACAAACTACAATCAAACACATACATAACTAACAAACCCTAACATCTTGTATAAAAGGTCTGAGTAATAGAAAAAGAACCTAATTGCATGTAATATGAATAACAGAAAAACATGTTGAACTAGCATGCATTCTTATCATGTTACATGTGCAAACAACAAAAGTTATCATCATAATAATTGCTTTGGTATTGTGACACATTATTTCGTAATATTATTTGATATATGCATTTTTCAATATGGCAATATAGGCAGCATACCGCTATTTTTTGGTCTACTGGACAACCTTTCGCATTGAATGCATCGACAAAAAAAAGAACGACAATCAATTGTCGCGTGTTCGATAAACAAAAAAATGAACACAGCAACTTTCAAGGAATCGCCAAGACAAAAGCTTATGTCTAATATGACTCACCACAAGCTATCGCAAGGAACCATAGGAGTCAACCCTGTGATCATTATACAAACACCAAGCACTGCCAGGAAACTACATTCTAGCAATTGCGGTCCACATACGGTTGCGATAAGCACCATTTTCTTATGCTCCCGAAGCGAAGTTCAAATCTAAGTGATGTACACTTGTATAGATGTCATTGTACTCTAAATATTTACAAAGTACATGGCAAAGTACATAGTTAAAGCTAAACTAGTCCTGTAATTATGGATTAAAGCTGAACTAGTTAAAGCTAAACTAGTCTTGTAATTATGGATTAGTTAACGATTCTTGTAAATACAAGGATGCAGCTATAAATACATATTCAGCACGCATCAATCTTTGATGCTCCATGATGCAAACTTATTCTTCTGATCAAAAGATATTCAGCATCCGAGTTAGGTTGACATTCTGGTTGTAACATTCTGTGTTGTTTGAGATTTTAGTGTAATATAGAAGAAACACATTCTCATTTGTGGCTAACATAGATATATGCATGTTGTGATTTGATTACACTCATTCACTCACTATGATTAGAACACAGACGTCTGTGACTCCTTAGTTTCTAATCAAACGATGGTTGTATTTGACGCCTAAGGAACAACATTATCATATTGCACTATTACACAAAATTTTGAAATTGAACTTCATACTAAAAACCGATTTACACTAATTCCACATCTTCTTTAATCTCTTCGGTGAACTATGTTACGATCCTATTAGTGAAACATATGTGCTGTGAATCTATTTTTGCATTTACATTCTTTTGGACTGTTATTGCTTGCAGCAGCGCATAACAATAGGAGAGTTGTTTCTGCAATCAATTTACTTCTCTCTTCCTCCATTGCCATCCGCTCTCACCCCTATTTTACTCCAACACGTAGTACTCAACATTGTCCACAAATCTATGGATCAGTCTAAAATATTGTCCATAAATCCAAGAATTGGTTAAAAAAAACTTCACAAATGTTGTTAAATTCTTAACAAATGTTGCTAAAAATCATTGTTTGCTGCTACAAATCAAAATGCATTTTCTATTTTTTTAAGTCAATTATACGTTGCTCGGCGACATTTATAGTGACTTCCTCACATCTCGATCGGAGCATTTCAGTCAAATCTCAACCAGAGCGTTTCAGTCAAATTCCAACTGGAGCGTTTCAGTCAAATCTCAACCGAAGCACTCTGCTGAGATCTCAACCGGAACACTCTACTGAGATTTCAGCCAGAGCACTCTACTCAGATCTTAACCGGAGCACTCTGTTCAGATCTCAACTGGAGCACTCTGTCCAAATCTCAACCGAAGCACTCTGTTCAGATCTCAACCGAAGGACCTACATTCAAATTTTACGAACCGGCATGTCCCATCTCACTCACAACCAGACGACGGCGACAATAAATGCCCTCACCCCGACGCCATTCGCACCTCAGCGAAGTGCAAACTCAAGCATTTTCTGGCGACGATCTGCGGCGATTTTCTTGCTACTGTGACCGATCCTAGAGCTCGACTGTTCAATCCTTCAATTATCATCTTCACACCATCTCTACAATCTATCGACCACCATCATTACCACTCCCTTGTGAGCGCCATCACCAAAAATTTACAACCTAACTTCACTGGCAGAATACATCATATTACAAGTTTTCACATGTTGAGGGGTAGTGTCACACGAGGACTCATCACGCTCCCGTTACACTATTGAACATCATCCAAATCAATATCACAAACTGTATATTTTCAACCCACTTCATTTCTCACACATATCCACCTCCATAACATCACCACCCTTGTCAAACACCTCCACTTTCTGATATTCCACTCTCCATCATTCTTAACTTCGTCTCATTCTGCTCCCACCCTTATTTACATCATATTTTGTTTGCCACTCACACCGTTCTATCTAACACAACCAGCTTCCACACATATTCCATACCCCTCTGCACCACCATTGTCTCGACCAGAGCCAATCCATCACATCTCGCCCGGAGCCAATCCATCACATCTCGATTGGAGCCAATTCTTTTCATCTCAACCGAAGCCCGTCCTTCACATCTCAATAGAAGCCCGTCCTTCACATCTCAACCGAAGCCAGTCCTTCAAATCTCAACCGACTCAGTTTTTCCAGAACCTTCTTTCTTCCATTTCCCCACCATGTCGTCCAATCCCAGTTCAAGTTCTGATGATCCCGAAGCAAGCAAGCTCGACATCCAACTGTGCAAGTTAGATCTTACAGAGATGCAGACTTGGTACCAGCAGGCGGAGTCCTTCTTCAAGGAAATCGAATTTCAGATCCCTATCTTGACAAGGTTATCAAAGCCTGTACCTGGTACACATGGCATATGCCAATTATCATACCATGGCAAGATCATGTAAAATCATAGTTCCACCTATCAGGAATTATGTTTATAACATATCTTTTGCGGCAGCTGACTTGCAACCTTATGGGTTCCCACGGGGACCAAATACTATCACAAGACACTCCAAAAGATAGAGCAAATGGCATACTTCAAGTACGTTAATCCCTCTGTGACTAAATGGAAGAATAAGGATGGGTACAGACTGGAAGCCATCAACGACAAACAGCTTCAAGCCGCATGTGCCTATCTCACCAGATGCACACAAAAACCACGAATGAAAGTGTTGAGGGTACCCATGTCACTGTTTCAAATGATGGCGACTGCATGCCCAGAACCTCTATGATTGGGCACAGTTTGCTTCAAACTATCTACATGAGTGCATTAACAACAAGCAGCCCATCACAATATTGGGCTATCTGATGATAGATATCACTCTTCACCAAGTACAGAACGGGCCAAGGCTTCAACAACAACTGCATCTTGCGGACAAGGCATGGGACATCCCCATTGAGCCAACAAAGTCCAAGTGTGCACGATCAAGAACTACCTCCCCATCGGGATCCCAACCAAAAAGGGTCAACACAAGTATACTCCCACTAGTACGGATGCAAACAAGCCCACAACCAGATCCACAAGCAGTTGCACCATCTGAAGCTCAAGAGGCCGAAACCTCCAAGTCCCAGTTGTCTGACACACGGCAACAAAGAATGCGAAAGAAGCTTCAAACTAGGAGCACATCACCAGTGGGATCAGCTTCAGATGGTTCCACCTCAGATGATGGCAGCTCATCCACAGCATCACAACAGCACTCGTCACCCTCACATGTCATCGACGGGGGTGATGGAGCAACGACATCAGCAGCAGCCCAACATATGGCCACCTCACACCCTGCAACTCCACCAGACAAAGTCACCACCCCACCCACATTGATTACCATGCCAACGCCAACAACATCACCAACGGCACAAGATTTGGGGGGGGGGAGGAGTGGGCATATCCAATCCCTAGGTCACGGAAGTGGTTGTACAACCACAGGCCCAGCAAATCCACACACTGGACACGTCACAATATTTTGATGTTGCGGACTTGATGGAAATAAGCGACGATGAGCCAGAAAAGGTGGAGCAACCAAGAAGAAGTCTAACCTCTCCACTTACCACCACCACCGCCACAATAATTACTAACATCATCCCTCCACTCCTTTCACCTCCACCTCCATCTTCAGCACTGACACAACGCTTATTTTTTGGTTTAGCCTCACCATCCCACACTCCAGATCAGTACCCAACTCTCACTAACCCTGAAAAGCTCACTAAAGCAGCCAAGCGCTCGATGATAGGTCTATCCGAAATGAGTTACCACATGCATTGGTTGGTGAGCCAATATGAAGTGCTCGAGAGCAAGGTCCAACATCAAGACCAAGAAATTGTACAATATCAAAGGCTGGCCATAGAAAAAGAGGAAGAGACAATGGAAACCAGATCCGTGATGGCCGGGCATAAATCCACTTTGGAAGAGGTCCAGCAACAACTGAAGCACCAGATGATCCAAATAGACCAAGTACGAGACGGATCATTGGGTACAATGACAGTCGATGCTCCTCTAGTCAAGCCTGAGGACATTCAATTGCAGGCCCCACAGGCCTCAGCCATCCGGATGGAGAAATACGTGCGGCTAATCCAAGAACGAGAAGCCGAAAAGAAAAATTTTCAAAACATTGTGGCCAAACAAGAGAAGATCATCCTGGAGTCCCAGAAGTAGCTGGAAGAAACCACGAAGGCCCTACAGCAAGTCTTGGACAAGGTGAACCAATTACGGGACACGGCGTGCAAGGCCCAAGCAAGTGCTCAAGTAACGAAGTCACGGGACGATGATGGGAATGATGGAGCAGGGAATCAAGTTGGGCAAACCCACCCTTCAGATGGTAGCTCGAGATCGGGTGGCCAGAGAGCCGAGGTTGCTTCCAGAACTTTTCTCCGACCTCCTCCCACTTTTAACCCCTCCTCCTACTCTGCTTTTAACTTTTCCGAAACATTTATTCCAACTTACCTGATTCTTTCATCTTCCCTCTCTCCATCACCTCCTAGCAAAATAATGGGCCCATCAAAAGGCCCAGCTGACACCTACAAAGCCCGACGGGACGAGTTTCTCCAACAACTCCACTCCCCCGGTGCGGTGTATAACTTGCTGACCCCACCTCCTCCTAAACCTATCACCCCCGCACCCCTCTCTCCAGATCATTCCATCCCTGACCTTCCAGAAACTAGCACAAATATGGGGGGTGATGATGACTTCCTGGTGGATCAACCAGAGATAAGAAGATTCTCGCCCATGCAAGACACGAGCGCAAGTGAGCCATCGACAAGTGAGCGAACAAAAGAGAAAGATACATGCACCAAGGCCCTAGAAGTTTGAAAGAAAATACCCTCCCAACATGAGGGGAGGCAAAACAGACATCGATCAAAACCAATACTCCACCAGGGCCAAGATCATTGCCACGCTACAACCACAGCCAAAATGGCGAAATAAAGTCCTGAAGGATATCAGGCGACTTCAAGAGTATCTGAAGGCACCGGCATGGAAGCGAGTGGATCCTTTCTACATGCCACTCAAACGCAAAAACCCATGGCCGATGGAAAAGCCGCGAGTAGAGTTGGTAAATAGGCCAGTCATCCTGAGAAGTTCAGAGAGAACCACCTCGGATGATCTGAGGATGCTATTACTCGACTTCGGGCATAAATACAAATCAAGTGTTGATCTTTGCGTGTAGGAAAGTGCCGAATATTGCAGATCCATGGCCTTTCTGATGCAGCAAGATTGTTTCTGGGATCAAGGCTTGGATCCCATCAAAATCAACCCAAATGTAGTCCTTTAGTCGGACGAAGACCATAAAATAATGGCCAGACTATACTATAGAGCGGCCTTCATGTCGTCACGCTATGTGACCATGGTGGAAGACTGGCAGGAAATGGGCTTCGTGGAGAAGATAAGAGAATATTTGGGGCCCCTCAATTTCGGAAGTAAGCTCCGCTTCTAGGTTTTTGAAGCCTTACGACGAAAGATGGGCGAATAAAAACAGACGGCACGATGACGAGGCGAGTAGGACTCGCAAGAAGTTCTCAAGAGGGCTGGTATGTAGCGGCCAATTGAAAGACTTTCAATTTGAAGAATAAGTTTTGCGGACAATAAGCACCTGGTTTTATGGAAGCAAACGAAGATCCACGCTTTTCCAAGTGCCAAGCGGAAGACATCACCGTTGTTGCAGTGGGTCCTGCAACAGATTAGGGGTAGATAATGTTAGCAGATTCCAGAGAATCCCCAGATGTCGAGCCAAGCTGAAGACACAAGTTATCTCTCACCCATGACCGAGGAGGTCTCAGAAGGAGGAGAGCAGAAGAAGTTGAGAGCCGAGCATGAGAGCCGAGGAAGTACTAGCTAGGAAGACAGTGAGTTATCTATGTGAGCCTACATGGTGTATCCCAAAGAAGGAATGACCATGTACGAGCTAGTCATATTTTCTAGGCTTTGTAAATAAATGTAGACCCCCCTTAAATTAGTTATAGTGAGCCACCTTTTGATGGTGACCTTTAGTGGAAGGGCAAATTCCACATGTAATTTCTAATTCGATGACATTGCCACTTGGGCTCCATATGGGCAACCTTCTTACTTATTTAAGGGCCCCCCTCTCTTGTGAGGGAGCTTTGAATGTATTGTCAAATTCTCTTGAGCAAATAAAGAGGATCCTCCACGAGTTCTTGATAATTGCTAAGCTCCTTGTTCATGGCAATGTTCTTGAGTGAAATTTCTATGAGCATGCTTGAATTCCTTGGCATTGTGGATTATCTAGTTTCTTATTTTCTAGTTTCTTGCTTAGTTGTGGATTAGAATTCACTTCTTGTTTATGGAATAAGGTAGAAATCAGCATTCAAGTAAACTAAATAGGCTGGTTTGTGGTGTAGATTTTACATACTCTCTTACAGCCCAGTTCTTGATTATTCTTGAGCAATCTAAGCATCAAGAAATGAGTGTTTCTTGATTCTTAGACTGTTAAATGCTGCTAGGAATCTAGTTTCTTGTTTCTTGAATCTTGTTTCTTGTTTCAATAGTTAATTTTGTCTTTGATTATTTTTTGATTCAATAGATAGTGGTAGGATTGCTCCATGTTCTAAAACGTTGATCCTCTTGAGCTAAAGATGGTTACATGGCTGGTTTTTGCATGTACGGAACTGTGGCTCCCACTGACAGGCTGGGAAATCCATGTTGAAATTGGAGTAACGCTTCCGCTTGTAACTGTTCTAATAAGAAGAAAAACCATAAAGTACCGTAACTAAATAAGCCAAGGCCACCCTAACCCTAGTTAATAAGTGAGAGAGATTTGGTACCCTGCGTGTGTAAGTCCAACCCGAAGATCACATAGTTATTTGATTAATTAGAAAGTCAATAAAAGGACTTTAGGCCTTTTTGCGGGACTTTTAATGTCGTAGGGCCTAAATGTCAAGTTAGTGAATAAAGTTGGGTTTCTCTCCAATTTTGGATGGTTTCACTCTTTTTTAAATTTAAATAATTATGGAGTCAGAAATGGACCAATAGGATTCAGAGGCCAAGGTCCTCCTCTCTACTATAAGAAGATACCAACTCGAGTTTCCTACACATGTACATATCTCCATTTCAATAAAGCAGATTGGTTCTCTTGTGAAATTGATTTATGAATGTCCTTGCTCTTTATCACTTTTCCTCCATCTCTCATGCTTTTATTGTGTTTGCTAATTGTTGGATCTGATTCTTATTGAGATTGCATGTTTTTATACATCTCTCATAAAAAGTATAAAAACATGCAATCTCAATAAGAATCAGATCCAACAATTAGCAAACACAATAAAAGCATGAGAGAGAAAGGGAGAGAGAGAAAGAGTACTCTATCTTCATTATGGATCTTAGTGTTAAGGATCGTAGTGTTAATTCTTAGGGTTAATGGATGTTAGAATTAGATGTGGATCTTCCATTTATGCTAAAATCTGAAATATGCTATCGCTCTCATGGGAACGAACCTACGCATGACAACATGTTTCATCAAAACCGTTGACTTCTGCTGCTCCAGGAAACCATGGAGTTGCCTCTTTACGTTCACCAGCTATAAAAAGATTTCGTTCACTTAAGATTGTGGCATGTGCACGCGCTCCAATCGCATAAAATCCCCAATTGGTATAAAGATTGTTACTGACATGGCAGTAACCCAGTCTGCAATCCAAACAGTTGTAAGGTAATCAACTACTTGTTTAGCAATGCAACTCATACGATTTATATCTTGAACTCTCGGAGGGATCATCGCGATCACAGATACTGAAGGTCGAGATTGCACATATAAGAAGGGATATAGGAAAACAACTGTCAATAGCTTCAATCCATCTTATTAACAATTCTAAATCGTGAATTTACGTGCTCATGCTTAGCTTTTTACAGCATACTTATTCAACATATTTATCCATTATAACTTTCAACAGCGTTAGTCTTAGAATACAAGGCGTACCTGCAATGAGGCATGCGCTGAAATGAGTCTCTGAACCAATTTCTATACACTATAATCCGCATATTTAGTCTTCAAAGTCATAATCAGAAGCTCCCAGTAGCATGTTAAAATTTAAATTGGACATGTGGCGATTTGAGATTGTAACATCTGTGGAGCCTTGAACAACGGAGACTAATCCTTTGTCTGCATCAAATGAGGTGATATGATCTACCCACACTTTCGTGGACCCATCAAAAATGTGCACAGTGTCACTGTTGTCTATTGAATTCACTTGAAAATTGTGAAGGATCATGTTAGTCACACCACAAAGCACCACAAGTTGTTTAGTTATAGTGACATTTACTCCTCTGCCATCGATTGTTGTGGAGTTCAATATCCATAATTTTTCGTAAAGTACAATTAGCATATCTCGTTTGAAGGTGATCCATATACCTTCGTTGTCTTTGCCACCCAAGTTTACACCATAGCGTAGAGTACTTGGTTGAGGATTTGTTGGATTGTCATCGGAACTTGTGACTACATAGGATTGCCCATTGGCACCACCAGTCACACCTGCAGCAAAACCAAATGCGCAAGAAGGAAGTGCTCTTCCTGACCCAGAACTTGTAAACTGGCACTTTGTACCATATGAGATATAGTCTTTGATTGTACCTGCTCACCACAATAAAAGGGCACATCATTCTGGGGAGTAACATATTGTTTTTAATTTTTCAAAATGACATAGGAAGACTTCAGTGTGTCAATATGGGTTAAGAGGATCCCATTTTCAATACGTTGTGAGTCTGACGTGTGACAGCACGAGTGACAAGTGTCAGCACGTGTGACAAGTGTCAGCATGTGATTTTCAATCTTCTAGTTTAAAGAGCAAATTTCGAACAGATCTAGCTACGGTGTAAAAGATCAAGAATATGACTGAACGAAATGGTTTCATTCTACAGGAACAATAAAATGAATTTCAATGCAGGAACCAAGAATGCCATCATGAATGGACATCTGAAAGTTCACTTGGAGGTCCGAATACTATGAACGCTTAAATTTTAATTTTGTAAAAATCATGCATGGTGCATGTCCACATGAAAAAGAAGCACATTTTAGTGTTTTTTCCTAAATGATCCATGCAAGAAAATTGCATAATGCTCTTTCACACTCTTCATCACCAAATTATATATTTTGTACAACTATATATTCCAAATAACCTTTCAAAACAATTTCAGCAGCGAATGCATGATAGTTGGGTTATCTTAATTTAAGTAAATTGCGTGGTCATAATTGGGTAGTGGGGTTATAAATGTATATCTAAATTCTTTTGCTAACTTGCAACATGATGTTCAAGAAAAAAAAAGAAGTAAAAAATTAAGAATGGATGGTTTAAGTGTTTTTTTCATGAAAGATACATACGGTGAATTTTAATGCCTTTTCGGTTGAATATCGAATGCGGTTCACCATTTGGGTAGAAGGCCGAATGGCTCAGCAACATGCTCAATGACTCTATGCTTCAACATTGTTCAGTGCACACTTTACCAAGTGCAGGAGAATTCTCCCCAAGTCCACCTACACAACAAACAATCCAAAATAATGATGATTAACTCACAGCAAAATAGAAACAGGATCCAATTATCTATCAAACATAGTCAGAACAATCAGAACGTAAGCAAACAGAGATCATTCCATAATCAAGAACACGATGTCACTCGCAAGATCGTGCACAAAACTCATGTTTTCCATTCATATGCTATGTACATATATTCGTGTGCGAGATGCACTCCAATTTTCAAAAATGATCGACCCTACCTACGTGTCATCAACTACGAACTGCTTCATCTTTCATGCCAAGATGAAGGCTCACCACACTCCCTTGTATCTACATTGTATGGCTACAATTGTCGTTGATGCACAAGAGATGGTGGGTGCATGACTCCCGTCATGCACCCGGTGCTCGATGCGCAACATCGAGCACCCAGCGTTGTGCCCCCAACAATCCCCATCTCAATTTTAGCCATTGCCCCTCTTGGCTTCTTATAATCCCATGGCATCTCTGAGCTGAGTGAATCTATCTTTTGCCAGTGCCTTTGTCATTATATCTTCCACCATGCTCCTAGTCGAGCACTACTCAAGAATCATCCTCCCATCCTGTACTAGATCTTTGACAAAATGATACTAAATGTCAATATGTTTGCTTCTCTTATGAAGCCCTCCATTCCTACATATAAATATGCACCCTTGATTGTCATAGAAGTTGCTGATCCATAGTGCTCCTTTGCTCCTTGACACAGAGCCATTAGCTGATGATAAAGCCACAGACTTTTGTTTGGAACTCGCCCAACTTACTGCTGCGTTTCCCATCAAGAATACATATCCACATGAAAACTTGTGATCAGCAATATCTCCCGCCCAATCTGAATCCACGTATCCATCGATTCTGCCACAGGATCCCTGATAACACAGGCCATGCTTTGATGTGCCTTTCAAATACCTCAACACTCACTTGGCAGCCTGCCAGTGGTCTACTCCAGGATCCATCAAGTATTGGCTCAGCTTGCCTGTTGCACTTGATATATCTGGCCTTGTACATACCATGGCGTACATTAGTAATCCTTGGATCTAGTGGCGTGCCAACTGGAGAAGCATCCATCATCCCATATCTTGAAATCATGTTTATGATGTGCCTTTCTTGATTGAAGTGAATCCATCCCTCCTTTCTACTTATGCTTATTTGGATCCCCAGGCAATAGTGTAAGTCTCCTAAGTCAAATTCTGCCTTGAGTTCCCCTTTGCACTGGTCCATAGTTTTGACATTATTCCCACTGTGCTACATCTTTGAAAACCTCTGCTCACGAGAAACGGCTCTATCCTCTCGTACCATACTCTAGACACTTGTCTGAGTCCATACAGCGCCTTCTTCAATTTGCACACAAGAACTCCTTGCTCAAAGCCCTCACGCTACATCATGTATACATCCTCGCTTAGGTCTCCATTCAAGAACGCGGTCTTGATGTCCAACTGATAGATCTCCATGTCGTTCAATGCATCCCATGCCAATAGGATTCTGATTGATCCAGTTCTCACAACTGGGGTGAAAGTTTCGTCAAAATCTATCCCCTCTATCTGAGTGTACCCCTTTGCGACTATCCTTGCCTTGTACCTCTCTATTCATCCATCTGCATCATATTTCATTTTGGACACCCATTTGCAGCCTATGGCCTTTCTCCCTTTTGGCAGATGTACTAGTTCCCATGCATTATTCTAATGTATGGACTTCATCTCTTCTAGCATGGCTTGGTGCCACATGCCAGAATCCTCTGATTCCTAAAAGTTCACAGGCTCTGCTCCGTGCTCTTTAATCATGAAGACCATATCGTCATATCTGTGGGGTTCCCTCTTCATTCTGGAAGGCCTCCTCTCTTCCACATGCTCTGCGAGTGGACTCCCTAGTGCATTTTTCCGAGACATCTGTCCTCCGAACTCATTTCCACCACCATCTTGCTCCCGATCCTCTCCTATTGCATGTTTTGATGTGCTATCTTCAGCCATCCTTTCCAGTTGTTGAGTCCCCTCACTACTATCCGATATTAAAATCGGTTCTTTTGTCATAATTATCACAGAGCTTTCGGGCGCCTTTGTTGTGCTGCTTGCTTGAGCCTCATGATATCCTATGGAATCCTCATCAAATATGACGTCCCTGCTAACGATGAACATTTTTGTGGCTGGGTTATACATCTTGTACCCTTTCGTGCCATCAGGGTATCCGACAAAGATGCACCTCTGTCCTCAGGAATCCAATTTTTTCCTCTTCTCCTTGGGTACATGCATGAAGGCAGCACACCCAAATACTCTCAAGTAATTGACATTGGGCTTTCTCCTGTAACACACCTCATATGGCGTTTTTCCATCTAACGCTCTGGTTGGCAACCTGTTGATGATATGGCATGTTGTCACCGCCACCTCAGCCCAAAGGAATTTTGGCAAGTCACCTTCATGCAACATGCACCTGACCATCTCCATGATGGTCCGAGTTTTGCTGAGGGTTGTATGGAGCAGTGAATTCCCTTGAGATTCCATGGTTCTTGTAGAAGCTATTGACTTCTCTACTTCTGTATTCCCCTCTATTGTCACTTCTTATTCTTTTGATCTTTCTTCATGTTTCATTCTCGGCTACCTACTTGAAAGCCTTGAAGCTTTCCAGTGCCTGGCTCTTCTGTTTGAGTGTCCATATTCTGACCCTCCTGGAGCAATCGTCAATGAACGTAATGAAGTATCTTGATTCTCTCATTGATGTGGACTCCATCGGTCCACATACATCACTGTGTATCAGGTTGATAACCTCGGTTGATCTGTCCATCGCTCCATCCGAAAATGGCTCTTTATGTTGCTTTCCAAATATGCAAGCTTCGCATATGTCTATCGTTTCCTCTGGTCTGTAAATCCCCAGAGCATCTTTTCTTTGGCCATCCTCTGCAGATTGTGCCCTCCAATGTGTCCCAACCTCCAATGTGCCCTCCAATGTGTCCCAACCTTCTATGACATACAAATTATCAAGCCCAAGTAAGGAAATAGTTCTGATACAGTTCAAATTCCGTTGATAACTAGCTCCTTTCTGACGATGGTATCTACAGCATCTATGAAATCGGTGCGTTTCTAGTGAATAGCCAATTAGAGAAGTGCCTGTTCTTGGTTAGGATGCCCCTTTCGGGAATAGCATCATGCAGAGTTGCTTATGATTGAAAGGTGTGACATGGTTCGATCATATTGGACATATAGAATGTCTGTAAGTAGTATAGTAATTTTATAGTTTAAGGAAGACACCTCAACTCTACAGATTGACAAATCAAGCGTGACTGGGAGAGCCAACATATTCAGGGGATACAATTTCGATGCGATGATCTACAGATAAAAGGTTAATAGTTGGAGGTTTCTTCATTTTATTTTCCACCACAGATGACGTATAAGAATATTCTTAGTATTCTTCACGAATTGAAGAAGATTGCTTGAATATAAGTAAATACACCATGTCAACAATTTTTTGATCAAAAAACGACGCCATTTACAGAAGCTTTTGCTAATGATGAATCGATAGAGAGACAATAGCAACTAGGATTTATACAGTTTTCCATGTGGCGGTGGTGCTGTTGCAGGAAGAGAGTGCTTTCTTGGCACTTCGTAGCTGAACCATCAGATCATGGTATTCATCCTGCTCCACAAGGTAAGTCTTTGCCAAGCATAGCGCCTCTATTGCAGTATTAATCTGTGATCGACAATTGCTGTAGTCGACGACAACTGTTTCAGCTGCTCTGTGAAGAAAGTCTAATGCCTTCTCTACACTCCGTTGTTACCAGAAGGATCGCAACACAAATCGCCATCAGAAAAAAATCCACGTAATTTGTCATCGTACGGCCCGGAAAAAAAATCTAATCCACACGTACGGCCGTACCGTACGGCCAAAATCTTCCGAGAATAACATTACTTAGGGGAATGCCAGAGGGATGCCTTCCTTGTTGGTTGGGGCCTGCCCTAGGGCTCCCGCCCTCGCCCCAGGGCTCCAAGCAAGAAAGGCTCTGTCAGAAGCCTTTCCTCAGTCAGAATGCCCTAAGGAGACTAATTTCCCTCTCGTAATTTCAGTTTTTACTTTTTCTTTTATGATTCTTTTGCCGTATATTTTGCACCTTCCAACTTCGAGAAGGTGCATGTCAAGAAAAGTTTCAAAATAGAAAAAAACGGGAGGAGATGCATAGATTCCATTCTGTGAGGCGCCTCCCTTCTCTTTATTAAAAAAGTAAAATGAGATTGGGGGGGAGAGGGAAGAGAGGAAGGTCTCCGTCCAAAGGCATTCCGCCCAGGAACGGCGTCTGCCCTGAGGGTGGTAGTCCAAGGCCGTATGCCCTTCTTAGGGCATAATGCCTCAAGGAGATGTCCTTCTCTGTCATAATTTCTATTTCTACTTTCTTTTTCAATATTCTTTTGTCATAAATTTTTGTTTACATGCACATTCCAGACGGAATGTGCATGTAAAAAAAGGTAAATCTTTCTATGTTGACCTTCTGGCAACTGGAAGGTGCATATAAACAAATTTTGCCATTAACTTTTGCTCCCATGGATTCCACTTTGGTTGAACACACTAAGTGCTATAAAACTGACTCAACCTATATGCTTAGCCACACATTAATGCATTATGGAAGCATCTAGATTGCACTAGGAAAAATCACATAAACCATCCTCAACAACTATTCGTCACTCTAATATCGTACTTGATGACGATCTCCCTTGGTACTGTCATTGAAATGTCAAATTGACATGCTTACGTGCTTACTAATTAGTAACTCAATGTGTTCAAGAGTTATCAAATGAAAATCGTAGATTTGAAATGTATTTGCTAAACAAAGACTCAACAAGTATCAAAGTCGAATTACTCCATAAATGGCATCAAACATGAATGTACATATTAATACACTACAACAAAACGCACAATTTCCAGCGCTTTTTTTAACTTTTTTTAAGGTTGGCCTTGAAATAAGCCTTGCAACTTTAAATATGATTTTAAGAGGCTTATATGGAGGGTTATAAGGAGGCCAAGGACATTTCCAAATCCCAAAATCATTCTGCTAACCGAGGGTAATAAGGAGGCTTATAAAGAAGCTATAGACTTTCAGAAATGCTCTCTGCTAGCTGAGGGTAATACCAACACTAATGAAAGAACACACCTTAGTATAAACCTCGGAATGTTACATAACACAAATGGAAGATATTTTTGAAAATTGTTGTTTATCAATATACATGGAATTTCATTTTCTATAGGGGCCATATACACAAGTGAAAATAGAAAATTATGTATCACCACAATATCATGATCACAATTTGTGTACTCACATGCGTCAACTTTTTGTTTGATGTCGACTAATCAAATAATACAATACAATTGCATCTGTGAGAAATGTGATTAATATTATAAAAAGTTGCAATACATCATACGATTTCACTTATTCACTTGCTAATTCCTCGTTATCATTTGTTGCATCATCATGCAACAAATCCACCAAACCAAATGAGTCTATCTCTAGTTCTACCCAAATATCTCCTATAGCTTCTTTATTAATAAGTTGATCTTCACAAGCTGATGGCGATGGTGACAACGAGAACAATCGAGAAGTTGTGTTGAGCGATGTCGATCCATCTATAATGATGCATCACGCTCAATATCACCATTTGCTTGTGAAGCATGCACAGTTTGAGAACTCTTTGAATTGTAGCAATTGTATCTAGAGACTTGTATGACTTTTTTTTTTTTCATACACAGTCATGTGCTTTGAAGTTATCAAGAAGCTGATCTCTTTTGCGACGACACGACTGGCATTTTATTGGTGAAGGCCTCTATCATTCTTGACTTATTCCCTTGGAGCTTTTAAACAACATCAGTGGTCTGCTGCAAATGTCGAAAAAAAGTGTCATCTTTAGCATCACGATCTTGTTCAGGTACATCAGTTGGTAGCACCATGTCGTCCATGACCTCTATCCTCAAAAATTTGTTTACTTCGAGGAGCGACTTGAATCATGTACCATCATTTGCGATCTGAACGATCGGGGTGAGAGACCACCCGTAATTGATCGATGTTACCATGAACATTGACTTGTAATTAGGATATATGTTAATTGAATGCTCATTTATTCAGTTCAGATCGATTCTTGCTTGCAGATAACTTTATTTGTAGATTAAATTATTTGTATGACTGATAGTCTGTGTCGAATTGTTGCTCTAATTCCACACCTAATATGCTTTTGCAAAACTAAATCTAACACCGATCTAATGCTCTGAAATTGATTGTATTGATCCAATGATTTTGAAGTTGTGATCAAGTAGGACAGACTTCGAACTATCGAAGTCGGTCTGAATACGATAGATGTAGCTTGTGGGTATACTTGGTTAGACACGTGCAAGCGGCATCCATCTCCTTGCTCTTGATGGCTTCTAGCAAGTAACCATCCTTGTTCTTATGATTATCCACTAATGTATCCAGGAATTGGAGGTGTTGGGAAATCTCTAATTCTTTCAGCTTCTTTGTCATTCCGATGGGTCCTTCTGGGAATCGGAAGTCCATCAGATCCGTGGTCGCTAGCGGCACAGTAAACGTGGTGTAAACTCTCCTTGAAAGTCTGAATGAAAATGCTTTCAAAGTGGGGTTATAGTTATTGTAGGCTGTTGTCATGAGGAAATGGCTTTGGAAGCCCTTGGTCAGAAGATTTGTAAACTCCAGCTTCCGGAACACTGGTTGTGCCTCATCATACCACTATTGTGTTTCTTGTACGTCCATTAGACTCAAGCTAACTGGAACGGCGATGCTTCCAACCATAAACTCAAATTCAGCAGCTGTAAATGCCATGCTCGTCTTCCTGTGTTTAGATTTGTAAAGCACTTCAATCTTTCGGTGTATCTCTCAATTGTAATAGCATAGAGGGTCAGGAGATTATGTACAACGTCATTGAGGAAGTGAGTCCCTCTTTCACTTACTAACTCTATCAAATAGCCGAATCGGGTGATAATATCTTCATATAAAAACTTGGCTGTGACTTTGGCAGCGGCTTGTTTCGTCGCTCTAGCCTCTACCCAATTTCTAGCATAGTCAGTGGCCACTAAGATATATCTGGACTGAGTACCTCGTGTGGTTGGGCTAATTGGCCCTACAAAATCAATCCCCCCTTTATGAAATGCTTCTCCTTCGGCTATTGAAGTTAAAGGCATAAAATCAGCGTGTTGAGGACTCGTGTTTATTCTTTAACAGTCATCGCATGTTCTAATTTGTGCATAAGTATCTTTAAATAATGTCGTCCACCAGTATCTTGGCTTATAAAATTTTCTTAGCAGTACTGTCGGATGAGAAGTGCCTTTAGAAGGTCCCGAAGTTTGAGACTTCTTCAACATGAAATATATACTAGAATAAAAGTATCTAGGTCTCTTTCACACGTGTGAAAGGTTAGATCCAAAACTATGTACAAAAATTGCCAATTTAGGCCTCAAACTAGCTAGGAAATGTTGACAATTTTCACAGTTTTCTCGAAATTTTTGACAAGCGAAAAATGCAAAAAAGGTGACACTGTTGTCAAACTCCATGTATTTCTATAGACTTTGTAAAAACACTTGTAATTTTGTAGACTGTGTAAAACACGGGAAAATCCGTAGAACTCGATAAACAATTGGATGAAGATTAAAAACTGATTAGTCGATTAGTAGAAAGGAGAATAATCCAGCACTTTACTGTGGCCAGTAGCGGCATGTCTAGGATGACTCTCACCTCGACTAGGTCCGTGGATATACCATCTTTGGATATGATGTGTCCTAAGACAACACCATGTGCTACCCAAATCTGACATTTCTCTGGATTCAAAGAGATTCCATATTTCTACATTGGATTAAAACTTTTTCAAGACAATCAAGATGATCACAAGCTTTAGATTTAACACCAATATCATCAAGATAGATTTCTAAAATCTTATGCAGTAAATCTTTAAACGCAAACTACATTACTCTCTAAAATGTGGATGGAGCATTGCAAAGTCTAAATGGCATTACTTGATATGCATATGTACCAAACTTTGTGGCAAACGTAGTCTTATGAATGTCCTTTGGATCTAATCAGATAAGAAATAAGCACATAAACCATCCAAAAATCTAATTGCCTCGGATCTTGCCATCTCTTCTAATATAGCATCGGTTAATGGTAAAGGGAAGTGGTCCTTCTTTGTGACTTTATTCAGTTCTTTTAGATCCACACATATCCGTAACTTACCATTCTTCTTGGGTACCACCACTATTGGGGATAACCATGTTGTATGCTCTATTTCTTTAATGAAACCTACAGCCAATAATCTCTGTATATCTTCTTTGATCTTCTCTCTGTAAAGTGGATTACACCGGTAAGGTTTGGCTTGGACTGGCCTTTCACCATCTACTAATGGTATGGAGTGTACTGCTATTTCAGGTGGTATACCTTTCATTTATTTATAGGTCCATGCAAAGACGTCACGATATTTTTGTAAGAGCTTTTCTAAGTTTAAATGCTATCGTCTATCAAGATGGGCTCCTATATGTATGAATCTGTCATCATTCTCATTTGGATCTTTCAGATTTAGTGGAACAGTCTTAGCTGGCCCATCGAATGAAGATGAGTCACAGGTTTGCTCACACTTCAGTTGAGGCAACGCAATAGGAACATCTCCTAGGGAACAATCTGATAATTTTTCTTGGGTACATCGAGTCCAGGGGTTTTGTTATGCACAGGGATCTTCTCGGGTAAGGATGGGGCTCTACTGGGGCATGGCCTTGAACATGAAGCAACATTAGTTAAGTCGTCAGTGTGTGGCTCAGTGAGATGAGCAATTGGTTGTTTCATCTTTTGGCGGATCTGCTTTTGTTTCTTGGTTAACCTTGAGTGTATGATAGGGAGCAGTTTATTTAGTGAAATGGTAATCTTGAGTTTATTAATACCCATAGATGGAGGAATCTGAGTATGTGGTTGAGCTGTGAGTTCGGATCTAGAGTACTATTGATTTCATCTCTCGGATTATCCCATTCATATAACTTATCATGCAGATGACGATCGGTTAATCGACTAGGTTGTGCTACATTCTTCAGAATGCATTCATCTACATGTGCAAAAGGAGATGGTAGCTTAATCTCTTTTGGTATTCTTGTAAGGTAGGATGATTGTGGATCTAGATAGTGAAGTATTTGCTCATCATTCAGATCTTTGTCAATCATTGTCAACATAATGCTTTCATCTGTGATTGCTATGGGAGCGTTAATCGACGGGCTTGGAAGCCATTCTGTCTGAATGAGCTCTACGTTAACATAAGAAACATAAAAAGCAACCATAATTGGCTGATCTATATTTCTAGATGTGATCGTTATTGGACTTTCGAAATCGGACATTACCTCATTACTACATCGATTAGCATCTATCCAATCAATGGTTGCTAATACGTGTCCCCAATTAATGATATTGGTACACACCCCCCCCCCTTCCCCCATCACATGTGGTAGAGGAACATTCGTCTTCCTCTCATACTGGTTTTGTTTTACCAGTGGAGTAATCTACTAATATCCTTTGATCTCGATTCCCAAAGATCATGTGTTGTTTCTTCCAATCTTGAACTACTTCAGCATTTGTTACCCATGTAGTTCCTAACAAAAATTTGTAGCTAGAATTATCTTGTGGGAGATCTAATACTATGCAATCAACTGTAAACTTAAGACCAGCAATCTTAATGGATACGTCGTTGATGTGTCCATATGGTTCGGTTGAAGTTTGGTCTGCTAAATTCAGCCTATATTTCAGTGGAACAATAGGGCCCAACCCTCAACCCAGTTGTCAAACACACTTCTATTTGACTCCTACTTTCTTATGCTGTTGCAACAAATTTGTTACATCAGATGGATGTACAAATTGGAGTTATCAAGGAGGACATCTACATGATCCAACCAGAAGGCTACATTCTCAATGGTTGTGAAGACCAGGTATACAAACTCCACAAAGCTTTGTACGATCTGAAACAATCTTGAAGAGAAAGGTTTCATCGAATCGACGCGTTCTTGATTGATCATGGTTTTCAACCTAGCTCTACAAACTATAATGTGTATTATAAAGTTGTTAACTTTGTTTTAGTAATATTGGGAGAATTTCTTGATTTTGGAACGAATATATTTTTCTCTCTATCCTCTCTAGTACATGCTTGTGTGCTCGAACTTAAGTTCGAGCAAAGGAGCATGTGCTTGAACTTAGGTTCGAGCATAGGTCTTTTTCAAGTTTGTGCGATCGAACTTAATTTTGAATATAAGACCTCAGAAAAGAAAAGAATGGGACTTGGGATTGTCCTGAAATTACTAAAACAGTGTTTGTTAATCAATTCTTTGTCATTATCACACTTTATGTGGATGATACATTATTTTTTTGGCAACAATATTGCTCTGACAAATAATACAAAGAGGATGTTGTCCCAAGAATTCGAGATGACAGATCTTGGAGAAGCTCACTATTGTCTCGAGATTCATATCCATAGAGACAAAAGTCTAAGACTTCTCTATATCACCCAATAGAGGTACTTTTATAACTTGTTGATGAAGTTCAATTTTATGAATTGCAAGCCTGTACATAATCCCATGGATCCAAGTCTCAAATTATCCAAGGAACAGTGCCCTCAGACCAATGAGGAGAAGGCAGAAATGAAGGGATATCCATACTAATCTATTATTGGATCCCTTATGTATGCAATGATCTCAACTAGGCCAGATCCTGCATATGCCATTAGTTCCTTGAGTCAATACATGACCAATCCTGGCATGATCCATTGGAAAGCCCTTTTCAGAGTAATCAGATATGTACGAGCTACTATAGACCTGTGCATCTACTATGGTGATGGAGATCCATCCAATATCCATACTCTTCATGGATACATAGATGCAAATTGGGCAGGCGATATCAACACCAAAAAATCAACTTTTGGATACGTTTTTCTGCTCAACAATGGTCCAATATCTTGGAATAGTCGTAAGTAGATCTCCATTGCAATGTCTTCCACAAAATCTGAGTACATTGTAGCCTCTCAAGCTACCAAAGAGGCAATATGGTTGAGGAATTTAATGTCTAATCAATCTACTCCAACAATGATTTAGTGCGACAATCAGAGTGCAATTGCATTTTCAATTAATCCTAGACTTCACTCCAGGAGCAAGCACATCAAGATCAGATATCACTATACAAGGAGCATGATACTCAACAAGGAGGTGAGCCTAAAATTTTGCAGAACTTAGTACATGGTAGTTGACATATTTACAAAGGGATTGAATTAGGAAACACACAAGAATTTTTGTGCTATCTTGGATTTACAAATCAAGGAATTCAAGGATCCAGATTAAGGGATTTGCTGCTCCTGAGTTGCAGTCTCTTCATCTTCTTCTAGATGTGACTATACTACAAGAAGGAATGGAAATTGCCTTCTGAGAAGAGTCAGCTGTTGGAGCAGAAATTGTGGACTACATTTGTCCCTTGCCCTTCAAATCAACATACTGATTTTCAATAAAATTCACATTCTTGTTAGAGAAAACTTTATAGGTGACTATGTTATACAGTCTGTACATTCCATCTGAATTACAATAGCCAACAAAAATTGATTTAAAAAAATGCTCATCAAGTTTCTTTCTATTGTCCTTTGGGTCATGAGCATAAGTTGTGCATCCAAATACTTTCAAATGTTTGATTGAGGTTTTGAACCCAGTCCAAACCTCATAAGGAGTTTTGTTGTTAGGAACACCCTTGGTTGTGCATCGATTTCGCACATAAGTTGTTGAAACAGCATGTTGCCAAAATGATTTGGGCAAAGAAACATGTGCGATCATGCATTTAACAAACTTGACTAAGGTTCTGTTCTTCCTTTCAGCTAGTTCATTTGACTGTGGAGAATAGGAAGCAGCAAACTGTTGCTCGATGCCATTGGCTAAGCAGTAGTCCTTGAATTCATTTGAAATGTATTCTCCACCATTGTTGCTCCTGAGAGCTTTGATTCTTTTTCCTGTTTGCAATTCAACATTCTCCTTAAATTTCTTGAAGAACTGGAAAGCTTCAGATTTGTGCTTTAGGAAATAGACAACAATCCTCCTGGAATAATCATCTATGAAAGTAATAAAGAACTTTGCATCAAGTAATGATGGTGTCTGCATAGGGTCACATATATCAGTATGCACAATGTCTAACCGATCTTTACAAACGTGTTCTTGATTTGACTAGAATGGCCTCCTTGCCTGCTTTCCTCTGATACAACAAGGGGATCGACAATTTTATAGTCTAGATCAAGAACTAAAGAGTGTTTAGACATGTTATTTACTGATGTACAGTTAAGGTGACCAAGACTATAATTCCAAATCACTTCTTTATTCATTGAGGATGCAAAAGAGAACTCACAAGCTTTGTTATCGAGTTGTTTGTGCTGAGGGTATTTCTTCTAGCTATGACACCACCAAAGAGGTCGATGGTGTGCAAGGCATTGGCGTTCTTAAACATGATGGTTCACCACATCGAAGAGAGAATAATGTTGCAGCTACTTCAAACTCAATAACTCTAAAAGGTTGCATGGGGTTCATTTGGCTTCAAACAAGTGTCAACGTAATTTGACGGAGGAAGATCTTCTCTATTCTAGATCTTCCTCTGTCATAAATTGACACTTATTCAAATTTAGATGAACCACATGTAACCACTTTGAGATATTGAGTTCAAAGTACCAGCAACCTTTTCTCTCTTTGATGCTACAAACCATCAGAGACTCAAGGACTTGAAGAAATATCAAGTTTCTACCTATAAAGCATTTGTAGCTTATGATCCAGTATCTGCAAAAATACACAGAAAGAGCAAACAGGCCTTACCTGCAGAAATGCACGAGAACTGCCCACAGGCAAAAACTGCAAACAACCACAACCACAATGTACACGGCTTTGACGAAGGCACCGTAGGCAACCATAGCGTCCTGTAAACGGTTTCGATATTCAAGGTAATGAACCGAAGCCGCACCTTCAAGCAATCGGAAAGTCCCACATACGGCTTTGAAGAAGGCACCGCAACCACCCACAAAGCCTCACAAACGGTCCATTACAACACCTTCAAGAAAATTGAAAGTCAACACATAAGGCCACAAGCGAAGACCAGTGAAGCAAAGGAAAACTGCCAAGGAAAAACACAAGGCCTCACTTATGGTTCATTGCAAAGCGAACAAAAACTGCCACGGAAGAACCTCAAGGCCTCACCTACGGCTTGCTATGAAGCAAAACCAAGGAAAACTGCCAAGCACCACAAGGCTTCAGCATGCAGTTCATTACGAACCAAACTATAGGAAACCACAATGTCAAAGATTGCGGTCTACTAGTGAAGACCAAGCGAGAACCGAAGGCTACCCAAGGAACCTCACATACGGTTCATTAAAAAGCGACACCATACCTCTAGGGAAGAATTGCAAGGCCTCACATATGGTTCATTATGAAGAGAAACCAAACCACCAGGGAACGATTGCACCCAGTATGTAATATGGCTCACGACCACGAACAACCGCATAGAGACGATTGTGGTCATAGATGACTGCAAAGATGGCTACACAAAATGGAGGAGCTTCACGACCCAAGGAAGGAAGATCAACCAAAGTACCAGCATGGACAACGAACTCCACAGACAAAGGAGACATCAAACTGGAAGTCGTTAGAATGTGCTTATTCTTGTAATCTGATGATTAACTTAAGCTCATTCTCTCTGTTCTTATATAAATAGGATGATCGTGAGAGAGAAGGTTGCATAGATAGACATTGTGCGGTATGCCAAGTAGTCCTCCTTGACCTTCATGTGTCAGAGAAATTATTTGTTCAACTTCGTCCTCATTAACACACCTCCTAATTATTCCATCTACACCTTTTCTATATAATTGTCCATCAATCAAAAGATAAGGCCTTTACTTTAGTATCAATTTACGCTTATCAACTTTAGAAATAGTTGGGTCTAGTGCACCAGTTGATAGAAGGGATACAATTTCTTCAGCCCATCTAGGAGTCGCATCGATTTGGATAGGTAGGCGTCCGATAGTTCGTCATTGATAGGCTCTATGACTCTATCAACTGATGTTATCCTAGATGAATGGTCAGCAAGAAAATGTTGCTTTTTTTTTCTAACAATAATCTTGAAGTCAAATTTTAAAAGGATAAGTAACCATCTAGCTATCAATGTTGCATGGTTTATTCAACAGATACAATAATGTTTGGTGATCAGTATAAAACTTGAATTGATTTCCTACAAAATCAAGAATGAATATATGATAGCAATTTCAATGGCCTACAAAGATATGGATCTCCTTTATGTCGGAAATAGGTGAGTAATGGAATAGCAAAAACTTCCTACTTCCAATGCATGACTACGCCTATCAATATTGAACAAAATAGTAGTGACGGAAATCACGTTCAATCTTTAGTAACTAAGCTTGAAATCACTAGAAACTAAGTGATTACGTAGCCAAACATAAAGCATTGAATTCTCAGACAATTTCTATCAGTTACAAAAACATTACAGAAATGCATACATTTTGACACGTACTGGACGCAATAAGAAGTTTGATTGATTCAGTAAGAAAACAAATCAGATGCAAATGAGTGCAAGTAATAGTGGATCAAAACCGCACACTCTAAGCTATCTCTGAGTAATTGAGAATAAGTCTGAAATAAGCAACTATGCTAATAAGTAGTAGCACAATAGCAACTCTAAAACAAACTCTAAAGGCTGAGCTAGAATGCTCAAGAGAGTTCAAGCTTGAAAGCTTGATAGAGAGTTAACTACAATACTTTCTGGTCATGAACGATCTGCTTGATAAGAGCGCAGGAAGCATCGTGTAATAACACTCAACTCCTTCACAATTCACAACAGGAGAATGAAATGTATGAACAGCTGATTTATACTAAGTAATTAGATCGTCAAATGTGATTATAAGTTGGCTGGAGTCCGCTAGCATTCATCCAGTTCCTTCTAAGAAATTAATTGCTGATAAGCGACGTCAATCGCCATAAATAGTTTGTTTGCATAAATGAGCGAAACTATCACTCTGCATAAATGAACGTAAACTGCCATCAGGGAAATGCAAAAATGCCGAAGTGAGAGAAAATCTTGAAGGGTGAAAAATGTGAAGGTCTTCAGTAAAATCATTTCCTTAATTTTAGGGCACTATGAAAATGCGAAAAACACAAAATTTCTCACAGGCGAAAAATGCGAAAAAGATGACACTATATTTCTGTAGACTATGTAAAAACACTTGTAATTCTACAGACTGTGTAAAATACGAAAAAATTCGTAGAACTGGATAAACAGTTGGATGAAGATTAAAAATCGATTAGTCGATTAGTAGGAAGGAGAATAATCCAACACTCTTCCTTAATCTGAATCCATGAATGCCTTGACCTTCAAACTTAGTTCCGCACAGAACTTTTTGTGTACTTCCAAGCTTAATGCTTTAGTAGAAATATCCGCTGTCATATCTTGTGTTTGATAGTACTGCAATCTGACCTCTTTGTAGCTTTGCCCAGATCAGTCTTGTCGAATTCAGAAGATAACAATTTCTTGGCCTCTTTTATCTGATCGGTCCTATTGCTGAAAATCAATGTATCATCCACATATAAAGTGATAATGATAAAAGACTGTTGCACTGCTTTGAAGTAAGGTCTTTAGTAAAGTCATTTTCTTAATTTTAGGGCATGTTTTTGTGAAAAATACAGATCCTAAGTGGATCTAAACTCCAAGATCATTGGCTTGAATGCTTGCACTCCAAACTACATAAGCTAGGAATTGGCAACACATTCTATGCTACCTAGAATGCAAAGAACTTGATCAAAAAGCATTTATCACAAATGGAAACTTCCATAAACATCAAGTGCGGCCCAAAATAGCATTATACAGTCCATAATACATCAGCCTACCACTTTTGGAAAGCACCTAAGATCATACACAATAGCTTGAAGACAATACACACAACAATGCTCTCAATGGAGGAAGAAACAATGACAATGATCTATTGATCTCAATGAAGCATACAAAAGGTTTCTCCAACCTGTTCTCCACGAATTTCAGCCTAATATAGGTGAGAGAGATGACTCTCTCTCCTCTCTCTAGAAATTAGGACCCAATTTTAGGACACCAGTAACCTAAAATAGCCAATTTTGGCCTATATGTCCAAATAACATGATTTTAGTGTCATTTAGAAGGTCCCGAAGTTTGAGACTTCTTCAACATGAAATATATACTAGAATAAAAGTATCTAGGTCTCTTTCACACGTGTGAAAGGTTAGATCCAAAACTATGTACAAAAATTGCCAATTTAGGCCTCAAACTAGCTAGGAAATGTTGACAATTTTCACACTCCCTCTTCAACTTAACTTGCTAGTTTTACAACACTACTTTGCTCCAACCTAAGAATGATCTCCATCATGATGATAGATCTCTTTTCAAGTGTTCTAATATGTACAATATGAAGTACAACATAATTGATATAGATAATAGTGCCCATATAGGATGCTTCACTATTTCTTACATCAATTTTACATAGAATGGTGAACAAGATACATGTAAAAGAACATAGAATAACAATGAAAGGATTCCTCCATGTATCCACCTTTGAGTTCTCTGTAAAACAGCAGCAAACAAGTTGTAAGTGAAAGTAACCAACAGGTGTTTGCATGCCTCGTCCACATTCCACTATGCCCATAGTGAATGCACCATGTATCTCCATGATATCCTCTTCTTGAATCTTAGCTTTTTGGTTTATTTAGGCTCCTTGAGCTCTAAATCTGCTCTACTTGAGGTTTATCTTCTCAAGGGAGGGGAGCAATGAAAGTAAACCTACCTAATGGATCTTATTGATCTCTCAAAAGTGATTTCTAACACCTATTTTACTATTGTGTGATTTTGTGGAAATGTTAGATGAAAGCTTGAGCTAATGATCTTCCTATTTGTGAGAGCATGATTAAGTAACAACAATCAAGCATTCATTAATCCACAATCGATCATACAAGTGCAAAAGAGGATGGCTTCACAAAGTAAGATGAATGGAGGAGAAGGCTTCTCTTCTCTCTCTCTCTCAATCTCTATTCTTACAAATGAAAAGTGATTACAAAATGGTGTCATATCCCCATTTATAGACAAAGCTAGGATTAGGGTTTTTAGTTCACCCAAAAACCATGTGCCATAACAACTTGACTATCTTAAAAAGTCATGAATCAAAATGCATTTAAAAACTACTTGGGTCCTTTCTTATTTTTGGTCCATTGGAGTTTAGATCTATTTCTATTTTTTGCGCCTTTGGCTTACGAGTACAATGTACCTTTTAAAAGTGTCAGACGTTATTTTACAGATAGATCTAATCTTTATGCCAACTCGGCCATGCTTTTATTTTGGTTCTTCGGTCATTCAGAGGTTTATATTCCAATTTTGCCAGGTCTTGTCACCGTAAGACATGTTGGGGAGACGTTGGGCTTTGGTTTACTCATTGGCCGGTCCACAACTTGTCAACCTTCTGATTTTGGCATTCCCGGGAACTCTGTCTTGGTTTATTGTCGACGCTCCATAGTGTAGTTTGGCAGCTCGATTCCTTCACTTGATATTCGTTAGGCACTTTCGGCATCTAGAATCTGTTAGAAGAATCTTTACCAAAATTTTCTAACATGCCCCCATTGATGATTTTGGTGGAAGTCTCTTGGCATTTGCGTATGTCGTTTGCATTGGTGTGCATGGTGATGTGAGACCGTTGCGGAAGAGGGTGAAAAAGGGGTGTAGACAAGAGGGGGAAGAGACTCGGCGAAAAAAAAAATGGGAGAAAAAATTTTGGCAACAAAATTGAGCTGTAGCGTGGGAGAAACAAATAAGGTTTATGTACAAAAATAGAAACACATCCTCAATTGTTCTTAGGTGACTTTTGCAATACAAATTTTGCTAACAATTCTTAAAAAGCATTTCAAAGCCAAAACTAGTTGTGAAAAATCAAAGAATGCCCTTACTACTACACTTGTCATGAAATAATTGAGTGTTTAAGAGCAACTTAAGGCACAATTTTTATGAGCTAAAGTAGGATTTTGATTATCAGTAGCCTCAATGATGTTAAGAGCCTTTGAAGTGTGATTCTTCTCATAAGTGAAGACATGCAATTACAAATTTTAGAAACAATTGATGATCGATATCCATTTTTATGGTTTCATATTCAAACCAAGTTATGAACAATCGAAAGCAGGTCTCGTTGTCATAATTCATACAAAATTTTATGTTGGCCACTTATTGCTCGCTCTTTTTTTATTTCTTTTTGGACACCCCCCTTGTGTTTGCCTGAGCAATCAAGACTCCATTCTTGTTGATCAAACAAGAATCACCAACAAATTTCACTTTGAGCCCTTTGTCAACCATTTGACACACACTAAGCACATTCTTGAAATGAACATTCCCATTTGTAGATGAGAGAAAAATAGGAATAGTACCAATGACCTTGATAACAACTTTACCACCATTGGCCATGTTTAAGACCTTCTTTTCTCCCTCATAAGACACCAGATAAGTGAAGTACTCTTTGTGAGATGTCATATGGGACTTCTCCTATGCCGTAGTTATAAATTGCATGTTTATTTTACTAGAAAAAAAAAAGACGCACTCGTGGATCCCCATCACCATGAGCAGAGGCTCAACAAAGTTCATCCATTGAGCCACCATGCTTGTGCTAGGAAGTACCATGATGTCCGTTTTGGATGGAACATCACAATGAATGGCATAATGAGGAGACTAAGAAGTATCGTTAGAAGACATGATGAGAGTAGGCAAATATTGAGAGTAAATAGCGCAAGAGTGTATCAGAAGGCTGGAAAAAAAATTTGGAAAGTTCTGGTCGCTGGAAAATTTGGCAAGGGCTTCGCTAGCACAAGTGAGAAATGAAATCAAATTCAGCCCTTTTATAGGTGAATTTGGAGGGTCCATTGGGCAAAGTACTAGTTTGGCTACTCAATTTTGGACAAAAATTTGCAGGCATATTCAGTGTTGTGAAAGTAGCTTCCAGAAATCTCAATGAAGGTTCAGAAGATCTAGCGAAGGTTAATCATTCGCCTAAAAACATCCTTTGCCTAGGTATTGTAGATAATAAAAATTTTCAAGATCTGAACCTATATCCAAGCTAATTTTGGCATTCTGAATCCATTTGTCAGGTCGGCGAAGGTTAATAAAGACTAGAAGATGCTCAACGAAGGTTCCCAAAATGATAGACTACTGACGACTTCAAAACATGTAGTAACTTTGCTAGAGAACCTTCGCCCAACTCAAAATAGCGCAAGAGTGTATCTGAGGTGGATGCATAATCTGACAACTCAGTGAAGGTTTCTAAGACTGTATGTACCAGAATTGACTCAAAAAGTGATTTGCTAAGTCATTTTTCATAAAAAATTGATTCTTGAAAATATTTTTCTTCGACTTTTTCTGATCTGATGACTTTTGTGACTTTTGCTCATCATTCTTTTTCATTTTTTTTCTAACTGTCCTTTTTTTATAAAAAGAAAATCAACCAAGTAGTGAAAAACAAAAAAATCGTAAAACAAAAAAAAAAAAAATGCCCAAGTGTCGTCGAATCATGCTAGTTGAACTAGCTGAACTAGCTGCCAAAACTTGCGTAGTTGGCTACCGGAGTATCAAATCATTTTCCATCCAACTGTTCTAAAATAACTACTCCATAGTTCAATATATCTTCTACCTTGTACGGTCTTTCAACTGTAAACTTCAATTTTTCTTTGATCAGTTTTGTCTTATATGATTAATGCTAGATTTCCTTCCTTTAGATTTTTTTTTTTGTGTAATCGGCGATCATGTCATGCCTTGCGACGAGCTTTCTCTGTATTTAATTGTATAGTCACATTTGAGCTTACATAAAATTAACCTGTTGCACAATGTTTGGTTCAAGAAAATGTACAAGCAAAGGAAGTCAAGCTAGACCATGCAACTTCATTTGAATTTGTTGTTGATGTGTTCACTAAACCATTACCAAAAGCGTCACTTGTCAAGTTTAGATCAACACTTGGTGTGATTAGTAAATCTATGTTACCATCTAGTTAAATTTTAGGGAGTCACTGTGTGAAAAATGGTGAAATTTAGCTCAATAGTCTTTGGTAATTTGATTTTATTCATGGAAGACCATTCTCATGTTTTGCATAAATATTTAATGGACTAAATCATTATCAAAAGCATGAAATACCTTTTCTTGTGAGCAAAAAATAGTAGGGACTCAAAAACAAAAGTCGAGTTCTCTTAGAAAAGAAGAACACAATGTAGTAGCAAGTGGATAGCATGGGTGCTCAATCCAAGGTTTTGGATGTTAGGTTTAGGTGTGAACTAAAGTTGGAAAAATAAAATTTTTCAAGTTGATCTGTGAGCTTTGTACAAACATTGAGATCATTTGAGTTTCTTGATGTTGGTGCTTAAACCTAAGTTTAGTAGTGATTCAAAACTTGTTTCTTGAGGTAAATTAGGTGTGGTACTGCTTCATGTGGCAGAGCCACCCAATGGTTGATATGAAATAGTTATCTAACTAACAATTTGTTTGCATGGGCCAAACACACATGACCTCTCAGGATAACTCCACTAACTTGGAGCTTTTGTTTTTCTGAAAGTATATTTCAAGTGAATTCACATACACTTCCATATAGTAGAGCAAAACAAAATTGCAAATAGCTAAAGTTTCTAAATTTTTAAGTAAAGTAGGTTTCTACTTTAATAGAGAGCATTCATTTCAATAAACTACCACCACAATATGATTTTATGGTCTTGACTAGCAATCTAACCAATTCAGCTACCGATTGACTTTATGATACAAGGCAAACTTGGTGTATTTTAACTATATGACTATATTCCCCTTCCATGTGTTTCATTTTCACCATCACATAGAAGAAATGGAACTTTAATAAAATCATGCTAACTTTTCGAAAATTGAGAGGCTTTAATAAAGCCAAGTTTTTAAGAGGACTACGTAGAAAGAGATTCACTCAAGTGGTAACATACTTTTAACTAGTAGAGACAAGTTGGTTATACTTCCAACATCATGGCTAGGACATCTACATGTATAGTTGCTATATGTTTCATATGGGCCATAGAGATCAAGTTCTTGGAAACATCACTGTGATTGGCGATATTATTGGTTACTTGGCCATTATCGGGCACCTACAAGCTTGAATTGTAACTTGTCAACCCTCAAGGCTCAAACAATGTAAAATAGCGTTCAGGCCTCAATATCAATTGTTAATTCATGAGATATTGCAAGATCCTCAATCTAGTATAGAGTAGCTAACTATTCGACACATTGTTCAAGCTAGATACACCAAATTTATTTTTTCACACAACCATGGATCTTCAAAGGGAAACATGAAATCTGCAAGGAATCAATCATTCTTCAAAGCAAAAACGTTGGCAAGTTGATCCTAGGACAAATAAATTTGTTTAGCTAAAGCTTGGAAGTTTGGCACATAAAGTATCACATGAGCGCTGGAGAAGATGACAGTTCTTTGAGCTTAGAGAAGAAATCATAAATTTTTCATTGGAGGACAAGGCAATCAATCCACCATAATAGAAATTCTGATAGGTTTATATCAAAGTTCAATGGTACCCAGACATACGTTATTTTAACATAGTCCACCCTCACTGTCTTAAACCATCAACTCCATGCATAGCATGGGTTATATGCTATATGATCACTGCTCATACCATTTGTTGGCAGTCTCAAGGGAACTCTAGGTCCTAACACTAGGGTTATGCCACGTGCATAAGGGTACCTTCACATTAGCATTCATACATTGTTATGAAGATCAACATTGCCCAGTTTCTATCCATTTCATCCGAGGTGAAGGGCAGAGTTAACCACTCTTGTGATGGCTTTACCAGAGCCTTCTGGGCCCCCCATTATGCTCTTTATACAATGACAGCAGACAAAAAGATACATCAAGTTGTTGCATGATGCCTTTATAAAAGCTGAGAGTTGAGAACAAAATGGTAATTATTATGACCACATTTTACAAGAAACAAAATCTGTGGCTCTTATTTAGCCAGCGAATCCTCAATACAAAGTACACTATCTGTTATTTCCTCATCTTTTATCCATGCAAGTTTAGGAGGAGAATTGAACCTGGGTGGGCAAGCCCAAGCACACTGCACTACACCTTGCATGGGCTGATGAAGTACACTTGTGAAATAGAACTTCCGATAATAAAAATAGTACCTATGGTAACGTTTCAGCCACCAAACCAAACGCAAATGATGCATTACTTTGCAGATGGCAGGGTATGGACAGGGGGAGCGCCACCAAGTAAGGCTGCTTGTTGGCTTTCTAGTTCAACCATTTGCTGCTCCCTATCCATTTCTATTATAAGTGGAACAACAAGAACCAGAAAGGTGGTTCCTGTAATCCAAGCTGCCTTCCCTGTGCTCCACAGAAGTTTTTTGCTAAATCTGACTGTGTTTGAGGTGGCTCGCTTTGCTTTGTGAAACACCGAAGACTGCACAACAGAGCTGCTCATTCGAGCCCATACATTGTCATTTGATGCAGAAGCCATACTACCTGTTTGTCTTTTTCCTGACATTCCCAAAAGGGTCCGTACAAGTTTTTGCACCAGGTGCACTTAATAGCTGCCCCTTCCGGAAGTAGAAATGACAAAAGTCCAGTATCAGCTCAAATAAACGAGAGCTTTTAGACCATTTCTGCAAGTTAAATAGAGAAGAAAAGCCTGATGTAAAATGATTTTACAAGATGAATAATCCAATCAAATGCAGTAATAAAGCAAGACATAAGGACACTGATCTTTCAAACATGAAAACAAATGCACATATAAGCTTTTTAAGGTCACCATAGGTAATAAACGACTCTACTCATTACACTCGATACAATTTTTTCATAAAACAATTCAAGAAAAACCTTCTTTCAGGCTTCTATTGAAGAAGGTTTTGTGAAACTTTAATTTCAAATCAGCTTGGAGGAATTCAATCAAGATGCTTTGTTAACATAGTTGCACAGTGTTCCATAATGCATATGAAATGATCGTTACAGAATGATGATTGATCTTAAAAAAAATCCAATTTGTTTTCAGAAAGCTAAGTTTTTTTTTATTTAATTTTGGCATTTGTAATGTTTCAGGAATAGTTTGGAGCCAAAATATAGCGATTAAAAAATGCTTGAAATGGGTGCCAGAAAAAAAATTCCTAATTGTCTCTAATGTTGTTCAGCAAGAACTACAAATTGATCCTCATATTATTTCTATCATAATCAAGACCTACAAATCGATCCTCATATTATTTCTATCCATAGAATCAATAAACCGTCAGCGCTTCACCAGGGTTCTGAGAACCGTACAGTGAACCGTACGGTTCTTAAAATTTTTTGTCCAGAACCGTGGTATTGATTAATTAATTAATTAATTAATTTTTTCTTTTTTGGTTTCCCCCCAAAAAATATGCAAAAAAAAGGCCAAAAAATTCTGTGAAGTCTGTGAATTCTGTGAAATCATCTGTAGAATCTGTCAATCATCTGTGAATTCATCTGTATCATCAATTTATCTGTCAAATCATCTGTACATCATGTGAAATCTGTCAAATCTGTCAAATCAGTGATGATTTCAGATGATTTCACATCTGTCAAATCATCTGTATCATTTGTCAAATCATTTGTACTGTGTACATCATGTGAAATCTGTGAAATCTGTGTCATCTGTGAAATTTGGTATTCACAGATTGCACAGGTGATTTGGTAATTAATTAGTTAATTAATTAATTATTTAATTAAATAAAGGAACCGTACCACGATTCAAGGAACCGTGGTACGGTTCCTCCCACGGTCTGAGAACTGTGGGTTCTATGTTTCTATCATAGTTGCACAGCATTCCAAGACAGGTACAACATGAGTGTTTCAAAATGCTGTTTAAAATATTTTAAAATTTTCAAAACCTTTCAAATTTAACTTTTTCCAGAATTTGGCAGAAGTATTATAATATAGTGTTTGGAAGCTGAAATATAGGGACCTAATGGGGACCCAGAGTTTCTTAGAAGCTGCCATTTGAATTTACTTCTACTCTGACACATGAAATATATAACTTATGAGGGTATAGATTAGGACAAAACTTGAATTCTTTACCATATGCCATATAATACATCATGTCCTTCAATTCAGTACCCTGTAACACACAACGTCCTTCAACTGTGTAAAACAATTTGCAAATTGCTATACTATCATCACTATGAAGGACATGAATTTCCTTTACATATTGCCACAAAACATTGAATTTATTTTAGCATTTCATAATAAATTATGTACTCTGAAACCCTTGTGTTTTGATGTAACTTAAATTACTATGCATCACATATATGTCATAGTGACCAAGGAATGCAAGAACATAGCTTCTTGGACGTGCCATGCATTCCCAGACTTGTCCTGGCGGAGAACATATTTTGGGATCATCAGGGAATGCCTTCCCAAGACTTGGGGAACATAGATCTGAAAACCAGAAAAATAAGGAAGAAAACAATAAAATCCAGATATTTTGCTTTTATAGTGGTGAACTTGCATGAATACAGCATTCATCTCCTCTATTTTGTTTGTCTAATGTGTAATTTCAAAATACCAGTGTCACTTTATTTTAAGTTCCTACATTTATGTATGTCTTTTCATTATATGTCACTGTAATGAATGCAAAGAAAAAGGAGTATTCTATCACGAACTGAATCAGCGGAAAAGCATATTGCAACCATAGATGCCTGTTCCAAACCTTCTGGTTCGGAGATTTCCGTTCCATACGTATGGAACAGAGCGCGTTCCATGTGTACGTAACGAGCTAAAAATTTAATTTTTTTTGGTTTAAGCTATAAAGGCTATAGGTGACTGATAGTGATGCCTAAGATTACTACATATACTACTTGCTGCAGCCTGCGCATTCCATGTGTACGGAACGAGCTACAAATTTAATTTCTTTTGGTTTAAGCTATAAAGGCTATAGGTGACTGATAGTGATGCCTAAGATTACTACATATACTACATGCACATTTCCAACCTTTTCTTCTCTTTTACAGTGCACGCACAAAATTCTTATTCCTAGCTCCAATACTTGCTAACCTGTTGCTCCTAGTACACTCAGTCTTTACGTATAGTACTCTTCCTCGGAAGAGACTGCCCAAGAAAGCCCTGATTGACAGCGAACTAACATTGCCTGGCACTGGTGCAGCAGCCCAGAATAGTAGTATAGTTTTCAACATTGTCAGGAAAAATGGTCCTTGAGGGATAGAATAATCGGCCCCATCAAAATCTGATTGACGCATCCTTCAGGCTTCTGCTCTCACCATCATTCACTCACTGCGTACTTCCCCTTTCCATTGCCATTACAGTTGCATCCCACTCACACTCAGATCAGCATTAGGCTTCAGCACTTGAGCCTTGTACTGTATTGTGTGCTGGTAATACCTGAGCTTGGGGAATGAGTGACATGATATGATAAGATTATTGATTGATATATATGTGATCAATATATATCTAAAGCTATAAAGGCTATTCGTGAAAAATTTGCAAAGAAAACCTACATGCGCATTCCAAAAAGAAAAGAAGAACCCCCTTTCAGTACACATTCTGAAATGGATCGCACATCTATGATCACAACAAACAAGTGTACTCAACGGCGGGGAGTTGGTAACGACTTTCTTTCCTCTCCTTGAGATCAGGAGTCCAACTCCAATCCCCACAAATCCCCACACCAATGAAGACAACCAGAGAAAAAAACAAACAAATGAACTCAGCAAAAGTTGGTGGATTCATATACATATCTCATGTGACTGGATTGTTCACACAACTCCCAACATCCAATATACAGGCAACAAGTGCTTGGGTGGTAACTATTGTAGCATGCAGGCACACTTCCCTGCCGCCAGGGACTACCCCCACTCCAATGACAGAGTGGGGTTACATTTGTTGCCCTGGCAAATGCATCATATTTTGATGGTTGACTGCCCTTGCAGATCTGTTAGAGCAACAGATCTGCACATTAATCACATGCCACCATGGGCCTGTGATTGCACACCCATCGAATGCTCACATGTTTCAAGCCCTGTAGTGTGATCCCTATATCTTTGTGAGCCAACCCTCTAGTGTGATCCCTATATCTTTGTGAGCCAAAACATTGATGCCTGTTCGGTTTGAGAATGCATATGGAACAGGCGTTCCGAACATGGAACGGTAGCTTGCAGAAAACTCATGAATACTGATCTGCCATCTGCTATCCTGATTCAGAGTCGTCGGCAATGTGAAACATATACATAATCATGACAACAGTTAATCGGTTGGCAGATTAATGAATTGCCAGTTCACTATCTTTTTTCACATTCGTAGATCAGTGAGGCAAATGATTCCTAAAAATTGTGGGTCACAAGAGTAGGATTTCACAGATTCACAAATCCAAAGGCAAGTTCTGAGAGGTAGGATCACAGGCAGATTCTAAATTCGCAGATCAGTTTTCATGAGTTTTCTGCAGGGTGCATAGCAGGCTTGAAGCAAAAAAGAAACATGGCTTGTTCCATACGTGCGGAATGCGTTCCGTTCCGAACATACGGAACGGAACGTGCCAAGGCAGAATGCTTGGAATGGGTATCTATGAGCCAATTGTTCACAATTGCTCATATGGAGCCCTTGTTCTTGCAACGTTCGGAATGGAACGTGCCAAGTCAGAATGGGTATCTGTGAGAATATTGTTCACAATTGCTCATACGGAGCCCTTGATCTTGCAAAAAAAGCTCATGGGATTGAGAAAAGTAGTCAGTGAGGCAGGAGTGTGGCTGATAGTTGTGATGAGACATGGCAAATATTTTGTCAAGGCTATTTATATCTAAATGTCAGTGTTTGATTCTCTTCCACACCTAGGAGCCTTGAATTGAGTAAACAGATACATTTTTTTTCGAGGGGGGAATGATATATCTTATGTTGAACATTTGAAGTTGATCAATGATTCAATTTAGATTTTGAATCTTCAAAAGAATTTCTCATTCGGGAGATACCTTCAAGATATAAGGAATATCAACCACCAAAATATTCATGAGCATGCCCCTTACACCTATCCTCGGAGAAAGTAAAAACCTAAATACAATCAGATCTACAAGTTTTATTTTGGCAAGTTACTTTATGCGGCATAATCTCAATCTTTCAGTTGAAGCTGGAAAAACTTACCGTGATATTAATGCAGCAGTCAAGCCTTTGCCCTCGAGGGTTTTATGGGGGGTTTCAATCTGCTCTCAGGCTCCAAAACCCCATAGAGCCCTCGGGCGAGTTTTTATGCTATACTTTGGACTAAAGCTTGAATCAAAGCTTCAAATCGAGTGAAACCATTGAAATACTCTTCGTTGAATCACCAACTCAATAATCTCAATGTTAACGAGCAAACTGAAAATATTACCTTCAAACTGGAATAGACAACACCAAAAGTCCCACTCTTGCAAACACAAATACGATCACAGTTTACATTATAACAAGGACTAGATTAAGAAAATGAAGAATGAGATTGGCATCAGTGAAAAAATGATTGAAATCACATGAACAAACCAATTTCATCAAATTTCAGTTGCAGCCCACCTCTTCCAAAACCAAAAGCAGCTCGCCGATGGATGACAGAACCGAAGGATGCCGCGGGCAGCAGCAACTCCAGGAGGAGGATCGCAAAAGTTGATGATATTTAGGGTTTGGGGAAGAGAGAGAGAGAGAGAGAGAGAGAGAGGAAAAATGGACATGGCCCCCACCTTTGGCAGTGGAAGTGTATTTCCATTTAAAAATTGGACTCAATCAGAGAGAGACGAAAAATCCACCACCCATATGAAAGCCTTTGTAGAATTTTTAGGTTTGAAAATGGAAAGATACTACAAAACTCTTATGTCTCACCTTCGTAAGGTTGAGCATGAAAAAGAGTCATTTTTAGGCTTGCCATGCATGCATGTAAAGTTATTGTCTCTTGCCTTCATGAGCTTTAGCACAAAATGCCCTCTTTTCAATTTGTGAGGATAGCGATAAGTTTTTGTAATTGTGTCTTTCCTACATAGGTTTGAGCACCAAAGTAACTACTTATTGATACTAATTATTTTAGATTGCAATTGGCCTCTTTTTTTCCATTTTTTCAAAATTTGAATGCCTTCTTGAAGCATTGTTGTGAGCTTGGGATTCAAGGAAAGTACTTAATAACATTTAGTAGTTGTCATAATTTTTTGATACGTGTATTCTAAAAAAGGATCCATACCACCAACTTCCAACAAATAAAAATAAACAATGAGTTTTTAAAATTGGTTGTCATACTTTCACATGGCCACCAAATGCTCTGTGAGTGGAACCGAGGTTTTGGGCCAATTACATAAACAATCTATGCTTTGAACAATGACTTGTTGTAAGTCACTAAATTTTAAAGATTAAATAAGGTTCCCATTTGCCTCATGACAAAGGTTTCATTTTACCCCCATTAGCATAACATATGTTTCTAAATAAGTGAAAATTTACATGAAATTTAAGGTCTTGCCTTGTAAAGGCAATAATAGTATGTGTTCTATGATGGAAAATTGGTGTTATTTATTGGTTTGAATTTACTGAGTGGGATTACAAGCATTGCTGATGCATTTGTGCAAGGAGGCATGGTTGGAAATCCATTTTTCATGCAAGTGAGATTCATTCCACGGATCACTTGCGGTGGTCTCATCACCATCATCGCCTACACACACTTAGAGCATCTAGGTGTCAGAACACCCACACCCTCCTCTCCATCCGCCAACCTATCCTCACAAGATCCAGTCGCGCAACTGTTGGCAGGCCAGCAGTCGCTCTCCTTTACCTCATCGCCTATGCCATCCATGCCCACACACACTAGCCCCATGTGCACCAGCCCCATCCACTCCTCCCCCATGATTCAGATCACATTCCTTGTGCATAGCCCCATATCTCTTGGGTGCAGCCATGGAAGATCTTATAGGGTATTGGCATGCTCAACAAAAAACTCATGTTTTTAGTTGCCAATCTTGTCTAGGTGAATCGGTGCTTGTTGTAAGTAATTTTTTTGTGAGTTTTGCGAGTTTCTTTCTTTCCATGAGTCAATAAAAAGATAGCACATGGTGTGCTACATTTTTTATGCCACTACTTGAATGTTTACTAATAAGACTTGTGGCACATAGTTAAAAATCCCACAATGACATCCCAAAATCAGAAAATTTTGAAGTTAAAAAATATTTATAGCCTCATGCTAAAAAAAAAAAAATTCTTTTGGCTGAATCACTTGGCACATCGGCGTGCTAGGTGATTTAGAAGAAAAAAGAATTCTGGCTGAATCACTTGGCACGTCGGCATGCCAAGTGATTTAGCCAAAAAAAAAAAAACTTTCTTTACATAGCACACCAGTGTGCTATTTTTTAAGGTTAAATTTTTTTTCTTCTAGCTATTTCATTTAGCATGTCAGCGTGCTATGTTTGGAAACTGCAAAAAATATGGTGAAATAATGTTTTAACACAAAATTTGGATTTCAAATGTGTCAAAATATCTTTACTATTTTATAATTTGAACTTTTCAACCATTTAAACATGTAATGTATTTCACAAAATTACAATTTAATATCTTAAAAGTGGATATTTTTTATGACGATGATGGTTTGATACTTGAATTGCCATATGGACTACATAGTTTGGTACTTGCATTATCAAATAGACTATACAATTTGTTTTACATGATAAAGTTGAATGATTGTGGATGATTCACATGATACACTGGCCCATGCTATGGCATCTAAGCCTTTTGTGGTACTAGAAAATGAAAATCTAATTTTTAGCGTGACCAAAAATTTTAAAAAAAGAAAAGTGGACACAATACCATAGAAGAAAGATGTGCTAGAGATTGTCATGACACCTATCAAGAGAGATGGAAAAGATTATTAGTCCTTGCCACGAGTCGAGCTTTCCTTCTGTCGATACTTCCGTCTATTTTGTATTTGATCTTAAAGAACCATTAGCAGTCGATTATCTTTCTGTCTGCTGGCAACTTGGTGACAGTCCATGTGTTGTTCCTCAGCAATGAGTTGTACACCTTGTCCATTACTTCTTTCCAGAGATCGAAATCGGCCTGTGACATAGCTTCATCAACTATGGTTGGCTCTTGAATGGAACAGTGACCGAACTCATCAGTATATCGGACACGCTGAATTCGAGTTCTTGTTGAGGTTTTGGTTGTCGGGATCAACTTTGTGTCGGCTGCTCCTAAGTTGCAGCTTCTTCTTCTTCTTCAAAGGTTCTATTGTACAGAGTGACTGTTGGAAGAAATCAAAATTATCTTTTGCTAAGTATAAGTTGTTAATCCATTCTGAAAATTTAGTCTTACAGTAACTTCACCTTCGATTTTGAGTGAGCTGTTGTCTCACGAATTTCTGTGTTGTAGGCCGAATAGTCGATTCTTGTGGCTGGTCATATGTTGTGTTGCTCCATAATCGAGGAACCACTCCTCCAATTGTTCGACATGGTGATGATTCACCATGACGACTTCTTACTCGTCGTCGTCGTCTTCTTGCAGTACTTGTAGAAGAGCCTTTTCTTGTTCTGAGCAGGTTGCTGATTTTGGGTTTTCTGTGACTGCTTTTCATTATCATCAATTTGTCGGAAAGCTCTCTTCTTCTGTTGCTTCCTTGTGTTCTTCTTTGAGAATAATGCTTGCGATTCGTTGATGGAGGACAAGGATGCTCCATTCTATCTTGTCTCCTCCTACAACAACATGATTATGACTCTGGACAATGTTATTTCTGAGTGTGTGAAAATCATCATCACCTAGTTTTCAAATGAGAATGACAAGCTAGACAATAAGGTCATTACAGCATCAGAGTTTTTGATCACTGAACCTATTGCCACCATCTTACAGATTAATGTGATTCTAAACAGAATCACCTTCTGTCATTCTACGTGAGAAGAACTTTCTCCTCATATGCAGCTTTGAAATCACATCCCTCACTTCGTATAGTGTGTTTAATATATTCCAAGCTTCTTTCAAATATTGGGCTTGTCTGATGTGGCCAATATGTGTGTTGAAGATGTTAAAGGTGATCAAGGCAAAAGCCTTGTCATCCTTGATTCTATTTGGAAATGGCTTGTTCATCAACACTGGGGAGTAATTCGGTCCCAATGGCTATTTCTCAAAGCTCCTTGGCCATCAGTACCACCTTCATCTTGAATTTCCACAAGTGGTAATTCAAACCATCGAGTTTTTCTATCATTAGAGCAGACTATGATTGCGAATCCTTATTTTTGACTAGGATGAGTGTATGCAGATAGTAGATTATATGACTGAAAATAATTTACAGCAAATGTCTACTCTTTAGCAAAACAATTGTTCTGATAATGTAAGCTCTAACTCCGTCCTTAAGAATCAAAGAGTAGAATTGGGTTGTATACATCAATGTATCATGCGTTGTTATGGTCGAATCAAGGGATCTCCCACCTGGCCACCAATTCAGAACCATACACGATAATTTTCCTTTGGGATTCAATATATATTGCGCGGTGCAGCGGAAGAGCGGCAAGCATGTGTAGAATCCTCGGTGCATGTGACTAGATATATCGAATTCAGATCGACTTCGACAGATCGAAGTCTGCCCTACTTAATTACAACTTCTAAGTCACTGCATCGACACAATCAATTCCATAGCCATGCACAAATTGTCTTGCTTTTAGATTAAGCTTTGCGGAAGCATGTTAGGTGCAGAGACTAGAGCGACAAATTGACGTATGTTATCAGTCATATGAATACAGCTTAATCTACGAATAAGTTTATCTACAAGCAAGAACTGATCTAGACATGAATAATTAGTACAAGTCATTAGGGAGATGGGAACCATTGGTGGATTCCTTCTTGGATCTAGTGAGAGGTTAAATTCTACAAACTACTCAATATGGAAAGTGAGGATGGAGTCACTCTTAGTGCTTTAAGACCTCTTTGATATTGTCCTAAAAGAAGAGGACGAGCCTCTTGGAGGACAAAAATTGGTTAGATACAAGAAGAAGGCAAGACTAGCAATTCATAGGATCAAACGAATGTTAGTGATGACCTCTTGAAGGAGGTAGCCTCTTGCACATCGGCCAAGGAAGCATGGGATTTTTTAAAAGCTATATATGAATCCAACAACACTTCAAGGGTACTTATGCTAAGAAACCAAATATTACAAAGTATGAAGAGAAGTGATGAAAGTGATGAAGTAATGACAAGAATATGTTCTTAGGATCAAGTCTCTCAACAAAGAATTAGTTTCTATTGGAGAGAATATTCTAGATGGTGAGCTGTACAAGTGATCCTCAATGGCTTAGGAGATGAATTCTCCAATTTGGTTCAAAGTTTTGTCATCCAAGACATTAATTTGCCATTAATTGATAAGCTCCATAGTGCGCTAGTGGTTGAAAGTGAAGGATTCTCCATGCAAAAATTAGGATAGGTTCCTTATCATTGCAATATGGAGATGAGAAGGCAAGAAAAAGACCAAGGGATATGAAGGATCAAACAAAGGAGGCCCAGGAGGAGGATCAAGCATCAAGTTTAAAGGCTAAGGACAAGACAAAGCAAAAATGCTTCTTTTGTGGAAAGAAGGGGCATTATGCATCCGAATGCTACAAGGGCAAAGATCACAAGAGGAGGAGGACAAACAAGGAAACCTTACACATGAGGAGGAGGAGGATGAAAGAGATCTATTCTTGATGGCATCTACATCCTCACCAACAAGCAATGGCAATTCAAGAGACACTTGGTGGTTTGATAGTGGGGCTAGCTCCCACATAACTTGTGAAAAAGACTTTTTCTCAACTTTACTTTGATATAATGATGCTAAATAGTTTGTCTTTAGTGAAAGTGATGAAGACTGTTGGATAGATGGTGTTGGTACCATCTCTTTGTGTCTAGAATCCTCAAAAAGTATGGATCTAGAATATGTTCTTTTTGTACCATCAATCACCAAGAATATGCTATGTTGGTCAACTTTTGGAAAGCGGTTTGGATTTTCACTTTAAGCATGGAGTTTGTTCCATTTTGAAGAATGATGTTTGCATTGCAAAGGGATTTAAACATGGAAGGTTGTTTAAATTGGAAGCTAATATTGCTTTTGAGAATGTGAACTTGCAAAGGAGGAGATCACTCAAGTGGAAATCTTGTCAAAGTGTGATTTTGCTAGCATTGAGGAGGAGTATTAAAGAGAGGAAGATCTTGAGGATCATCCTCAAAACATGAGAGTTCCAAGGAGATCCTCAATGACAAAGGTCGAGTCATCAAATTGCATGCAAATCTTCCATTCAAGTGTGCATCTTGCAAGAGTGGGGAGAGCATTTGAGACACTACTATCTTTGAATTGTTCATGAATAGTGTTAATAGACATAAAGTGACTTGTTTCTTATCTTTAAAAATGATAATATTTAGTACTTTATGTAGATATGACAATACAATGAAGTTGAGTGCTTTTCAATCTACATTTGTTGATGATAAAGCAATTTCATTTGATAACTATTTTTGTAATAGTTTGAATAGTGTCATAAAAGATGAAACATGATTTGTTTTGAAAATATTTGTGTCCACATGCTTTGTGCATGATCATTCCAATGTAAGGACCAAAGATTATCCTACTTCCAAGATAGGAATAATGATAGTGTTTTGCTCTTCAAGTAGAGATCGTAGAATCTACATGTTTTTCACCAAAGAAGTTGTCAATGGTGGAAATGTGATCTTTCAAGAGTGGAAGATATGCAAACAAGCTCAAGACCCGAGGACTCCAAGAAGAACCTTGAGAAACAAGATGGAGCCATCAAGGCTCAATCATATGGATCAAACAACGCAAGCATTAGAGGAAGTTTGAGCTCAAAAAGGGCCGCATATGAATTCATGCCAAGATCTCTTTTGTATTTTGTCACTATTTTCAATCAATATCTTTGAATCGCTATAGCTTTTTAGTAGTAGCTCAGAAGTATAACACGTAATATATCATTGGAAAGCGCTTGACGGAAAGTGCTCGTCAAGCGCTTTCCAACGCACCAATTTTCGTCTCATTTTGATATGGCAATCAAAAGTTATGCCATTTCTAGTATAGACTCAAAATGTGACTCAACGAAGTAACGTTATGTTAAAGCCACTATGTCAAGAAACTATTGGGCCACATGTACAAAAGAATTGAATAAAAAATGAAAAAAGAATCTTGACAAAAGGCCCTTTTTGTGTTTAATCTTCCTCTAATGTTGTCTTTGACAACATTATGTATGCACTTAATAGCTTAATTGATGTATCTTCAAGTGTACAAAATGTCTTGGAATCCATGGCTTGGCATGATGTGTAGTTTTTGAAGTGTGCTACATGTATATAGACACATTTATGGAACATCTTGTAAGGGATCCTAAGATTGGTGAAAGATTTTTCATGGACATCATTCTCTATTGGAGTCTCAAAAGTTCCTTGTTTGTAGCTGGATTTTTTAGACACTTCTAAAGCATTCATTCATCTAGCAAAGAGAGTTGTGAATAGATCAAGTTAAATTTGAGGAGGAGTGTGAGAAATTGCCAAAAATTGGCAAATCTAGCGTAATCAAAATTATGTAAAATGTACATAAGTGGGTCCCACACATGTGAGGCCATGGAGCCACCTGGAAAAACTACCCTAGTGTAGGTTAGATCAAGTCTAAAGAGTAGGTCAAGTCAATTTGGTAGTGATTCCTAGTTTATAAGACCTACATCTTAGATTTGTGGTGGAGATTGGCCAACTAGCCACCTACTTGGCATGACTCTAGATTGGCGAATTAGGGCAAGAAATCCAAGTTAACCTCCCTTTTACATGCGAAAATGTGAAAAATGCAAAAAGATTATCTATGTTAGATGTACGGGTCTTACACTTTTTACTAGGCTTTCAAAGCACTTCAGAAATTGATCTTTCAGAGATGTGGTAGCATAAATTGATTCAAGTATGACCTCCCTAGCTCAATATCCAAGCTACAATAAATTGACCCTGCACTACAACATTGATCCGATCCTATATGTAGCGTCACACTTACAAAATTATTTCGATCCCTGGGCGCACAACACGTTGACGTGGAAATTACCTCACTAAATCGGTGCATAACATTGCAATCTGCACCCATTCAACCTTCAGTGTGTTTCCGGACTCCAGTCGATCTGATTTCAGAATTATAAAGTGGATGTTTATGTTAATGCTACAACAACATAACAATTATTCTGATCCATGATATGAAGATTGACCCTCCGAAATCGATCCTGAGTAGTCATCAACAGCTAAATTCGATTCGATCCGATCCGAGTCTGGATCGGATTTTTTCTAATTTCTTTCTAACTCGAAATTCTAAGGGAGAAGTCAACGAGCTTTTATGGGTAGTTACACTATACCCTTCATCGTACCTTTCAAAATGGCCATCACGCTTTTCTGAAGGCTGCGCAAATACTAGCGAAGCTTCCTCGGGTATTCAACTATGTGTCAAGGACTCGTAGGGAGCGCTACTTTACAGCTAGCCAACACGCTTCTCGCCATCTCAGATTCAGTGGCAATCTGCAGTCACCATGTTTCAAGAAGGTAGTTAGGGTACTCTTAGCATCATCAACGTCTTCTTCTTCTTACATGTACTCATGCAAGCCTACAACCCATCAGCGTTCTTCTAAACGGCAGTTGCGGTCATATTGTTCAACAGACAAATAAAGCAGCTTTTGGCTGTTCACGTAAGGTGACTCTCAAACCACGATCATCTTTATGGGTGATTGTTTGCTCTTAGTCAGCAGATCTACACGACAACGATCTACACGACAACGAGGCACTCATTCTATTGTGGCAGTTTCAGGGTGCAGCTTTCTTCTCTAGACGCTTTTATCCAGGCAAGCGATCATATTCAGTCAGCGCTTCTTCTTCTATGCAGTCTACATGAAGCAAACTCTTCAACGACATACATTTCTATTGCAGACAATTGAACCATTGCATGAACCTGGCAGCATTCTACTGGCTCTGGAGCGGCTATCTACACTTGGCAAAGCATTATTGGGATTCATTCCAAAGTAGTTGCAGCCTTGTCTCTCTGTGCATGACCCTCTGAGCCACAACGTCTCATTCTACATGTATTCTATTCTATTCTCATTCTTCTTGCTTGCAGGAGAGGAAGAGAAAAGGCTTTGTGGCTCTATGTGATCTGGTGTAGCTTAATCTTCCCTTTTTCCTAGCAGAGAAGATGATGATTATCATTGTATTTATCTCGAGATATTGTTGTACTCATGAATGGAATTTATTTCTATAATAATCACTGCTATTTAATGAATAATTTAGTACATTGATATACCGAGTCCTAATCATGCTGAAGCATACAACTGGTTGATTCATATTAGTACACTTAACTTGTCTCTATCAGATTTATTACAATTTTTCCTTGGGTCTAGTGGTTCTGCATGCCTTATCTAAATCCAAATCCCTCTCACTTATTAACTAAGGTTAGGGTTGCCTTGGGATCGTAAACCCTCCAACAGTATCCCCCACCAAAACTGGTGGCGGTCCCACGACACCTGCAAGATGCAGTTATTGGGGACTTTTATTAGCTTCGCGACGAATATTTATTAAATGGCACTGCACCTTCTCCATAAAGTCGAGGCGGGCAGTATTTAAATCCAAATTATGGGGCAAAAAACAATGATGGGCTCCTGCAATCCACTTTGAGGTCGTCCAAGATGTGAAGCGAGATTCCCATGAGCCTCCCATCATTGCGGCACAAAAATATAAACGAGAGAGCTAATCTTTGATATTCTTTGAGGCCATTGGCTTGTTTGGATCGAATGCCAAAGGAGGAAGGCAATCATCCCATTTGGTTGCCACTGATGCCAACAGAGTTAGATCTTTTGCAAACATTGTCGATTGTCGCATTGTCGGATCGAGAGAGTGGATATACTCCCGCTGGTATGCTTGTAAGGTCCGGTAGAAATCCACTAATATTGTAAAGCTGTAGGGCTGATGGATGATTGGCCAATTGGATGTATGGATGGTGATTTTGTCCATAGCCAATCCCAAATCCTTCCATTTATTCCTTCTCGGCATTGGCACATAATAGGGATCTACCCGCAATTGGTGAGGGCTGGCCACATAACTCTTGAATACATGAACATTTTGTCTAGCAAGATCAATATTTCATTGGGAGAGCTCCTAAAGTTGGTGCCAAAAGCAAAAGAAGTCTTAACGCAAAAGTTAGCTCAAGAAGAACCAAAAGTCCATCAGGAGCCGCTTTTTTGTGCTGGATTTGAAGAATCTAACGATGTACTCCATGTTGAAGCTGCTTGGGAAAGTGAACAAAAGAACCACAGTTTTGATGATGAAGAAACAATCTAAGCAACATTATACGGTCCTGGAATGGAAAAATCTCTCTCAAAAGATCAATTCAAAGGAAGTGCCACCTTTATTGGATAAAGGCAAAGGAAAAGTCAAGAATGATCCTTCAAGTTAGATTTCCAGCAAGACATCATCGTCTAGGAAGTCTTCACCTATGAAGAAAGATTTATCATCCCGAAAGTCATCACCTCCACGATCAATTCCTGCTAAGAAGACTAAAGGAAGATCCAAGACAAGTCCTTTCGAAAAAGAACAAACAAATGTAGTCCAGCACGATATGCCAGAGCATTTTAAACGTTATACATTGGATGATGTGGTTATCATGTTACCTAAAGCACATCGTGAATCTAAAGAACACATGCCAGAATCTAAAGAGGTTTACGATGGCCCAGCTAGGACGCAGCCAATGAATCTTGCTGAACCAGGAGAACCAGAATAGATTGTACAAGTGGGATCACAACTTACTCCTGAACAATATCAAGCACTCTGTTTGTTACTTATTAAATATCAAGATTGCTTTGCATGGACTTATCAAGATTTGAAGGGTATGCCGACATCAGTGATTGAACATACCATACCTTTAGTACCTGATGCAATACCAAAGGTTACAAAGTTCTATCACTGTAATCCTAATGTGGCAGATCTGATAAAGAAAGAACTTCAGAGATTGCTTGACGCCGATTTCATTTATGAGATTGAGCATACCGAATTGATTTCACCGATTGTCATTATTTCTAAGAAAAATGAGAAATTGCGAATTTGTGTGAATCTCAAAGCATTAAATAAAGTGACACGAAAGGATCACTTTATGTTACCTTTTACTGAAAGCATTTTGGATCGCCTTGCTGGAGCGGAAGCTTATAGTTTCCTAGATGGATTTAGTGGCTACAACTAGGTTAAGATTTCACGTGCCGATCGCCACAAAACTGCTTTTGCAACAGAATGGGGCACCTATGCTTACAAAATAATGTCGTTTGGACTATGCAATGCACCAAGTTCATTCCAAAGAATAATGCAATTTGCCTTTAAAGATTATCTGCAGAAATTCCTTGAAATTTACTTGGACGACTTGGGAGTTCATAGTACAGATGCAGACTACCTAGATCAATTGGAGAAAGTATTTGAAAGATGCCGCAAATATCATATTTCTCTAAATCCAGAAAAATGCCAGATATGGGTTTCGCACGGAGCTGTGCTTGGACATCTGATATCAAGACATGGTATTGCCACCGATTATTCTAAGATCAAAGTTATTGTGGAATTGCCACCACCCACACAAAATTCTATTTGCCCACTCTGTAATCCCATTCGCTTTTGGATTATATGGAGTGGTTTGGTGATGAGTAATAGAAAAGTACGACAACATGGCCTCGATGGTCTGATTAAGGAAATGGGTTTCCCTATCGCTAACGAGTTCTAAGGGACATCCATATCATGTAATAATGTTTTGGAATAAAAACTTTGCTACAGTCTTAGTATCGTTTTTAACTGTGGCTTCAGCCTCTACCATCTTGGTAGCATAGTCCGTAGCAACAAGCATGTGATGTCGACGAGTTTTACGCGTGATCGATTTGATAGGCCCTACAAAATCTATCTCCCACTTCTGAAAAGGTGCTAAGGGAATAATTGGAGTAAGCAGCCAATGCGTCGTGAAGCTGGGTTTCCCCATCCTCTGACATGCATCACATTTTTGAACGAATAATTTAACATCTCTATAGCATTAAGGATCTTTCTTGTCGCGTAAGCGCATGTGTGGGACTGATTCGTATTCGTCCTCTTTGTCTTCTTTATCAAGAACAATTTTTTGTCTTTAAATTATCTTTTCGTGCGGAAGCCCTTACAGGATCCCAGACACTCGACCACACATCACAGAATATATTTTATTCTAGCAATCATGATATACAGCACAAAATGAGATGTATGAAAATAGAGTGACTATATTATCAGTTTTAATTTAAAGTGAATTCGTCAATGTCTCGCTCGTTGGCGGAATGACATTCTACTCTTTCATTGTGTTCTGCTCGTTGGCAGACTTTCATGCATAGCTATGGTGTCTTTACTTTCTTACTCTATTCGCTATGTCTCTCTCTGTCTCTTACAGATCTCTGTATTCACCTCATCTTGTTATGATCCAAAGAGGATCGTTTATACCTCCACTATGTGGAGTTTACAAGATAGCTAAACGTCGAATCACATGAATAAATAACGCTAATCAACTAGTTAGTTAGTCTCCGTCGTTGCTACTCGTTTCAGCTGGGCGTGAAGCCCATTGAGCTGCCAACTGGCAGCACGAAAGATTTTTTTTCGTCTGATTCGTTATCTCTCGTTTGCTTTCATTCTTTTCGTTTCTTTTCGTAGTTTTTGTTTTGCATCCCTTTTGCGGTTTGCAGTCCTGGAGGTGTGTTTGCGATTCGCGATTGATTCGCGAATCATTCGTGCTTCGAGACAAAGACACGTTGACTGTCGCAAATTGTTCTCGTTCATTCTTCGAGACAAAGAGATGTTGACTATCGTGAATTGTTCTCGTTCGACCTTCGTGTCTTGTTCGTGCTGCGACAAAGTTGCAGGAGTTTACCATTTCTGACACTTCCTCTTGAACCTTGTAGCTTTGTTCGTTCAATCCAATTGTCTCTCTTTTCTTGGTAAAGAGTGGCTTGTCGAGCGGTTTCGTGAGGAGATCTGCAATCATACTTTCTGATTTTATGAACTAGACCTGGAGCTCTCCTTTTGAGATTAAATCTTGAATGTGATGGTACTTCAAAGGAATGTGCTTTGTCTTTGAATGGAAGACAGGATCCTGGGACAGATAGATTACACTTTGGGAGTCCATCATCATCCTGCTTGGCCCCTCTTGTGGTATTCCGATTGCCTCCAACATCATTTGTAGCCACTTTTGAGGCTGCGACATACTCAGCCTCGCAAGAGGATTGGGCTACCAAGGTTTGCCTTTTGCATATCCAGCTGATTGCAGTTCCGCACGCTATTGTACATCCTCCAGTAATGGACTTGCTGTCATCTTTGCAACTCGCCCAGCTCGCATCATTGTAGTGATGCAACTCGAATTCTTTCTCTTCGTTTCTAGTTCTATAGGTTAATCCAACATTCTGGGTACCTGTAGCGCAGGCATCCCAAAGGGAGCCGGGAACCACGACTTAGCTTCCCAGCCTTCAACTCTTGGCATCCAAACCCACTTGACATACAAGCAGCCAACTCGCCAACAACGATCAGACTTAACCAACTTGAAGTTCCGAAAACCAACATTGAGATCCAACCTGGCGCCATGCCAGATCGGGGGTCCCGACGTGGGTGACTTCCCTCCAAGCAAGCCGCCCGACATACATCAAACTTAACCAACTCGAAGCTTCGTTACAAACGAGTAACATCCATTCCAAGCAAGCGGTCTGACTTACATCAGACTTAACCAACTGAAAGCTTCGTCACGAGCGCTGGAAGCCAACCTGGCGCCACGCCAGACTGGACAGCCATAAACAGGTAACGTCCACCCAAGCAAGCCATCCAACTCAGCCGACAGGTTAGAGCCCGTTCCCCAAGAGCTTAACCCATTCACGTTCATGCAAAGAACACTCAGAACCACAAGCCGCGACAGATATGGAAACAACCAGTTCTTTGGACCAAATGGTCCTGACAGCATACCGCTGGCGCCACGGACCGAATGGTCCCGACGGCATACCGCTGGCGTCCCGGGATACGACCCTCAGCTATGTGCCAAGTTAAAAATTTTGAAAGCGGCCTTACAACTGGCGCTTTTACCGAACACTGAAACCCAGAAGGTAATCAGAGTCAGTTTGAGGAAAATCCCACTTTATTGATAAATCTGAGAAGGTTACATTTCAAGTGTGTGACCGACCCTAGTCTCCGGGGCGCTAGCATGCCAAGGCGAGAGCCATGACAACATTCCAGCAAGGGAGGCTGAGACTTGGTTGGAGCTCGCCCTGAGTCGCAACCCGCACTCCCCCTATAGTATTGGTGTGATTCGGCACACCCCCTCATACCAAGCACTCTACCCAAGCTGGTAAAGCACGTTTTTCTCTCTCTAGGATTTTCTCTTTCTAGAAAGTCATTTTCTCTCTCTAGATTTTATTGATCCCCAGGCTTCCTTTAATCATGCCTAGATCGTGTGAGGTGATTGCACATCGATTTGAGCTCTCTGGACTTCGCTAGAACCGATCAAAGATTTTCAGCCATAGGAACTTGGCGCCGGCTGGATTCTGGTCACAGTGGCGCCGGGAGCGACGCCGGCGCCATTGGCGCCGGGAGCAGCAGGGGCGCTGCTGGCGCCGAGGACATAGCTGGCGCCGATGGCGCCGGAAGTAAAGCTTGTAAAGGTAGCTTTACAACATCCACCCCACCTTTACAAAATCTGATGTCCTCATCAGATGTCAGATTAAAGTAAAGGTGTCTCCCAATTATAATAACTATACATTTAAGCTACTTGGCACAGTACTCAATTTACTGGCCACTTTTTATTAACATTGAAACTGGCACACCACAAGTCGGAGGCTCAGCTCTTTGTACTGAAAAATTACATAACTTGAAAATATATCTTTGTCTGGGAAAAGCGTAGATTTGATATCGCTTTCGTAAAACCCGAGAACCTTATTAACTGGTGACAGAGGCCTTTCTTTGAAATGTTCGCCCCTGTCGCTTCTGACTTTCGACTTTGGAACTCCTTTGAGCTCCTGATTTGTCCTTGATGCACTTTGTGTTGAGCTCCCTGAGCTCCAGATTTGTTCAGTTCCGCACAAGTATCAAGGCTCCCTGAGCCGAAGGATTTATCGTTTGATTGCATACTTTATGGTCCACTTCGTGCCTTGTTGCTTCTGCACCTTGATTTCTCTCCTTGTCCCAGCCTGATCTTGATACTTTTCCATCTTGGCTCTTTAAGGTAGGCAAAGATTGAGTACTCCGCAATGCACCTCTCACTTAGCTTGAAGTAGCTCTTTGAATCAGCCCAAATGTAACCATTGACCTCGTGGAAAGCCAAAGGGTCGCACCAGTTTGATCCGCATCCGAACTATCTCTTCGCGTTTGTTTGAAGCACCATGTCCGTCGCGCAAAACTTGACTTTCACAATTCCATCACTGGTCAGTTGCCTCACAGTCAAAACAAGAAGTGTACATCGAGCTTGGCTTCAAGTAGCTCTCTTTGAATCAGACACATGCACCTAGAGTTTGCACTAGTCCGATCTCAACGTGAACTGTCCCTTAGCGTCCGTTCGAAATACCAAGTCTCTCATGCAAGACTCAACTTTCTCAGTTCCTTCATTGATCAGCTGCCTTAGACGTAACACAAGCCAGCGTACTCATATGTTTCCTCATCATTGCTGGTCCAGAGAAAGCCTATAACAAACTTTCCTTTCCACAACAAAAACTTGTCAACTTATTAGGTCCAAAGTTCGCCAGTCTCCTCGTGTGAGTATGGCTAGGTCACCTTGAATTTGCCCCGATTTTGATCAACTTTAATTCAAAATTTGCCCCAAGAGAGAGGTGTGTGTGATAGTTCCCCTCCACTTAATAAATCAGCTGATCGGACTTTAGAGTAGAGTTCTTCGGACAAAAAGCCTTTCCAACACTTTGCTTCCCATCTGCTAGGATTATGGCTCGATCCAACTTGTTGCCAATCTCTGAAGAGGATCCTAGTCTTTTCCCCTTTGAGGAAAAACCCAACTGATACTGGATATCACCCATGCTCAGTGAGTTTCAGTTCCGAAGGTGGCCGTCCCAAAATGAAGACCAACTGCTCCATAGAAGATCTCCCCTGAAATCGCCCTTTCCAACTTTTGACTTCCTGCTTGCGTCTGGTGGGCGTTGTCGCAAATGAAACTAACCCAAGAAATAGGCTAGCCATCCATCCTTTGCAAACATTGAGTCGTTTCGTTGTCGTTCACGTGTGAGTACTTGAACTGCAAATCCGCCCCACAGATTCTGTAGTCCTCTTTGTTTGATGGTATCAGCCTTCAAAAGAAAAGGTTCCTTCTCGAGCCATCAGCTCCTTGTATCACAAGCAATCATGCAAACCAGGCAAAGCACGAGTACTAAGACTCACCACGAATACATACAAGTAAGACACTCAGGCAGGTTTACTAACAAGTAACAAAGACAAGGTCCCCCTTTGAGATGGTCCTGCCAACGGACCTTTGCCTGGCCGCGCCCATACAAATCGATCACAGAATCAGCCCACATAGGACACCCCTCCAACCATCCGTGCTTTCACCATTAAGCAGCACATTGCCTCAGTCACGCCCCACCACTTTTTGGTCGATAGCCCTTATAGCTAAACGATCGGCAGCTATCCTTGAATATACCACCCCCGTGGACGCACCCGTGCTTTCACCGTTAGGCAGCACATTGCCTCAGTAACGCCCCCACCAAATTTAGTCGATAGCCCTTATAGCTAAACGATCGGCAGCGTACCCCCCCAATCGTGGACGCACCCGTGCTTTCACCGTTAGGCAGCACATTGCCTCAGTAACGCCCCCACAAAATTTGGTCGATAGCCCTTATAGCTAAACGAATGGCAGCTATCCTTGGAATATACCACCCCCGTGGACGCACCCGTGCTTTCACCGTTAGGCAGCACATTGCCTCAGTAACGCCCCCACCAAATTTAGTCGATAGCCCTTATAGCTAAACGATCGACAGCATGCCACCCAAATCGTGGACGCACCCGTGCTTTCACCGTTAGGCAGCACATTGCCTCAGTAACGCCCCCACCAAATTTGGCCGATAGCCCTTATAGCTAAACGAACGGTGGTCATCGTGAATATGTCACCCCGCACCCCACAAGGCACAGACCGTGCTTACACCATCCTAATGGCAGCACATTGCCTCATCTGTCCTACGTGCAGACGGCGCCAGGCCCGAACCGCGGAAACTGACCGTGCTTACACCTCAAGGGCAGCACTTTGACTCATCAAGCCCCCGTCCTGCCAACCACCCCGACCGTGGACGCACCCGTGCTTACACTGTGGGCAGCACCTTGCACAACAGTTGTCTTGATGAACCCCAAACCGTGGCCATTTCCGTGAGATTCGCATAGCTGACCGGCCAGTCGGCTCTGATACCACATGTAGCGCAGGCATCCCAAAGGGAGCCGGGAACCACGACTTAGCTTCCCAGCCTTCAACTCTTGGCATCCAAACCCACTTGACATACAAGCAGCCAACTCGCCAACAACGATCAGACTTAACCAACTTGAAGTTCCGAAAACCAACATTGAGATCCAACCTGGCGCCATGCCAGATCGGGGGTCCCGACGTGGGTGACTTCCCTCCAAGCAAGCCGCCCGACATACATCAAACTTAACCAACTCGAAGCTTCGTTACAAACGAGTAACATCCATTCCAAGCAAGCGGTCTGACTTACATCAGACTTAACCAACTGAAAGCTTCGTCACGAGCGCTGGAAGCCAACCTGGCGCCACGCCAGACTGGACAGCCATAAACAGGTAACGTCCACCCAAGCAAGCCATCCAACTCAGCCGACAGGTTAGAGCCCGTTCCCCAAGAGCTTAACCCATTCACGTTCATGCAAAGAACACTCAGAACCACAAGCCGCGACAGATATGGAAACAACCAGTTCTTTGGACCAAATGGTCCTGACAGCATACCGCTGGCGCCACGGACCGAATGGTCCCGACGGCATACCGCTGGCGTCCCGGGATACGACCCTCAGCTATGTGCCAAGTTAAAAATTTTGAAAGCGGCCTTACAACTGGCGCTTTTACCGAACACTGAAACCCAGAAGGTAATCAGAGTCAGTTTGAGGAAAATCCCACTTTATTGATAAATCTGAGAAGGTTACATTTCAAGTGTGTGACCGACCCTAGTCTCCGGGGCGCTAGCATGCCAAGGCGAGAGCCATGACAACATTTCAGCAAGGGAGGCTGAGACTTGGTTGGAGCTCGCCCTGAGTCGCAACCCGCACTCCCCCTATAGTATTGGTGTGATTCGGCACACCCCCTCATACCAAGCACTCTACCCAAGCTGGTAAAGCACGTTTTTCTCTCTCTAGGATTTTCTCTTTCTAGAAAGTCATTTTCTCTCTCTAGATTTTATTGATCCCCAGGCTTCCTTTAATCATGCCTAGATCGTGTGAGGTGATTGCACATCGATTTGAGCTCTCTGGACTTCGCTAGAACCGATCAAAGATTTTCAGCCATAGGAACTTGGCGCCGGCTGGATTCTGGTCACAGTGGCGCCGGGAGCGACGCCGGCGCCATTGGCGCCGGGAGCAGCAGGGGCGCTGCTGGCGCCGAGGACATAGCTGGCGCCGATGGCGCCGGAAGTAAAGCTTGTAAAGGTAGCTTTACAACAGTACCCTTCAGATACTGTAGGATTTGTTTGGCCATTTTCCAATGTGCTAGACCAGGATTGGAACAGAATTGGCTCAATGCGTAGATAGAGAAGGTCAGATCAGGTCTGGTACAAATCGTTAAGTACATCAGACTACCGATTAAGTTCTGGTAGGGTATACTTGCCATCTTCTGTTCTTCCTCTTCTGCTTTTGGGCAATCCTGTTTCGTGAGCTTGGCTCCAGCTATCATTGGTGTGGCTTTCTCTTCACAGTCCATCATGTGGTACTGCTTCAGCACTTTTCTGTCGTATTCTGACTGACTCAAGTGCATTTCGCCATTTATTCGATCTCTTCTGATCTCCAGCCCTAGGCATTTTATTGCTTCTCCAAGATCTGTGATTTCATAGTTTTTAGAAATCTGACTCTTCTTCTCTTTGATCAACATCAAGGAATTTCCTATCATCAGCGAATCATCCACAAAAATGGTCAATATCACAAAATCCTTTCCTATTAATATGCTATCAAAGTTGCTGATTATTTTGGCCTGGTAGAGGTTTCCTTCTCTACATCCGACCGTCAGCAACTTGTTTGTCATCTTCTCAATCATACGGCAAGTGTTGTTGTCAAACAAAACTCGAATGCCTAGATTTGTTATCTTGGAGACAGATAGCAGATCTTTCCTGAGCGAGGGCATATAGAGTACTCCTGGCAACTCTGCTTGGCCTGACAGTGTTCGTAGCTGTAGAGAGTTGATGCCCTTGACATCGTGTCTGCTTCCATCGCCTAGAATCACTGCTTTGTCGTTTTCGAGTTCGCTAAAGTTGATCAAGATCTTCTTGTTGTAGGTTATGTGAGATGTTGCTCCTGAATCGATGATCCCATCATCATGTTTGGAGTAGCTTGTCAAAGCTTTGTCGAGTATCGTGAAAGCTTCATCACCTCTTTCTGCATCTTTAAATGATTCTGCAACGTTTGTCTTTTCAGCTTTGTTTTTTCTTTTTGGGTTGAATCTGCAGTCGTATGCAGAATGCCCTTTTTTCTTGTAGTGCATGCAAGGTATTGCTGGATTGAACTAGCATTTGTTGGCCGTATGGCCTGGTTTATGGCAGTGATCGCAGGAAGAAGATTGTTGATTCGAGGACTTCGTCTTCTCGAATCTTGGCTTGTTTTTGTTCTTCTTCTTTCCTTTTGTGAAGAGAGCCTTCTCTTGATCAATGCTTCCCTCTCCTTCGTCTCTCATCAGTCTCTCATTAGCGACAAGACTGACTGCTTTGTCGAATGTCATATATGGTAGACTCAGTATGAGCATTCTCAGCGGGTGATAGGACGTTGATAGAGATTTTATGAAGTACATCAGCTACTGTGGTGCTGGGACCTGGTGCTCCTTTCCTGATGCAGTGAGTTGAGAAAAAATCATTCTGATCTTCTCAATGCGCTGATCCAACTGGTTGCCATCCCATCGTATTGATTGCAACTAATTGTGAAGGTGCATGACTGAAGCTGCAGTCCTCACTTCATACTTCTGCTTTAATCTTTCCTATGTTGCATGGCTGCTTTCGCAGAATTCAATCTGCATGAGTAGATCTTCATTTATGGACAAAACGATGATCGCCATTGCGCGCTCATCCTTTCTGATCCATTCAGCTCTCCTCGGGTCTCCCTCTGGAGGCTGCACCTTTGAGAGCTCGGTCACCGACCAGATGCCTTTGCCCTTCAGGAGTGTTTTGATTTTGAATTTTCAGATTCTGTAATTTGTGCCATCGAGACTGATTGCTACTCTGGTCTGGATTGTCGTAGCCATATTATGTTGTCTTGAAGAATTATGTTGGGATATCAGTAGTGACAACATGTTGGCTCTGATACCATGTCGCGTAAGCACATGTGTGGGACTGATTTGTATTCGTCCTCTTCGTCTTCTTTATCGCGAACAATTTTCTGTCTTTAAATTATCTTTTTGTGCGGAAGCCCTTACAGGATCCCAGACACTCAACCACGCATCAGTAAACATATTTTATTCTAAAAATCATGATACACAGCACAAGATGAGATGTACGAAAATAGAGTGACAGTATTATCAATTTTAATATAGAGTGAATTCGTCAGTGTCTCACTTGTTGGCGGAATGACAATCTACTCTTTCGTTGTGTTCTGCTCGTTGCCAGACTTTCATGCACAGCTATGGTGTCTTTACTTTCTTACTCTATTCACTACGTCTCTCTCTGTATTCACCTCATCTTGTTATGATCCATAGAGGATCATTTATACCTCCACTATGTGGAGTTTACAAGATAGCTAAACGTCAAATCAAATGACTAGTTAACGCTAATCAACTAGTTAGTTAGTCTCCGTCGTTGCTACTCGTTTCAGCTGGGCGTGAAGCCTGTTGAGCTGCCAGCTGACAGCGCAAAAGATTTTTCTTCGTCTGATTCATTATCTCCCGTTTGCTTTCGTTCTTTTCGTTTCTTTTCGTAGTTTTCATTTCGCGTCCCTTTTGTGGTTTGCAGTCCTGGAGGTGTGTTTGCGATTCGTGATTGATTTGCGAATCGTTCATGCTTCGAGTCAAAGACACGTTGACTGTTGCAAATTGTTCTCATTCGTGCTTCGATTCAAAGACACGTTGACTGTCGCGAATTGTTCTCATTCGACCTTCGTGTCTTATTCGTGTTGCGACAAAGTTGCAGGAGTTTACCATTTCTGACATTTCTTGTAGTATTTTTAAGAGCATAGTGACCCCCCGAATCTTTCTCATGTAATGCACTTATTAAAGTGGTCGTCTCGTTTGGTTCTAAACATCGGCAAAGACTATCGTCGGCTCCTAATTTATATAATATTTTATTTATATCGTATAAGGTCCTATTTTTGAGAGAAAAATAGTTTTTTGTTGTTTATTAAAATGTTCAAGATAAATCTGGTCCTGTAAAAATTTAATAATATCCATATAAATTGATGTTTTCGATTGAATACGCATTATATGTTCATCTGTAAATTCATCAGAAATGGGATCAAACTGATTTTTTGTTTGGAGGCTGGATATATAATCAGCATTTTGATGATCCTTGCCTCTTCTTAATTCTACTTCATAATTAAACTCATCTAATAACAATACCCATCTAGCTACCCTACCCGAAAGATTAGGTTTATTCACTAAATGTTTCAATGCATAGTGATCTACGTGAAAAACAAAAGGGTATCCTAAAAGATAATGTCTCTACTGAATAAATCATTCCTAGCGCTTCACGCTCTATAGCAGAATAGTTCTTTTCTGATGCTGCGAGTTGTCCACCTGCATAATAAATTGGGTAATCTATATTTTGGTCATCTTTCTAACCAAGCACTACACCTATTGCAAATGATGATGTGTCTACATATACATGGAACTTTTTAGCCCAATTTGGAGGTCTAACTCCAGTTGCTTCTGCTAATGTCTGTTTTAACTTATCAAAAGCTTGTTGTTGTGACCAATGATACTCAACAGACTTTTTTAATAAACTTGTTAAAGGAGTTACTACTATGGCATAATCCTTAATTATCCTATGATAATATCCTACATGTCCTAGAAAACCTCTAAGCTCTCGTAGATTAGTTGGTTCTAATATATTTCTAAAATCATTTTTACTTTTTTGAAGTCGGCTTGTATACCGTCCTTCAAAATTTTATATCCTGATAGGATGCCTTCCCTCATCCCGAAATAACACTTGGCCGGATGCAATTTAAGAGATGTCTCTTGACACCTTCTCAATGTCTTCTCTAATGCGTCTAAGTGGTCTTTAGTTAATGAATAGACACAAAAGTCATCCATGAAAATTTCTTAAAACTTCCTTAAAAAAATTTGAGAAATGTTCATCATCATACGTTGGAATGTGGTAGGTGCATTACAGAGACCAAAGGGCATTCACATATACGCGTACGTCCCCCAATCAGTGGTAAAAGTAGTCTTGGATCTATCTTCCTCTTTAATAAAAACTTGATTATAACTTGAGAATCCATCTAAAAGGCTATAACGTTCATGACCAGCTACCTAGTCAAGAATAGTATCTGTATAAGGCAGAGAATGATAATCCTTTGCTATAGCAGCATTTAGTTTTCTAAAATCTTGGCAAGCTCTAATCTTGCTCGTCTTCTTCTTATTTACTAACTATTGGTGACACCCACTCACTGCTGAGAACAGGATATATAATACCCGCTCTAAGACATCTATCTAATTCGTCTTTAACTACCAAGGAATACTTTGGATTTAATCTATATTGCACTGCCTAACAAGTATTGTTCCCTGAATAAGATCTATTCTATGTTCGTCCCATTTAACTAGTATTCCTCTTAAATCGTTCATTGACCAAGCAAATACGTTTTGGTATTTCTGAAAAAGTAATATATACTCTTCACGTTCCTGGTCCGATTGGTATTTATATAAATTCAAAATTTTACCTTTATTAATTTCTATTTTTATATGATCTGTCTTATCTACCATCCCTTTGATCAGGTTTGTTGTAGTTCCACCCAGAACTTCTCTCGACTCGGATGTTGTTGGTATTTCCATGTCCTCTTCCTCGTCAATCTCATAACATTCTATGAAATTGATCCAGGATTCAGTAGGTCTGACTAACTTCTCAACCCATCTCAAAAGGTGACCCCCTATTGGATTGGCTATGAGAATGTCTTAAAAAATATTTGTTTGGTAGACCAGTTTATAACAGCATCTGCTTGATATAGCCACGGTCTTCCAAATAATATTGAATATGGTGGTGTATCTACTGGGTTTATGACAAAGAAATTCATAATGAATGTCTATGTCTCTATTACTACACTAATATCCTTTAGCTCACCTACTGGTATGCATTTGGATGCATCTGCTAAATGGATTTCATGGTAAGTAATAGGCTGTAGCTGTTTTTCTAGTCCTAATTCCTTAACCATTATTTCCGTTATTAAGTTGATACTGGATCCTAAGTCTATTAATATTCTATCTATAGTATGATCTCCTATAAAAGCACTAATCTTTGGAACTCCACAATCTCCTCTATCTACATATTCTACTTTATTATTGTATGCAAGTATACTTAATGTGACAAATCTCTCCCCTTCCTCAGTCCTTATGGACTGAAGTCCTTCATCCTCTGAAGTATAGCTCGAGGATAAAGTAGGTGTCTCACCTTCATACTTATCCTTTTCCCAGGATATCGTAATTCTTTTATGACTTTTCTCCGTCGATGTCTCCATCTGATCTCTAAAGGTAATCTCCTTCTTCTTCCAGTGGGTTATGACATCAGCCTGGTAGAGCCATGGTCGTCCTAATAATACTGTATACGACGATTCTCTTGTAGTCCTTAAGATAATAAAATCTATTAGGAACTTATGATCTCCAATATAGACTGTAACTTGGCACAATTCTCCTATCGGTGATCTTCGAGTTGCATAGCTAACCTTAGATGTCTTAATGTGGGTGCTATTCTATGGTGAATGCCTAACTCGTATGTTGTTTCTTCAATCATTATGTTTACTCTAGATCCGGAATCTATGGGCACACTATCTAAAATGCAGCCATTGACTACTACCTGAATCTCGGGTTGACCTTCATCACCGTAGACTAATCCTACATTGACTAATGGTAACTTCGCTTTTCTTTTCTTTTTCCTTTGCAAAAATTGCTTAATTTCTTTCTTATAATATTGATTATCCTCTAATAACTGCTTAAAAGTTATATAAGGCATTCGGGAGACAAGGTCTTCTACTATATCATATGAATGGGTTCTAAGTAGTGATAGATCTCTAGGTCTCTCGCTACTTATAACTGGATCTGAAAATGTTACTTTCTTAACTTTTCTGGTTTCTTCGTCTAAAAGCTTTTTAGCTTAAGAACTAATATCAACATCATAATATTTTTCAGTAGGCCTATCAAGGTCTAATTCTTTACTATTAGAAATTTCTACTAGCTGTTCTGTGACTTTCATTTTTTCTATCTCGTTTTTCACGTTTTTCATCTTCTTAGTTTACTTCTTATCTTTAAGAGTTGAAGAATCTTTACTACTTCTAGTAGCTACTTTATTTATCTCTACATCTAAATCAGGCCATTGATGGTCTTGCTCTAATGATTCGGACTCTACTTTGATTCAGCTAAATCACCTTATGGTTGATGAGAGTATTTTCAAATCCATCTAAGTACAATGGATCTGAATATTACAAGTGTCATTTCACACATGTGGACAGGTCCTCACATGTGTGGATCCACATAGATGTCAAACATTTTGCTTTTACAAGGTGAAAATTTCTAAAATCTAACACTCCTCAATTTTTACTTGGATACATCTATGGTACATCTATCTACAACTCCTAAGGCTGATCTTAACTTGATAAATGAAGCCTTTGGCAAGGCTTTAGTGAGTAGATCAGCAAGGCAATCTGAAGAAGATACATGTTGTAGCTTGATCTCCTTTGCTTGAAACTTTTCCCTCACAAAGTTGTGAGCAATCTCTATGTGCTTGCTCCTTGCATGGAATGTGGGATTGGTTGCTAATGTTTGGCTTGATTGGTTGCCACAATATATCATTGGCCCTCCATGGCTTGTAGCTCCATTAAAAGCCTCTTTAACCACAAGATCTCCTTGGTTGTTGAAGTTAAGGCCTTGTATTCTGACTCGGTTCAAGATAGAAATATTGTGTCTTGCTTTTTGGAAAGCCAAGACACTATGCCATCACAAAGGAAGGTAGAAAAAGCACTTGTGGACCTCCTATCCACCTTATGACCTACAAAATCAACATCTGAATATGCCCTCAAAGCAAGGTTAGATCCATGATACAAAATGCCAAAGTTCTTGGTGGCCGAGATGTACCTCAACACATTTTTTGTATTTTTCCAATGACAAACCAATGGATTTTGCATACATTGGCTAAGCTTACCTACACTATAACTTACATAAGGTCTAGTTATAGTAAGATAGATTAGGGAGCCTATAAGTCTTCTATATAGTGTGATGTCCTCAAAGGATGCTTCATCATCACCATAGCCTTTCACAGTTTGCTCCATAGGAGTATCTACTCCTTTACAGTCTTTCATTTCAAACTTTTCACATCAAGTTGAAATAGAGGCCAATTGAAAGTAGTTGCAAGAGAAATGATCAACCTTATAGGAACTAGTTTAGCAACAAGAGCAAAAGTTTCATCAAAATTTACTCCCTCGGTTTGCAAGAACCCCTTTTTAGCCTTGCTTTATATTTGTTGATGCTTCCATCTTGGTTGTAATTCAATCTATAGATCCATTTTCACTCAAGTGGTCTTCTTCCATGAGGAAGATCCACAAACTTCCATGTATGATTCTCCATAAGAGCATCATACTCCTTTTGCATGGCATCCCTCCATTCTTGTGACTCCATAGCATCTTCAAAGCAATTCGGCTTATCAAGCATAGATGTTAGAAAAGTATAAGATGTAAGAGGATGAAGATCTTACCTTTGTTTACCTTTGTCAACATAGGTGAGTCTTGATGGCTCAGCCTTCCTTCTTGTAGATCTTCTTGGAACACTCGGGTCTTCAGGTAGATCCTCAAGATCTTGATCACATGGAGGCTCCTCCTCAAATCTTGCAAGATCCTTGACATAAGATGGATTAGTAGCACTTTCATTCATCTTGTAGTAGTTACCTTCATCAAATGTAACATCTCTACTCACTAAAAAAAAATTAGTGATAGGATTATAGACTCTATCCCTTGCTATTTTCACCATAACCAACAAAGATTCCTTTTATGGATATAGGATCATCCTTCTTTCTTGTATCTAATGATTGAGAAACATAGATCCAAAGATTCTAAGATCTTTGAGATTTGGCTTCTTACCAAATAGGCCATCATAAGATGTTATGCCTCCAATGGGCTTACATGGCAATCTATTACATAAGTAATTTGCACAAATAATGGCCTCTCCCCAAAAAGACTTAGGTAGAGATGAATCTAGTCTTAAAGCTTTTGCACACTCACAAAGAGTTCTATTCATTCTCTCGGCTATACCATTTTGTTGAGGACTATAAGATACCATTGGATTTACAAAACTCTATCATCTTAGTGGAGATATACTCTCAACCATTATCAGTTCTCAATAGCTTTATTTTAGCATCAAGTTGATTCTCAGCTAGAGTTTTGAATTTTACAAAAGACTCAAACAGTTTACTTTTGAAATCCAAAAGCTCACTCCAAGTGTATCTAGAATAGTCATCAATAAAAGATGTATACATTAATGCACCTCCATTAGATGCTTGAGAAAAAGAGTGCACATCACTATTAATGAGAAATGGGAAGTTTTGTGCAAGGTGTAGCAGGGGGTTGAAGCGCAGCTAACGTTGGTTGCCTAGTACACTGACCCAACATGGAAGGTGAGTCAAGAATTATGAGCTTGTTGCATACCCATCGATGACTAGATACATGTCGGTAAGATTCGACAAATGCCACATCTTCGTAAACAGACAAGATTGACTCATGAATAAAACCGTGGATCTTATTAACTAGGTAGGAAGTGGAGATGATGGACAAAAGAGGGCCACAACATCAAATTGTTGCTTGGTGTTACTCTTGATGGCTCTCTTGAGTTCACTGAAAACCATTTTAAACTAGTTATAAGGCTCCAATGGTTTCTTATCAAACTTACAATTTGACTTGACTATGCGGCGCAAGATTTTTGATGAAATGCACTCCTTCCTGAGGTTGCCAACCATCAAGAAATTGTTCATCAATAGTTGCACAGCCTCATGATACTGGGATCTTGAATAGATTCTAACATATAACCATCATTGGTCTAGTAAATCTCTATGGACGTATCAATGACTAGTTTGATGATGGTCTTAGCATGCTTCTGGTCGGTGAGGACTGGCTACCTAAGGATACGCCTATGGCTTTAAGGGCAGCTTCAATAACACACACCTTGTGAGTAGCCCCCCGGTAGGTAATGTAGAATTTGGACTTCTCCTCTATCCATGTACTAAAGGCCGTAGTTATAAATTGCATGTTTATTTTACTAGAAAAGGCGTGCTCGTGGAGCCCCATCACCATGAGTAGAGGCTCAACAAAGTTCATCCATTGAGCCACCATGCTTGTGCTAGGAAGTACCATGATATCTGTTTTGGATGGAACATCACAATGAATGGCATAATGTGAAGACTAAGAAGTATCGGTAGAAGACATGATGAGAGTAGGCAAATACTGAGAGTAAATAGCGCAAGAATGTATCAGAAGGCTGGAAAAAAGTTTTGGAAAGTTCTGGTCACTGGAAAATTTGGCAAGAGCTTCGCTAGCACAAGTGAGAAATGAAATTGAATTCAGCTCTTTTATAGGTGAATTTGGAGGGTCCATTAGACAAAGTACTAGTTTGGCTACTCAATTCTAGACAGAAATTTATAGGCATGTTCAGTGCTGTGAAAGTAGCTTTTAGAAATCTCAACGAAGGTTCGGAAGATCTAGCGAAGGTTAATCATTCGCCTAAGAACATCCTTCGCCTAGGTATTGTATATAGTAAAAAATTTTAGGATCTGAACCTATATCCAAACTAATTTTGGCATTCTGAATCCATCTATCAGGTCGGTGAAGGTTAATAAAGACTAGAAGATGCTCGGCAAAGGTTCCCAAAATAATAGACTATTGACGAATTCAAAACAGGTAGTAACTCTACTAGAGAACCTTTGCCCAACTCAAAATAGCGCAAGAGTGTATTTGAGGTGGATGCATAATCTGACAACTCGGCGAAGGTTTCTAAAACTGTATGTACCAGAAATGACTCAAAAAGTGATTTTCTAAGTATTTTTTTCATAAAAAATTGATTCCTGAAAATATTTTTCTTCGACTTTTTCTAATCTGATGACTTATGTGACTTTTGCTCATCATTCTTTTTCGTTTTTTTTTTTTACTGTCTTTTGCCAAAAAAAAAAAAAAAATCAACCAAGTAGTGAAAAACAAAAAAATCGTAAAACAAGAAAAAAAAAATGACCAAGTGTCCATCATTATACACTGCTCACTTTGGAAGGGAGGAGGAAAGGAGAAGAGGCTGATCTACCTGGTGCCTTCCTCTCTAATTTCTTTGTTGGATCTTTGCAGCAAACTACTTATACTTCATTGCTATTGCTCTGTTTCTCAGCCTTTAGCATTGTGTTTATTTCTTGGATCATTGTTTACTGAATCAGATTTGATGCCATTTGTTGTACTGCCTCTAACCCTGTGGTTGCAGGCCCTGACATTGTGAGGATTGTATTTGTATATTTCTGCAATCTCTAACATTGTTACTGCAGGTTTTGAAGTGTGGGATTGTGTTGTTCCTTTTACAGAGATATGAAAGTGAGGATTGATAATATACTGCTCTTAAGATTGCTCATTTCCTTGCATTTGTGTTTATGAGAGACTGTGGCTGAGTTTATAGGATTATAGATTTAGATGTCATTGTGCTCTGCTCAAAGATTGCTTTCTTGAGAGTGTCATGTCTAGTGTGAAATAGTGCTTTTCATTTGCAGCTTGAAGATTATTGCTCTGTAATAGAAACTCTTGAACTGCAAATCAGTGTCCTGTTCATTCCAGATCTCCTTGAGAAAGAGTAGCTCTTGATTTATAAGAGATAGGAAACAGAGAGGGGTTGCAAAGAAGGGTGATTAGAGAGCATTCAGTCCTAGGATTTTCATTGTGAAAGCAATCCAATGTGTCTATTGATGAATGTTGTTGAAATGAATGCACAATTACTCTCTGCAATATACTGAATGGAGCCCTTGTTGAACCATCGTGATGAGAAGAGATGAAAGAAGTGCATTAGCGGTTGATCTGCTGTAGCGTTCCATTTGCTTGATGCCAACCACCTGATTTGCACCCTACCTCTGCTATCTGCTGTCTGTGGGTTTGCCACAGTACCTCAGCCTGCCTGCGGCTGGTTTGCGGGCTGGGCTCTCTACCTGCGGCTGCACTCCTTCTCCTTATCTGCACTCTTCGCTGCCTGTGTGGGAAGAAAGTTCCCTCTCCACGCTCTTCCCTGTTTATTCATCATCACGATCTGCTGGCCGTTCCCTCATCAGCGGCCTCCCTACCTTCCTGATCTGCGGGGCTGCTGTCTACACCCGCTTCACAGATTGCATTGCTGTCAGCGGCCACCTGATCCGTTCTTCTGCCTGCGATCTTCTTTCCCATCTGTGATCCATGCCTGTGGCTGCATCCCATCCCTACGTGATCAATGGCCTCTTTCGTAGTTGGCCTACGGTCTCGTCTTGCCTACCTACGACCATCTCATAGGCTACCCCTTGGGTCCATCACATCGCTGCCTTGTCTCTTACTCCCTGTGTCGAAAGAATTTTACCTGCGAGACTGCTTGAGGCCCATTCCAGAACTTTGCTATTGTTATCTACGGCTACCTCGTCCTCTGTCCATGGGTTGGTTCATAACCTTACCCACGGCATCATTAAAGATTAGACTTTCAAGCGGTTGATTGGCTCTGATCTCGACATGGTGTAATCGTCAATGCGGCCAGTTGAGGTTTCCAAATGGGCTGTGCATAAGTCGTTGGTGTGTGTAGGAATCCTGTTGGCATTTTCCGGAGTGCTATAGATCGTTGGTTGGTAAGAGACCTGCCCATACGCAGTGTCGGCTCATAACTGCCATTCTTTAACAAACCCTAAACTCTAAATAGTGGGATAAAAGAGCGTATTTTCTCACATTGACTCCATAACCCGATCGAGGAGCTGGTCTGAGAGGTTGTTGCAGATTGTTAGTGAGGGCTGGCAAGCTAGCCTAGCATTTGTGAAGCCAACACTACACTAAGGGAAACACTAAACTTATTCCCCTCTTGTTGCTATTTTATCAGTGTCACCGGTTCGTTATTGTCGGTAGACCGTTAGGAATTTGCCTTGCTGATTGCCATTGAAAGTGCCTGTGATCATGAACGGCCTTATTTTTGACTCCATATCCAATGGAGCTTGAGCTGTAATTGTGGTATAGATCAACTTCCATCATAATTCCCTTAGATTGGTAGCCTATTTGGGGGTCGTTTTAGAATCCTTCAACAGTGAGCTATAAAACTACAAATACTTAATAATTTGTCATTACTTTTCAGAAAACTAATTGCAATATTGTGAATTTACTATTCAAAATATCATGTATAATTTTGTAACTTTAGATTGTGAGATTGTGAGATGGTACATACTCAAATATAAAAATAATAATTATTATTGTTAAATGAAGACTACAATTGTTGAAAATCTAAAATCATATATATTATATAGTCAGTAATGAAATTATAGATGTTGTCTTTAAGTCACAATTGACATTATTTATTCAAATCACAAAATAGTCAATGTTGAAATCTAAAATGAAAAAAGAAAACATTTCAATTACTAAACAACAATGTAAAGTTAAAAAATGATGTTTATCCATTGTTATTGATGGTCATTTCTCATGTCAAATAATTACAAATCTTAAAGCACCACATTAATGGCAAGACCTTTGTGGGATGCCACATCGTTCTTGTTTAAAACTCCATTGACCAACCTCAACACATAGTACACTGCACCCTGGATAAATGTTAGGCCTCGGGAGTAATAAAAAGTTAACTAATATAGAGGGTTATTCAAGGGAACATATATCCAGGGAATCAGATAAAGAATGCAACCATTTCTAGAGGGAATCATGCCTCTGACGACTGGGGCCTGGGCTAGCGAAACGCCCTAAAAGAAATGTGCCCTAAAAACCCAAATTGTTGGACATAGCCCTCCCCTATTTGTAAAATAACATTTAACCAAGTCAATTTATTGATAACGGGAGTAAATTCTATTAACAAATAACATTTCACATTTCTACAAATCCTTGGGAGTAGCCAAAAATTAACTAATAGCTAGGGCTAACATATATACAGTGTTCGGGAATAGTCCAAGAATGGAACCGGCATCTTTTTTCAGGAATTGGCATGTCAAAAATTGTACGGGATTTTTTATGTCATAAATCTTGGGTTTTATAGGGAAAAATCGGCAAATAAGAGCATGTCACTCAATAGAGCCCGAAAAACTTTTTCACATGTCTATTTTTGGAGGGAAACCTCAAAAAGGTTTCCCGAACACTAACACTTGACATATATAGATATAACATATATAGAGTGTTCACTCTATCCCATTTATGAGGCAAGGCCAAAAATATGAGCTTTGTGTAAGAGTTATCTGTACACAAGAGCATGGGAATCTGAAGGACTGATGAATACGCCAAGCGTGCTCAGACGAGTCAGGTCTTGTCCGTGGTCAATCGCAAACACTAGTCTTGACGTCTTGACTCCTATTCTTTCTCGGAGGCTACACAGCAACTCCATCACTTTCAACTTTGAATGGGAAATATCTAGAAGCCAAATGGATTGTATAAAGATCTGGGTCCATCTTCATATTTTCTGCTGAATGCTTCGCCGTTACACGAAACCAGGGGCCTCAAGTAACAATTCTTCTCGCTTCCTGTAGACAACATGTGTGGTGAAGTTGCAAGCAAAGGGTTTTTCGCCTTCTTTTTCTTCATCCCAATTCATTGGCATGCTATGGTTGTGTCTTAGTTCACTTGGGGAGTAAGCTAGACTCGTGGATTTTATTTTTGGAGCTGTTACTTCTTCACCCCTGCACGTTTTACTCAAAAAAGCTTTGATCTTTGAAGAATAGGATCGTCTTCCGAGCTTCCAATTTGCAGCTCTTAACTCTTCACAACACAAAGGCCTCTAATCTGTGACTAATCTCTTGTAACGCTACAAACCATTTCATCTGCCAGGACAGTCTTCAATTTCTTGAAATTAACGCTGATTCAACTTGGGCTTCTCTCAATTGCTCTGTCCATTGATTTGAGCACGTGATGAGTCTTCTAAGCTGCCTTCCACTTCTTAATTCGTCACAACACAAAGGCATCTCTTGTGAGGCATTGCATCTGCCAAAACCAGTCTTCAGCTCCTTGAAACTAAAGCCAGTAGTAAATTCAAGCGTATCACTTGTTCTGTGAATCGATTTGAATTCAAACGGCAGCCCTTTAATCCCTTTTGATCCTTGACACTAGATCAAGAAGGATTTGATATTTGAAATACAGGATTGTCGTCTAAGCTGCTTTCCAGTTCTTAATTCTCTCCAACACATTGTGCTGGAGGACTAAGGGTGCCCCTCCATTGAAGGGGCAGGCCTTCGTGTCGCTATTGTCCCTTAAGTGATGAAGGGCCTTGAAATCCCCCCACAAATAAGGAGTTGCAAGTCCCTCAAATGTAATGTATCTATTTATTGTTTGTTGGTACCAGTTTTTGAGAGATACTTGTGATGGTAGGTACCTAGGAGGGTACTAGTTTTGAGAGATACTTGTGATGGTAGGTACCTAGGCAACTCCCGATGGGGATGACATCCCGATATGTAACCTGCATGGTCACACGAATAGTTTGGAAATAGTAACAGTTAGGCTCTTGGAGCAACTCTAACAAGTCACAGGCAAAATTGTGGTGGTTTTCTGTGTTTGTAAGGGAGAGTAAGTGACGTCAAAAAGTGGGATCTGCTTCCATGTCATGATTATCCCATAACTAAAGAAGGACCCAACGGGGTTGGCTCAACTGGTTAGCTTGGCATCCAAAGTTTCTTTGGTCCCAGGTTCGAGCCTCCCCTTGGAAACCAAGAAGCATAACTAAAGAAGGGCCTTGATATCATAAACATTTAAAAAGTTGTCGATATCACACTTGTATCCCTTGGTACATGTGGTGGTGGCAGGTGGAGATGAAAGCCTAGAACATGGTCCGCATATGTGATCACGCAACCGTTTTCTACTCAGGGACCTCTAATCTGTGATTTGCGAAGAGTAATCTCTTGTGAGGATGGAAGACACTTGCATAGCAAGGAAGAGTATTAAATACTTTTAAAATAAAGCCAATACAACTCAAGCTCGTCACTCTTCTGTCAATTTAATTTGAACATCACAGTCACTGAGGGTAAAGGAAGTGAATCAAGCAAAAAAGCTTCAAACTATGTAAGGAAGGAAAATGGTTACATTTATTTAGTAGGCAATTTATGGAGAGACGAGATCCATCAGCTCAAAGACATGGAAAAATGTCGTCTTTGTGATGTCCACAAGGAGGAGGAGGAGGAGGAAGCATTGAAATGGGTGTCATAAAGAAAAGGCCAACATACAATTGGTTGAGAATTGCTATCTTGAAGAATGTAGCAGACAATAAGAACGTGATTAGTGAAGAGATCAACATAAGAAAGTTGGGCTTTATTGAACAGATTTTCCATGTAATTGAGGACAATGAGTGCTTCTTGTTAGAGCTTCATGATATGATCAACAAGTATGTGCTCTCTCTCTCTCTCTCTCTCTCTCTCTCTCTCTCTCTCTCTCTCTCTCTCTCTCTCTCTCAAAGATTGGCTCAAAAGCTGGAAAATATTTGATATTGTTCAAAGTTTTTCTATTCAGAGTTTGGATTGGTCTACCAAGATTTGAAGTGTGTTTTGAGTAATGGATTGTTGATGTAAGCATGTGTGTAGGAAGTTGAGCTTCCTCTACTCTTCTTAATCTTGTAGCCAACATGTTTGAGGTATTGCCATACATTTCTACATGTAAAAGCGAGAGAGAGTTAGAGAGAGAGAGAGAGAGAGAGAGAGAGATGGGTGCATGACTAATATGCGTGTGTGTGTGTGTGTGTGTGTGTGTGTGTGTGTGTGTGTGTGTGTGTGTGTGTACGTGTGTACACACACACACACACACACACACAACGTCTCCTCACATTGAGAAAAATTCTAGAGCTTGATTTGTTATGAAATTTTAAAAAAATAAATAAATAAATAAATAAAAAGGGCCCAATGAGCATGCAAGTGAAGTTAAAAATAAAATAATAGACTTGGTCCCTTTGTAATTAAAATAAAACTTGAGGCCCAAAGTCAATTCTAAACTTAGAGTTTACTTTTTAGAGTTGGGTCCAATTTTGGACTCACATGAATCTTGTACTTTTTGTAGACCCTTGGATCAAGTTGGGTCCAAGATGAATGGATAGGATCAATGTGAATATTAGCCAATAGGATTGAGGGGCAAGGGCCTTTCCCGTTTTATAAAAAGGCACCATTTGTACACTATTTTCATGCATAATAGAGAGGAGGAGACTCTACCATTTTAAGAGCTCAAGCATCCTCATTTGTTAATCAATCTTGTTTATGCTATTGTTGTGATCGCTTGATTATTTTCATTTCCCATATTTTTTGGTTATGCTAGTTAAGGTTTTTCCATAAGCAATGACATTGAGCATTTGAGCTAACCTCCATCTCATCTCTCTCTCTCTCTTTCTCTCTTCTCTTCTCTCTTCCTCTCCTTTTCTATCCCTTTCCTTTCACACAAATCATGACGAATGTTAGAGTAGAGGAGTAGAGTTAAGGGATAGTAGTGTTAGTGGTGAATAGAGCTAGGGAGTAGTTTTTTTTTACTTAGATTATTTTGGAACACTTCCCACATGTGTGAGTGAGAGTTGGAAGTGATTGAATGCATGTAGTAGTGTGTTTTTGCCATAGAATCAAAGATAGATCTTGAATCTCAATCTAGTCTTGATCTTGGTACATCTACACACCTTAGGAGATCACAAGTACATTTTGTGGATAGTCCACACGTGTGAATTTAACATGGTATCAGAGCCTACCTAAGGTTACCATGCATTTTGATCCATTTAAGTGAAAACTTTTCATCAATCTTGAGCTAGAAATTGTCAAAATCCATTTTTTTAGCTATCTTGTCTAATTTTGGATCAAAAGAGATCAATAGGGCATTGATTCTAACTAAAATTAGCATCTATGCATAGTTAGGTACCTATCCAGTGATCTAACCCTTATTGATAGGCGGGAGGGCTATACTACACGAGATCTTCGACCCTACATGCTTCAACCTCCCTTTGCTCTTCCAGTTGCCTTTGCTGGTCCCCTTTGCTTGTTGATCATGATCATGCCTCTGATTTGACTCCCTCTTAGGCTTAAATTGTTTCTTGGATTTTTTTTTGTTGCCGTAGAGGGCCTGGTCAGAGCCATCTTTGTGATCAAGATGTTCTCTTGCCTCGACTTCCTCTCGGATCTCGACAATCGCCATTTCGGGTTCATGGTAGGATCTTTCGCAAGCAGGGTTCTCGTTGTCTGGAATGATCTGGGTAAGGCTCTCAACAGGTAAGTGAGCTGCTTCTCAACTGACACTGCATTCTCTGCTCCAGAGTTGTGTAGTGATAGAAATAGATCCTTCATCTTTCTTACAAAAGAAGTGAGGTCCTTCCCATCCCACTATAGATTTGTCAGTTGATCTTCCAGCATCATGATTTGACTTCTTTCTTCTTGAGTGTGTTCTCTTGTTGATGGTTTCTTGCTTGAATGGTACAATGATCTAATGCATTATCTATCAATCAGACAATTTTTAAACTACTAAAAGGACATCAACTACAAAAAGTTGATATTAAAAGCAAGAATGTATCAAATGGTTATTGGCAATCTTTACATGCTGGGTCAAGATGGTGTCTTTAGAAGATGCTTGGAGCGAAGTGAAACCATATTTGTGATGAAAGGTGCTCATCTGGAATAAGGAGCCGGTCATTTCTCTTCTCACACAAAAATTGCTCATTGTAGGAAATCGATGGCTAGCATTATAGAAACATACAGCCTAGCTTCATAACTAGTGGATTGACCATTGATTCCATTGCAACCCATTTGGACCTTTCTAGGAATGGAGATTGGACTCCATAGGAAAAATTTCACCACTTTTCTCACAAGGACATGGTTATAATGTAGAGGCCATTGATTATAGCACAAAATGGGCCAAATGAAATTAGGCTCTTGAAGATACTATTGTAAAAAGTGTTGCAAGTTTAATATTAGTAGATTCGGATGCACTATGCTAACTTCAGATAAAAGAATCCACTTCATCAATGACATGGTTGAATAATTGACTGAAATCCTATGCATGAAGGTCTTATTATTCAAGAGCACATGGTCGAGTGTAAGCAAACACTACAATTAGAAAAAAATTATTGCCATAAGGTACAAGAAATTATGATGGTCATGTCATAGACATAGACAACTTAAATTACGGCCATGTTGCACATTGCCTATAAGGTAACTAGTAGCTATAAACCATTCCAACTTAGTATATAGAACAAAAATAGTCTTTTTTTCTAATATTTGATCTCTACATATCGAGTCTAGATACAAAATAATGTATGTATGGATAAGGCTATTATATAGAGATTGGAACAATTGGAGTGCTTAGATGAAATAGAATTTTGTAGATGTGATTTAATGATTTACTACCTTGAAAGTATCACAAATACCATACTAAGGATCAACGATAACAAGGACCATATAGACTGTAGGATATGTATGAGATCAATGTGCCAATAAATTAAAATGGCATGATCCATAAGGTCATCCTTTTATTATCAACAATGGTAAGTAGAGAAATATTCTAGCCAGGAGTAGAAAGTAAAAGAAGATATTGAAGAACCATTAGAATTATATCGATTATTTCACATCACAAATAGCATCTTGAGATGAAGCTAAATAATCAAGCATTAAATCAAGAGAAGAAGTTTCCTTCAAGGCAACTCATGAAGACTTTAACTTTGAAGACCTTCTACAAACCACCAACTACTAACATAAACTAGGATTTGATCTCTATATTACTTACCCATTAAAAACCCATACATCTAGTGCCCTTTTTGTATCTTATTATGAATTATAAATATAGTTTAATGAATGTTACAAAACTTATCAATAATTGTATTCAGATGATGAGCATAAATTATTCTTGTATGAACAAGAATAGGCTCACAAATAAATCCCAATAAGAAAAATGTCATGAGACCTAGCATCATAGAATTAGTTTCCCTGTTAACCAAAGACCCATTAAGTGTCTTGCCATGAGAACCAGCTAGCCTTGTTAGGTGTTATAACTTGTTGTTAGATCAATATGATACCTAAAACCCATTATATAGAAAACCATCAAGAATCTTTAACCATAATTCTTCTCTTTTGGGACCACAACATTATGGATCATTAGAGGAGTTCTCAATATCAAAAAGACCCTTTGTAAACATACTTTTATTTTTTTTCTTGAGTTTCGGCCGTCACCAGGCCCAATCAAAATGCACAGATTTGAAATCTACATAACGTAGTTCAAATTAACTAAAAAATAAAAGTGCAATATAGAAAACTTTGAAATTTGTGTCCGGGCAGCATGGACGTATCCCATTGGTTTCTTTTTCCTGCCCGACATGTGCTAATCTGCCCGACGTCAATATCTCAAGTTAAATTTACTTTACTATGCTGGTTAGTATAATGAAATTTTCTAACTATACTAGTTACAGTTATAGAAATATAGTATGTACAGTTACATAAAATATGGTATACGCAGTAACTGTGACTTTGGCATTCACATTAGATTAAATGTGATACGAAAAATTAAAATCAAGTAACATATCAGAGAGATTTTTGGCGCCCAAGATTTGAAGATAGCAATGGCGAGGAGACCCAGATCTACAATCGATTCTGTGATTCTTTACAATGAGAAAGATGAAGCTGATAACTTGAAGCCAACAAAATATACGAAGAACTCATGGGTATTGCTGCATCCATCATCAAAGGGCAATTTTTGACAAAAAAAAAAAAAGAGCAAAAATGACTTACAAATCTTATTGGAAAGCAAAAATTTTGGAGTTTAAGACTACCCCGGGAGGTCAATCGATATCAGAAGTCTTAGTGCAACATGTATATATGCATTCAGAAATCAAAGTACATGATATCAATCCTCATGATCATCAAAAATGTATTGTAAGTATATCAATAGGTGATTTCCTTTATTGATGCTCTTCAGATTATGATTTAAATGCTTCAGCATTGTTTTTTTCTTTCAGATTTATATCCATCATGCATAAGTGAATGGGAGCCCGCACAATCACTTGCAGGAATATCAGACGTGATTCACTTTGATGTTGGAAAGCTACAATACAGAGGAAGAAGTCCAAAGGAACTTGCAGATTGTGGTATCTATTTTTATGAATCTTTATATACGCCACAAACAGATGGAGGCTTTGGCAAGCTCGAAGCAATTCCATTGCCTAGTTTTCAAAGTGATGAGTGGCCTACTCCTGACAGCATTGTTTCTGAATTCTTGAGATGCAAGCTACTCATTGATATTAAAAATGCTATGAAGATAAGCACAGGCTCGAAAATTGTTCACCTAAGTTGGGTTATCTCATTGCATACATTTATTGATTTTTTCTCGAGTGCTAGTGTTCGTAGGACACCAACTTTATTTGTTTGCAAGGATTTCAGTAAAAATTTGTGTATACACCCTTTCATTCAATAAATGAAAGCCCAAGTTGGGCATCTATACATGTATTTTGTGCTCCCAAATTCATAAACTGGAGCAGCATTTGATATATCAATGTATATTTTTCTATGAAGTCTATACATGTATTTTTGTTCTATGCTATCTATATATATTTTTATCTTAATTTAGTACAACTACATCATCCTTTGCACCATCATCATAACGGGAGGCTAAAGCCTTGCCCGAGCCAGTATACTCAGGATAATTTCTTGTCTAAATTTGTACACCTGGCTTGATGTGTACTTAGGAAGTATAAACTGCAAAATAGAACATTCATGTATTAGTAATGGCCAATAACATCACCAGAATAGAAAACTAATCATGATTCCAAAATAAGAATAAACAGAATTTATTACCTTAGAAATATCAACATCTTGTTGAAAGATGAACCACTCAAAAAACAGCTTGGCATTGTACAATGTGTACCACCCATAGCTGAATGAATCATTTTGCTGGGGTGACTGCAAAATAATTCAGCACACAAGAAATCAATTATGAAACAAAATGAATTAGATTGAAAATATTTCATTAGAATACTGATTTCAAAATGCTATTAAGAAAGACAGAGTTTACCTCCAAGCTGACGATTTGCCAGTCCACGGAATGGAGAACGTCTGTAGGAATATATTTACTTAGATATGGAATGAATATATCTACCTCCTTATGCGTATTTCTCGCCGAATCCATCTTGACACAAGAATATTTAATAATATTATTTACAGATCTCTTAATAGAGATCAGGTTTAAACTCCAGTGGTCACTGCAAAATAAGATTGAAAGTACTTTAGCGGCAATTCTGAGAATTATTTAAATTGAAAATGTCAATGTTAATGCATAAAACATGAAGAAGCACTTAATATATCTTACTTGGTATGATAAGGAATGATCGTATACTTTGTTGCTAGTGTGAATCCACTTGTCAGACACTGTGACAATGTGTCATTATTCTCCTTGAAGGCCTGGAGCAGAAAGTTACTCAGCACCAGCAACTCGTTTGATGACTCTTTTGCAATGTCAAATTGCAAGAGTGTCAGCCCGGGCTCTATCACAGGATCACTAATAGAAGCCCGTCTGTCTTTGAGATTGAGGCAATCTAGGACTCTAAAATTAATACTAAATTCAAGTTCTTCTAGTCTAAAACAAAAAGGAGTATCAATTGTATCTATAGCATCCGATATGTCTTTCTCAAATTTAAGATAATCATCCGAATCTATATATGTATAGAAATTGGGAGGAGGAGGAGGAGGAGGAGGTGGAAGTGTAGTATAGCAATTATAGGAGTATCCAAAATAGAGGTAGCTATATTTACAACATTATCAACAGCAGCATTATCTACAATGGATTCTGGGATAGGCTTCACTTTCTTAGGAGCACGCTTGGGGGCTGTCTGCTTCCTAGGATGCTTCGTAGGAAGATGAGTCCTATCTACAAGAGTTGGTCTAGGAGCAGCAGGCTGAGATACATGTAAGCTACATTACCTATCCCTCATTCTCATTAGAAGCTAAAAATCCTTGGGCATTATGGTAACCCTCTTGGTATGGAAGGCAAACAAAAAAGAATCCTCAAAAACAAGGCTAATATAATCTTCAGCAGTCTCCTGAAGGCACTGAAGAGCACTCGGTGTGAATCTAACGTGTTGTCCGAGATCATTTCTTGTCCGGACAGCACGGTAGAATGGAGCTCTTGGGATCAACAGAGCTGTTGACCTCTGAGAGCCACCTGCTGCGGTTGTGCGTTCTAGGTCTAGCAGGGGGTGTGATGGCAACCGCAGGAGATGAGGATGAGCCAGGAGAGAAGAGGTCTCTCCTTGTCTGCTTTCTCTTATCCATGGGCATGAACTATGTGATAGCGGACTTGTGCGTGAAGGTTAGGATATGAAGGAAGGGATGATAAAGAACTCGTAGAGGACCGCTATGTACGGACAGAATGTACGGTATATCGGAGCTATGCGAGCCGAGTATCAGAGAGAACGATTAGATTTGAGGAAAGACGCACAAGCGCGATATGGGGTGACACGTAGGAAGACGTATCGGCCCTGCGCATGGAAGGTAGTAGGAGAAATTTTGATTGTGTAGGGCACGCACAAATGCGATGATATGTGGAGCAAAAAAAACAGTGAAAAAAATTCATCGAAATTTGTGATTTTATATCGGGGTTCGCACGTGCGAAAGAATGTCCTGTCACATGTGTGGGAGTTGTACGAACAAATGCGAGAGCGACACGTGTCACCCTATCACACTACACATGTGGGATTTGTATGATCGAATGTGAGAGCGACACGTGTTTATGAGCAATCGAATGAGCACGTGACACGTGTCTAGGTGTCATTTCACACGTGTGCAAGTGTCATCTCACACATGCCTACGCCTGTTGTCGAATTGAAAGTAGACACGTGTCATAAGTCCGTTGACCACACGTGCAAAAATTTAGTATAAATGGCACAGAAACCGAATAATTTTTTACCTTTTGCGTTCTCGAAATTCGCGACATATCACTTTTGTGTTGTTGTTCATTTGCTTGCAAGTATACCTACTCGCACACAAGTGCGATATTTTGTATCTATCTGCCGTACATATCCATCTTTTGCGCCATTTTGATAGTTAATTTTGGTTCAGTTCTCCCGCGCGCACAAGTGCGATATTCACGCTACTGCCATGGCAACTTCCTCATCATCCTCACGAGAATCAGGCCTGAGTTCATTTTTGAGTGAATTTGGGATTACTGAAAATCTAGACTACGTAGTTCCACAGCCTATTCAGGCCATATCTACATGTTTTCAGGACTGCACAACCAAATTCTGACATATTTTATGAACATTATGTCAAATTTAGAGATATACTTAGCAAGCCTGTTTTCTCCATAGGTCAACTCTAGTACATGCATTATACTGATCTTGTTCATTTCTTCCCAGCTTTTAGACATAGACTAGATAGAATGTTCACCAAATTGTTTGATCTTTTCAAAAGTAGTTCTATGTGTCCGTATTGCAACAAGAAATGTCGATTGGTTGAATATCAGAGTGGCTTCGTACTTTTTCTTTTAGTTTAGATCCAAGATGATGATGAGTTTCCTGTTGCTGACCCTCCTTCTGCACCCTCCTCTGTTCAGTCAGCCATTAAGGATATCAGTCACTTTCTTATCGACACTCCTGATAAAGAAAGTGACTTCATTGATTTAAATGCTGATGTTGTCCGGGATTCTTTCGTTGGCCAAAATACATCTGATGATGAATCCAGATCTATGGAGGATTAGAAATGTCTTTTCAATTTGTCTGTATATTATATTAATGACGATGTATATTTTACTACTGCTGATTTATATAAATTTTTTGACTATCGTGAGGACGAGGTTCTATGTTTATTATCTGGCACAATTTCCGAATTCTCCGACTTTGTAGATTTTGAGACAGATGACCTTGTTGCTGGTATTGATTTTGATGATGAGGAGGGTCTTATGACTGGTGAAGAATGCATGAATAAGACTTTATCAAATATAGTTGAGGATGGGCGAGGCAGACCATCCGATGAAGAATTCATGGCATTTCAATCCCAGATGGGCTTCCCTCGTCCATCATTAATCCATTTCACTGATGATTCCACTACAGTACGTGGTCATTATATTGATCATCCTAATCTGGTTGCTGCTGATGATGAAGAATGTGTAAGTGTTTAATCTTCCTTGCATTTGAATGTTTTCAATCACTGAATGTGTTTTTGCTAACATATTTCCTATTGCAGGATGCTCTCATAATAGATGATTTTGTTGCGAGATGAGGTGGTTTCAGACAACACGCATCCTCGTTCCAGAGGGACACTGGACTGGGCCACTATCTTTAGCATTTCTTGAAGAGTGAGATCTGTATTGCTCATTCCAAGCTGAGCCTAGTCGGGGAGAGTCTTATAATGGCAGTTAATGCTTTATCATTTTATTTAGGAGGACATAAATTTGTTAAGACAAATAAGATCATTTTTGTCGAAGGATCTTATGTTTTGAACATTTTAGGCTTTACTGATGGGAATGTTCCTTTAAGGAGCTCCCATTATTCATTGTATTCCACTTATATTGAGCTTAGTGGAAATAAGGATAATGCACATCTATTAGATGCATACGCTAGCAGAGAATTTCTTCATGACAATACTACCATAGAATCTGATACAAGATCTGATGATGAATAGTTGACACTTTGTATAATACAATACATTTACATTGGGTATTGTTCCTCTCTTGTTCAATGAATTTGCAAAGCAATTCTGAACATGTCATGATGATCTTCTACTCAGCAATGATGATCTTCTACTCAACAATCATCTAATTTTCTCTTCCTGTATGAACTTGCATGCTTTTCTAAACTTGTTGTATTGTGTGGACTTTGTTATATGTCGAATCTGAACTCTGCGGTAGAACCATTGAAACAGTTGACAAATGTAGTTTCGTTTTTCATTGGTTCCTCCATGTTGTGTATTTCGATGAAATGTTGCTCGTGCTTGCCAGTGTGACTTCTCCATCCCTTGTGATGATCATACACTCAAGCTTCCATATGTATTTGCAAAAAATGTTGTATGATCTCTTAGTATGTGCTGCATATGTCAAAACCATAATGTTAGTCTTATGTTTAGATCTAAATATATATGAAAATTTTATACTAACCATGTAATGAGTGATGTGATCTTCTCCCCATACTTTTGATATTGCATTAACAAACTCGACACAAGTCCTTTGGACAGCTTCCTTATCAATATTAGAGTATTTTTCTTTTTTTAAAATAGCAATCATACTATCAAGCTTTTTCCATACATCAACTTTTAGTACTCTGGTTTTGCCGTCTTTCTCGAAGTCCTGAGTGGCAGCAATAATATCTGTCCAGACTGAGTGTTGAATATTAGAAGCCTTACCAGTATGAAAACGACGTGCTTTTGCTCCTCCTATGCTTGGCATGTTCCCATTCTTTTCTGAAAGCTTTTCATCTTTTTGAATTTTGACATGTCCTTTATGGAGTCCTGCTTTTGATAAAACATCTTCTAATCGAGAGATAGCTTCCTTTGCTAATGATGCTGGCTTAGTATTCCAAGCAAAAACTATATGAAGATAAATGATCTTTTCTATTAATCTAACTTCTACATGAAGAGCATTTTTTAAGGGGATAGACAGCACAGGCTTTTAGTTTGGATCTGCATATTCTCTAGTAATTCATGTACTCCTAGTTACATCTTTTTTTCCATTTTCATGCAGTACAAACAAGGGTGTTTTGATGTAGCACCGTCAGAGACATTATACATACATTTCAATGTTTTCAAATCACCTACTAAGTGCCATTCAACATTGAAGTCTCCAACTCCTGGAACATTGAGAAATCCTCCATCCATATGGTCCTTGATGATCCTAGGATAAGATGTCCTTGAGAATATCCATGATAATATATCATGATCCTCTTTCAGCACCTGTCCAAAGAATGAATCATACTTAGTTTACAATGTATTAATACTATTCAATGAATGTAATGTAATAATGAGGCTAGTTACCTGAAACGCTGCCAACCACCGTATATCATTTTCTAACTGGACACTGAATTTGAAATCTTCTTGGTTCTCTGTTTGGGATAGAGCACCATTCATAAGAGTTATACTAACCCTTTCCATCTTCTGCCCTTTCACAATTTCTGACTCATCTAACTTAAGTACTGTGATTATTTTGCCATTCACCTTTTCATAGGTTATATCATAGAATGTGATGATGTATCTCAACAAGTAATTTAGATCAACAAATAAATTGTTTGATGAATTATAGAATATTGATCTTCCATCAGTTTCATACACCTCCTCAATATGAAATGGAGTTATGCATACCTATGCTTAATGTATCCCTCTCTTTATTCAAGTGGTATGTCCTAGGGATTGGGACTTTTCTAATTTGAACCTGCTTAAAAGCTTCTCTAATCAGTTTAAATATTGTTGCATATGCTTCCCTACTAATACCTGCAAAATCACAAGCACCCTGAACTATAGTCTTATCTAAAATATTTTGAATGTCCACCATCAAAGACTCTGCTATTTTACACTTTACATTTGAAATCCTATTGTTCATCATGATACGCTCAGTGGATTTGCAAGTCAATATTGTGCCCAATGACATTCCTAGTGAAGCATTGTCTTTAATATTCCGAGGAGCTACTAATGCAGATCTGCAAAAAAAACAGATAGTTAACAAAATATCACCATAGCTGAAATTAAATCCAAATGCCATTGAAAAACTTACAAAATTTAAAATATGATTACTTGAATGCACGGATCCTTCTATTTCGATAACCTCCTTTTGAAAGTGTTTGAATATCCTTGCAACTTTGTCACTTTCGCTTCTTACTTTCAGCCTTCTTCTTTACCAAATCCACATCCTTCAGTAATTGTAGGTTTTCAATACGAATAGACTGTAAGACTGATTGCATTTGCTCTAGTTCTGATTTGATATTGATTGTTATCTTCTGTAATGATTCATTATTATTTTTTAAGTTGTTCATTTTCTTCTAACGTCTTTTGGAGATGACAATCTCTATTCTGACAATAAGAGGATATTCGAATTAACTCACCTTCTAAAAAGTGAACTTTATTCATATAAAGTTGTTTTCCATGGTTTTGCAATCTTTCACAATATCCTAGTAATCCACTATGCCCATCGCATATCCATGTAACTAAATGAGTTACTGAAGAGAATGTGGGATGTGTCAAAGTGCTTGGATCTAGTGGATATAATGTTCCATCTGTCCACAAATCCGCATTTTTCTTTCCTTCTGCCCTATAACGAGAACGATCTTCAGCAGATATTTGAACTCCTTTGCCTCCTCTTCTCTGCAAAGGTGCCAAATCAACAGGGATATCCACATGTAGATGATATAATGTCATCATCAAAAAAATAATAGAGTAATCAGTTGCATCAAAGTACTATGACCAGATTCTATGAAGCAAAACAAAATACTCATCTTTGATTATATTATATACTGTGTACGATCAATCCAATCTCCATGCTTGTATGCTTGATTGAAATTTGAAAATGCCGCTCATTTTTTCATTCCAATAGGTAGTTGGAGCTCATATTTCCATTCTCGTGGAAGGAATGCATATGTAAACATTTTGCAATTTTTCCTAATTCGAATTTGGGGGATGGCGGCCATATTCTAGATCCAGTGAAAATATTGCCCTTTTCGTAACCAATGGAGAGAATATTTTTGAATTTAGTCAAGTTATACTGCGAACTGTTAACGGTTCTTAACTGTGACTATAGACACTTTGGGTAGATCATTGGGAGTTGGTGAGGCCTTGGGAGTGGTGTGGGCAAGCAAATAAACAATATTGTTTTATTTATTTTGATATTTTTGTATATCCTACATTGCATTCCTTAAAGGGTCTTTTTGATATTGAGAACTCCTCTAATGAAATGCTGAAAGAATTTTTATGAATTTTGTATCATAGCCAAGCTTAATCTCCCTATCAAGTCTTAGGTAGTAGCCACATAATTGTAAGCATCTAATAAGTAATTGAAGGAGAAAACTATTTCTTTTTATTCTCTAAAGAAAAAATTTGTATTAGACCAAGAATATTAGAGATGTAATTTTCTGGAAGACCTTTTCTTACAAAAAATATTATTTTTCTTACACTCCATGGCATGAAATCAATGATGATGAACATGATGCTAGTTTCCTTTGATTCTTCTTGCACAAGGCATTTAGTTTTCCCTCTCTTCCCTTAAATATAAGGAATTCATTGGCATCATGTAAGGATTTTATTACTCAAATATCTTTTTGTAGTTATATATGTTATTACTCTTGGAGTACATAAGAATATAAATGGAGCGAGTCCACATTTTCCCAATACACATCCCATCATTCTCTTCCAACTTTATTATTTCCAACTTTTTTGTCATACCTTGTGATCTCCAATGAGAGTTATGCTTTGTGTTCTATAAGGTCTTTGTAAGATTCTATAGATAAAATTGATATCCCTTCCCATGGTTTATGATATTTTTTGGGATTGAATGTAGTGACTCGTTACATTGTCAACTTCTTGAATCATAGAGTATTTGGAATGTCCTTGCCTTTGGAATGAGTAGGCAAAGACATAATGGCCTCGCCTAGCCTCACCTTTCCATCTAAAAACATTAGTTTGGAAGCTTTCATATGTACATTTTCTAAACAAGAGGATTTCTATGGAGTTGGAAATCCTGTAGTAATTTATAATTTTGAGGAGAAAATGAACATGGATTTCTATCCCAACATGGGCATCAATAAAGAACAAAACATGCTCAACCTCCTTGGAGGAGGGCAATATACCATTTCTTGAGACAATGAACACCTCCATTTCTCTTGAAAATTGATTAGAAACCATCTTTTTCCATGAATGTTGTGAGAAATTGGCAAAAATCTAGCTTGGTATTTTTTATGATAGAAGTTTGTAAGTGGAATCTCACATGTGTGGAGGATGTTCCCACGTGTGGAGAATTGTAAGTAAATCAAAATGTTTGATATAGGGGTCTCATAGGAATTTCATAGTCAAGCGTTTAGGTTGTAGGATGTTGATAGGGTCAAATTTGGCATAGATGGCAAATTATCCATTTCCACTTGTAATGCCACTATTGAGCCAAAATAGAGTAGGAGGCCAAACTTGTGCCAATTAGAGTGTAGACAAGTGTAATGCCTTTTGTTTGATGAAGTTTAAGAGGTCAATAGGATTTAGA
>CM055110.1:2653348-2959185 GCA_029204225.1 Diphasiastrum complanatum
AAAAAAACAATAAGTGAAACAAAAAACGTCTTGCATATTTTAAACAGTTTAGCTTGCAACCCTTCAATGATATGTGCTTGCCATTGGACATTTTAGAAATACCCAAGTATCATTTTGCGGCGGCATTTCATTGTTACCTCCTACTCCACAAAGATGTTTGGCTTAGTTATACCACGTCTTTGAGTTGATATGGTTCACATGCATTGATTTGTCAGACATTTTCCTCCAAAAGACCATTGGGACTTTCTTCCACATCTGATAGCACTAAAACAGGCTGATTTTTTCTTTTTCAAAGTTCTTTTCTAGGTGTCCCAATACTCCTGCATCGCTTAGACTTATTATTTTTCTAGTATTCTTGATCGAAACCAAGGATTACTGGTTGGCAGAAAATATGTCTTTTCCGTACCCTTTTGCAAAAGTGTACATTTCAAATAAGATAAGCAAGCCTCTTGCTTATATGTGGCAAATCTCTATTGTCGAGAGGTAATAGACTAAGTAATTTTTTAGAAGAGGTAGTACAGTACGTATTGAGCTCTAAAACCAAATCCCAAAAGGAGAGTACCAAATCTTAATTCTTCAATAAGATTCACCAGATTCAAAGAAGACAACACATAATTGATCGTGCTTTACCTTTTGAAGAGGAACATGTGAATCAACTTGACGCAGGCTACCATAGAAGTCCATTGCAAACCACTAGTTCATGTGAACCAGAGCTTCGAGATTTTCCATCCAAAGTAAGCATTCTCATTTGTGTTATCCATAGAGTGCTTAAATTTCCACAAAGGAAAGCTCTTTGAGCCAAAGAGTATTATCTTTGCTTTTATATAGAGTAACTTGCTCTTGGCTTTCGTATAGAGTAGCTTGCTCTTTCCAGTCCTTCCACTGACATACCCAAAAAGAATCACATCTCAATTGATGTTGATTGTGAATTCCTTTTTTACAGGCTATTGCGTTCAAAAGTGTGCTTGAAGGAAGGAGTTGCATAGTTGCAGATCAGACTGGTTCAGGAAAGACGCTGGCATATTTGACACCGTTAATTCAGCGCCTCAAGGAAGACGAGCATAAGGGCATTTGTTTATCTGCAGCAAAAAGCCCCTGTATCCTGATATTGGCCCCCACTAGTGAGTTGGCAGTCCAGGTAGCCTCTCTCTCTCTCTCTCTCTCTCTCTCTCTCTCTCTCTCTCTCTCTCTCTCTCTCTCTCTCTCTCTCTCTCTCCCAGTGCGTGCTTTCACTTTATAATCATGGAGTACTCTTTTGAATTCACTGCCTGCATCATTTTTAAGGATGGATGCAACATCATAACATAACTGATTAATGATGCTTTCGTGGCTTGTGACCTGCATTGCAGATATTCAATGTCTGTAGATCTTTTTCTAAAGGAGGGTGCCCCATCAAGTCAATGGTTGCCACAGGAGGATTTAAATGGAAAACCCAAGTGGAAAGCTTAGATAGTGGTCCAAATATTGTTGTGGCAACACCCGGCCGCTTCCTTCACCATCTGGAGGCTGGAAACTTACTTCTTGATAATCTGAAAAGGTTGTATACTCATGCTTCGCATCTTGTGAGTCCCTATTTTTAAATCTTGTCTGATTTCAGATTGACTAACAAGGCCTCCTGACCAATGTCTTTCCGGTGGTTTGGAGTAAGGGGTAGGTCTTCCCCATTGCTTATATGATTTACTTTGCCAAATTGACCTGATATAGAAATTCATCATGCAAAATGACCTGCAAAAGGTCATCACATGAAGGTTACCTGCTAGCACAAGTTTTAGACAATTGCTGGTTGCCGTGGGAACTTGTGACTGGTGAGCAAAAACTTAGATGGCCAGCAATAGTTAGTGAGCACACTCTGTAATGGAACTTCCTGGAAGAGTTCCCGTTTGAGGTCGATGGGAACCGTTAAAAAACCGCTTGCTATCTATAAAAATGCTTATTTTTTCTTCACTTATAGCTTATCTCTTAGCCTTCCATTCACCTCTGAGAAGCAAAGCCATTATTGATGTGGAAATATGACTTACATCTTATGGTCTACTATGCTTTGCTGGACTAGCGTTTAAGATAGTCTCTTTATTTTCAATTGGGTGTTTACCTGGTGTTTAAACTCAACATTGTGAATAACGCATAGGAAAAGATCCAATCAAGCTGAATGGTGAAATATTTTAATGCTGGTTAACTTGGTTGCAAGAATCAGTGACAGTAAAAATTCGAAATCAGTACCTCTTAGAGCTTTGGGTTTGCTGAAAGTTCCATAATTGCCAATGTCCTTGGCTCAGATATTCTTTGCATTCATATAGATTGATAAAACAAGAATAGTAATGCCAGTTAGGCTGTTGGTTATGTGACTTCAATCTTATAGACCAGAAACAAATCTGTTTCAATTCATGCTTAATACTTCAGTGACTTGCTACTTTGACTGGAGACTAGGAACTTCCATGTGACAAACCTCTAACTGCATTTGATTTAACTTGTTTACCAACAGTGTGGTTCTGGATGAGGTTGATATATTGTTTGAGGAGGAAGATTTTTCTAAGGCCATGCATAAAATTGGAGAGAGGGCTCCTCTTGGAGTTCAATATGTACATGTAACAGCAACTCTGCCTGTCGACATCTATAAGAATCTTCTCAAGAAGTACCCTGGTTCAATACCTCTTCTGGGTCCAACCTTACATCGAACAGTGGCTGGTCTACAAGAGGTGCTCTATTTCATAACTTTCTAGTAATAGTTGGTATAGGCTACTTGATTCAATCAACTGATTTTTATTTTGTTAAAACTATGTGGTCTTTTTGACAATGTTACTCTGGATATTTGCTAAGATCGTTATGAGCTTTGAAATAAAAAGCAGATTGATCAACCCACACACTGTGGTGATTTAGTGTTCTGGGGTTGGGCTTGCCAACTCAGGTATGATTTCCTGCTCATGGTTGGAACTTGGGAGATACCCATGCCAGGGCCCAGATTGAGTAGCATATACATGTGAAGCTCTTCCATCACCTCTGAAGCAGGTGCTAGTGTAGTCTGAATTTTTTAACCAGAATTTAGTTTGTCCTGACATGAATTTGCTGACCCTTATACTGTCTGTTCACAGATACTGGTAGATTGTAGTGGGGACAGCGATGCAAAATCTCCCGAGATGGCGTTTCTGAACAAAAAGGGAGCTCTTTTACAATTAGTTGAGCAGACTCCTGCTGCAAAAACAATCGTCTTCTGTAATAAGGTTCATGATTGCAACTCTTCAACTATAATGAAGGGTTAAGCTTCACAACTTTGAATCAATGCTTGATGGTTATTTGGAAGATATGCTCATCTCTGGCCATTTCGATTTTGTTATAATGATTTGGAAAACATGCTGGCGGATTAGTTTTTAAGTCCAGATCATGTAAAACTCTTCCCCTTTTGCACATCTCTGAGAAGCTCATGCATTGCTATCTGTGATCGTGTTCTTCAGATTGAAACCTGCAGAAAAGTTGAGAACTTGCTTAGGCGTTTCGATAGGCCTGGCAAGAAAATTTGTGTTTTGCCATACCATGCAGCTCTAACACAAGAAGCTCGTCTCCAAAATATTCAGCAGTTCCTCCATTCAGAACCTGACAAATCTTTTTTCCTAGTATGCACTGACAGGTACATATCATGACATATTGATGATATACTTGCAATATTTGCAGAAAATCTATCGGCAAAAACCAAAGCGCCTTAAGGAGCTCAAAGAATTACAGAGCTCGGTTTTGTCATTTTTGAGTAAATGGCAAGAAATCTACTTGCAAGAAACACAGAAAATCTACATGCAAAAATGAAGACTTTCAGTTGGGTTTTGCAGGGAGCAAATTTTTTACAAGTTTACATGTGAAACTTACAATACTCACAGGAAATCTAATTTTTTAAGAATTTGGCTTTGTAGGAAAGTAAAATTTTGCAAGTTTACTTCCAAAACTCACAGAAAATTCACCCACAAAATGAAGAATTGGACCTGAGTCTTTCAGGCATCTCCCATTTTATCATGTTTTTGCACAGTTATGGTCAACATACTCTCTCCAATTAACTGATGCAATTTCTGATGTGCAGGGCATCCCGTGGTTTGGACTCAGTGAATGTAGAACACATCATATTGTTTGATTTTCCCCGTGATCCAAGTGAATATGTTCGACGAGTTGGAAGGACTGCACGAGGAGCAGGTGGAACTGGTAAGGTTTTTGTATTTGTTGTGGGAAAACAAGTAAGTTTAGCGCGCCGCATAATGGTAAAAAATGAAAAAGGTCATCCTATACACTCTGTGCCAGGAGAGACTTAAGGCACGTCAAAAGAGGATTTGATTCTAGAGTGTATAGGTCATCTTTTGGAAATTGTAAGCATTCATAATGCTTTTTTTTCTGTGAAATGGAGGAATATGCATTCACATTACTTACAGCAATACAGAGATCTTAGCTGTTGATTGCAAGCATGTGTGATGTGATGCTCAGTATTTCAACTTATGCTTTATGGCATGATTTGCATTAATTATGTTGTATCAACCCTAAACCTCACCTATATAGAACAAAACTCTTTTGGTATGTACAGAACAAATTACCAAAATAATTGCTAACAGAACTTTCACTTCAATATGAAAACCATGTTTCTTACAAAATGCATAAGGAACAGCGCTTGGAGCAAACCTGTTCTGTAAGCTTTGGAACTTTGAGTTAGACCAAGTTAAAAAGCCCAATCACTATCTCGCATAGTTGCAGCTACAAAGGTAAGGGAAACTTTCAATAGGTTTGCCAACTGATGATCACAGAGTAATTAGACTGTGATAATAGCTAGAGATATCATGGGAGAGTTTTCTATAAAGTCAAGAATTTGCTGTTTTGGGTTCTGAGAAGTAGTTGGCCTTGGAAGAGAGAAGAATTTTATTAATGGTAGAATGGCATTACAATTGTGACCATTAGGTACAATAACAGTGTAACACAAATGATTGCTACTGACATGCAAATATGTGAGTTAAAAGCCCAACTGAGCATAAACATATCACATAAACTCCTTGCCTTTTGGGCTTCTAAAAAGTAGCTTGCCTTTTGGGCTTAAGACATTTTCTACTCGAAAGTTATCAAGTACACTCTTTATTTTTGTTAGGTTAGAAGATTAGTGTGCTGTTACATGAAATTGAATTGAAGAATTGAGGTTGCCTCCTAACAGAAATCCAACCTATAAGAATCCCTTTGCCAAGGTATTCTGATGCTGGCATACAGGGGCTAGTCACATGGTCAAGATGCAGAAGGAAAGGTCAAACATTAAGGTACAATGCAAAGAAAAAATATCAAGCTAAGAAGGGTATCTGACAGCTCATGCATAACTTTTCTCATATGAATTTATGGTATGTGGTTAGTTCCTTAAAACTGAAACCTATAATCAATATCCAAGATTCAAATGAACCATTGTCAAAATTTTGGGGTCAATACAAGGTATATAGTTTATGATTATCTTTTGATATAATAGCATAATTCAGAGATTGTTTTAGCATAATATTACATTGTGGCTTACGTTCTTTCATGCACACACAACCTGTTATAGGTTACATCATACATGTGCTGCTTTTTTTAATCATCTATCCATAACACACCTAATGTTTGCCAATATCATGGTAATTCTGAATGCTCTCGTTCGTTAAAATTAGATCTCCATCGATCCAGAGACCTACATACTTCATATTTTGTCCTCTCCCAGCGACATTCCTAAAAGCCTTTCAAATATGTCGCGCACACATTATGCTAGTAAACTGATGAGTACTCTCTTTATGTAGCAATCAATGTACCTTTTTATCGTTGCTACAAGCTCAAGTTCGTACTCAATCATTAAGTTTGTCTCTTTGCAGTTTTCACGTGGAACTATAATAATGGGAGGGCTTATGCATCCTGTATTTTGTCATTAATTAATCCAATGGCTTCCTATTAGGTGGAGGACCTACAAACTCTCAAGTGCCGTGTTGTGCTCAATTGACTCGATCTCCTCTCTCATTGTCTTCTCCCAAATGTTATTATGATTGGCCTCATCATACTTTGATGGCTCTCTGCTTTGGATCATACTAGAAGTCAAGTCATACTTGACTCGGTTTGTACAGCCTATTTTTGTTCAAGATACACATTTCTAAGTAAATATTTCATGCTATAATGGCTCTTGAGATTATGTACAAGCTATTGAAGATCTATGCTTCACACGTGGGAACAGTCTCCACACGTGTGGTATGACATTATGTACATGAAGTTTGGTCTAATCAAGCTATATGTTGCATTATTTCTCACAACGTGGTCGTTGATGTCTTTTCACAACTTTTTGTCATTGCTCTTCTTGTAGCAATATCCTGATCAACTCTTCAAAATTTGATAGCCTCTCATTTGAAGCTAGCCCACTCATGAACATTTGAAATTAGTTGACAATGCCCCTCATTATAGTTTGAACTAGTTCAACATCTCTTATCCCCGAATGAATGGAACTCATCCTATGATGTTTTGGTTCTAGTCAAAAAATTGTGAATATGCTCACCTTCTTTCATTTTAAATCTATTCAACTTGGTTTAGAGAAATAAGTGCAGACAACTTGTACATGCCACATCCAAAATGAAATTTATAAAGACCTACATGAAGGCCACACAACCTTGTGCCATTGAGATCTAGTACCCTCATTTAGATCTATATAAATAGAGTGATATAGTTTGTTTCTGCCTAATGAAAAAATTTTCCAATTGACAAGTGATAAAGCAATAGCACAGGAATCTCTACTTTACTAATTAATAAATAACAAAAAACATATCAACATACTAGATATCTTTTAAATCAATTCCAACAATTGAGACACTACATATGCTTCATTAATACATTCATCATAGTACAAAGTCTCTTTGTTAAATTAGTAGATACAAAACCTGTGCAATTTATATCATACAAGTAACAACGAATCAATTACAATGTATCACTTTAATAGTAGATTGGCTCTCACTCTTAGAATTTTTTTGGCTATGTTTGGCTATATGTTGACTTGGCAGTCATTGTGATTCTATTCTAGTCCCAACAATATCTCTGCTAGAGTGTGTACAAAAGTCCAATCCACTTCCATTTATATTGTGATCTCGTATCTTCTTAACAAACTTTTAACACTTGATAGTAGATGGACAGAACATGATGTAAGCTCATACATATGAAGTTCGCATAAAAATCAATTGAAAATTGATTTCATTGCTACATATCTTGGTTCAATAAATAAAAAGCCTTGAAAGATGTGATTTTCTTTTTTTCTTTTGCGATTTATAGAAAGCTGCAAAGGATGTGCTTCATAGTTTTCAGCAATTGATCTTACACTCTAATACAAACATAAGACATGACATTTTGCATGTTTGATAAGTCCTCTTTAGTCCATCAATACATATGCTCTCTCTCTCTCTCTCTCTCTCTCTCTCTCTCTCTCTCTCTCTCTCTCTCTCTCTCTCTCTCTCTCTCTCTCTCTCCAGCAGCCAGCAATGGCCTAGCTCCATCGCGCCACCTGTAGCTTTCCATTGCTGCTCTGCTTTGCTGATCGCTACTCTGCTGCTTCTATTCGCTGCACTACTATTGTTGTGTTCTTTACCCTCCTTTGCTAGCCTGCTGTCCCCTCCACCCTTTACCCTCCTTTCTTTATCTTCCTTTTTTGTCCTTTCGTTTGTTGTCCCTCCCTCTCTCTTTTGGCCCATTGTTGTACCTTTCTTCCTGCCATTATGGTTAATTGGCAATCAGTGAATCAGAAGGAGAAGAAGAAAACCCCTCTCTCTTCTCCCTTTTTTTTCTCAGCCATCCCTACTACGGCTCCAAATCCCTTTACCTTGACTAAACCCCCTCCCTCTCCTGCTTTCCCTCATAAATCTTCCTCTCCCTCGCCCCTGCCCCTACCCTCCACTCCCTCAAAGTGGCCAGAATGCCTTGGAAACCATTTTAAGGCACCTTCGACTTTTTTGGCTTTTTCACTGTCTTTAGTCTAAGGCACCTTTGCCTTTTTTCGTTGCCTTTAGTCTAAGGCACCTTCGCCTTCTTCGTTGCCTTTAGTCTAAGGCACCTTCAACTTTTTCGTCTTCTTCGCTACCTTTAGTCTAAGGCACCTTCAACTTTTTCGTCTTCTTCGCTGCCTTGAGTCTAAGGGCGCCTTCGAGATTTACACACCTTCAGTCTAAGGGCACCTTTAGGATTTGCATACCTTCAGTCTAAAGGGCACCTTCGAGTTTTTCGGGTTTTTCGCGTTTTTGCTACATTGGCAGACCGACGTCGCCAACTTATCATCAACCCTAAAACAGCTAGAGAAACAAATATCCTAAGGGCGGTTGCCAACTTTGTACATATGCAAAAAACTGGAGTAAATGGCAGTTAAGGCATTATATATTTTTCTCTCGACACTTGTAAATATATATACTAGCTGAATCAAGCTATATAAGTGTTAATTGAATTCTTTTTTCAATCAGAGTTATTTGTAGCTAGCGTAGTCATGCTCAGCAAGCTGAAGCTATTACTTCAAGCCATTGTACTCACTGTTGATATTAATCAGAGTGCAATTTTTGTCTCACTACTACGTCGTTCATGTGCGCAATTTGTATGAATCATTCTACTTGAATATTTCTGGTGCTAACTGTTGCGTTTCCGTTCCTACACGCCTACGCTCAAAGCCTCGAGCTTCTGCTGCCGCTCACACCCACGGTTTTACGACAGATGCAAGCTGGGAAGGAGATGTAGATACTCGTGAATCCACATCTCTATTTACATTCTTCTTCAAAGGTAGTCCTATCTCCTGGAACAGTCATAAGCAAACCTCTGTCGCTCTTTCTTCAATAGAAGCAGAGTATATTGCTACTTCACAAGCTATTAAAGAAACAGTTTGGTTGAGAAACGGTCAAACATTAGTCTGAATCAGTTCACTCCTACGAATACATTATGTGATAATCAGAGTGGCATTGTCTTATCGGCCAATCCTAGATTTCATTCTAGGGGTTACGCACATCAAAATCCGATATCATTATGTCAGGGGTAAGATTCTTGACAGAGAGGCACATTGTCGAACGCAGGGCACGACGATAGATATTTTTATGAAAGCACTGAGTATTGATGCACAAAACAGATCTCGTGCATTACTAAGTCTGAGGATCAAGACATACTAAGAAATGGGGGGGGGTGTGAATTTACTCCTCTACTCTCCTAAAAAGCTTTTGTGTATGATCTTAAGAGGTTTTCAAAAGTGGTAGGCTACTGTTGTAGGGCTGGTGCAGTATAGATGATGTTGCTCTCTCCCTCATAAGACAATAAGGATGAAAAGTATTCCTTATGTCTTGTCATGTGAGATGAGGCTCCACCATCAATCCACCAAGGATCATTCCCATCTATATGTACAAGAAAACTTGAAGTCATAACAAGAGATTCAGAAATGCTATCCTCTTCTTCATCTATTGCTAGATTTCCTTGTCTCTCACCTTGCTCTCTTTTCTCCTTATGACATTCATTAGCAAAATGACCTTTTATCCAACAACAAAGGCACTTGAACTTTGACTTATCTTTCTTTCTAAAAGAAGTAAAAGAGGAGGAGGAAGAGTGATCATCATGATCCAAGTTTACCACCTTTGGACCATTTCCCTTTGCCTTTACCTTTGCCTTTGACTTTGCCTTTTGTGAAGAAAGCCTCTTCACCTCCATCTTGCAAGAATGCACCATCAAGCTTTGATTGCAACCTATGTTCTTCATCCAATAAGATTTCTGCAAGTCAACCACACTTGGCAAGACTCTTTGAATGGCAAAATTTTGCACAAGGTTAGCATGTTCATCTAGAAAACCATTCAACATAACCTAGACTATTTCACCATCTTTTATGCTTTCATCAATGCATGCTAAATCATCACTTAAGGACTTAACCCTCAAGACAAATGCATGTGCACTTTCTCCCTCTCTTTGTCTACTAGAAAATATTTGCCTCCTTAGGGTCAATACCCTAGATGTGGACTTTGATCCAAAGAGCTTCTTCAAGGAATTCCATGCCTCACTTGCACTTTGACTTTTACCAACTTCCTTGAGAAGTTCATTGGTAACATTCATTTTAATGATATGAAGAGCCCTTTTAGCCTTCTTATCAAACCTTTGTTGCTCTTGAACTGTGGGTGGTCTCTCTTCAGTTCTTGCAACTATGTCCATAAGTTCATTCAACTCAAGTAAGGACTCCATCCTCACTTTCCAAGTAGAGTAGTTTGATGAACTCAACCTATCATTAGTTTCTAACATGATTCCACCATTGGAAGCCATGAATATAATGATTTTTCAACTTTTAGGCTCTGTCCTAATGCACCTAGCACTCACTTTTCTCTCAACAAATGATGGATAAGGAGATCTCAGAAGATCTAGGACCCTAAAACACTTCTATCTTGAACCTGGCTGGTTTTCAAGCATAGAAAGGAAGATTGAAAACACATGCAACACTTTGCACACACTAAGAATGGATTACAAACTCAAACCAACCTGAACACACTCTTGTTTAAGCCTCAAACTTTCCAGCAAGTGACCAAATCAAGTTATGATGTGAAGAGTTACTTGCATTCTTAGAAAATACACAAGACTAGGTTGCCAAGAATACCTAGAATTGAACAAACTTGATCAACATATGATCAACACACTAAGATATTGATTAAACCTGTAAAACCACATGTAAACCACACTTCTAAAAGTTTATAAACTCCAAAAAAATGATAAATACAAGCTTTAGAGGTGAATGAAAGAGCACACTTAGTGAATCACAAGACTAGCTTCCCTAGCTTGTCAAATCTTGGTGTTTAGATGTAGATCTAAGATCACTTCACATGAGATATATGATGGTCAATGTGACATCAAAGGCATAGGCACAATTCCTATTTCTCTTTCAACAAATAGGAAAGCTAATCTTGGAAATGTATTGTACATTCCTTCAATCACTAAGAACTTGCTTAGTGTTAGTCAAATGATTGACAAGGGGCTTGATGTTGAGTTCATTGGAGATGCTTGTTTGATAAGTAAGTGTGGACCCTTGATTGCTAAAGGAAGAAGGCATGGTAAACTTTTCAAACTGGATGCATGTGTGATCTCTAAGAGTGAAGGATGTATGGCTAGGGAACAATTGACAAACCAAGAAGTTTGGCATAAGAGGTTGGGCCATCCCAACTTCAAATCTTGGAGGTAATGGCAAAGAAAGAGCATGTTCTTGGTCTCCCTAAAAGTCTTGTTGTAAATAATACATTTTGTGAACATTGTGCCTTGTCCAAGTCTCATAGACTTGCTTATTCTAGAACTACTTCTAGATCTAAAGAATCTTTTCAGCTTGTGTATTCGGATCTTCATTCTTTTAGTACAACTGGCAATGGTGGGACAAAAATGTATGCAACTTTTATTGATGACTTTAGTAGGTATACTTGGGTCTATCTTCTTAAAACCAAGGATGAAGTGTTTGCTGCATTTGTCAAGTTTAAGAATGAAGTGGAAAATCAATTCAATACAAAGATCAAATGCTTGAGATCAGATAATGGAGGGGAATACACTTCAAATAAGCTCAAAGATTTTTGCATAGCACATGGGATTAAGAGAGAGTACTCTAGTCCTAGGACTCCACAACAAAATGGAGTGGCAGAAAGGAAGAATAGAACCCTTTGTGAATGTGCCAAGGCAATGAGACTACATGCTAATCTTGCTAAGTCCTATTAGGGGGAAGCTTTAGCATGTGCTAACTATCTTTGTAACAGGAGGACAAGTGCTTATTTGAATGGTAAGACTCCTTTGAGGTCCTCTATGGTAGGAGGCCGAGTGTCAAGTACTGTAGGATCTTTGGTTGTACTTGTTTTGTCAACATCACTCTTGATGATAGAACTAAAGAAGAATAGGTGGAAAAACCTATGTGTTAGTTTGAGATTTTGCTTCAAAACTGGACACTCATTCATTGTATGGTTCTGGGTATAGACCCAGAACTTCCCTTGACTTGGATGTTTCCGGAATGTACTAAAACTCGACTTCTATAATTTCCCACACTTTCCAAAAGTGTTTATTCAAATTCTTTTAAACTAATATAACTTTGAAAAGTCAAACTCTAAGTCTAACATGAAAATTGGTCTCAATTGCCAAATACACAAATATGACCAAAATAGACTAAACTAGTTGAATTTCTCATATAAGCATGGTCAAACCATGAAATCAAGAAATTTGTTAAAAAATCAAGAGGATAAATTGGAGAAAGCTTCTCCAAATAAGGCAAAGAAATATAGATGTCCCCATTAATTGATCATTCATTGGATAAGGGACTATTTCTAGAGTAAGACAAGATAGGTCAATTATAAGCCAATTGTTAAAATTGGCCTTTCACCTATTTCTTTGTAAGTTTGTAAGTTTTTTACTATAAAAATGCATTAGTGTTACCTATAAATCTCAAGGTTCTATTTTCTTGCTTTACCACTTTCATTGAAGTATTGTAGGGTGTCTATTATTTTGGCTTGAAATTTTTTGACAAGCACCAATATGCTCATAGCTAATTGATAGCGTTTACAAACTCTTCAATGTGAGGCCAATTTTTTTTTTTTGTTTTCCTATCTAGTTGCCCATGCAGCAACTAGAGAATCTTCATGAGAGAGAGAGAGAGAGAGAGAGAGAGAGAGAGAGAGAGAGAGAGAGAGAGAGAGAGAGAGAGAGAATTTTTTTTCCACCTCTTTTCGAAGAAGGCTTCCTTCCAAAATATGTGAATGTTTCAAAGCTTAGGTAGCTATTGCTTGTCATTTACGTAGCTAATCACTTCACATATTGGGAAATGAACCTTTTCACGAGGGAATCCTGCCATAAATGATGGTGAGGCAATCAAGTCTCTCTCTCTCTCCCTCTCCCTCTCTCTCTCTCTCTCTCTCTCTCTCTCTCTCTCTCTCTCTCTCATTGGGGCCATCTATGACTCCATGTGGGGACCATTTGTGAAATGCAACTTGTCTTTATGGCATCTTTCTGAATTTTTTTTGTGTGGTGGAAAGTTCCTTGACCTATGCATCACATGTGCACATTTTAGATCTATTCAACACTATTGGACAAGAGAAGGACCCATTTCTAAAATATGATTCTCCACCTCAAGGGAATCATTTATTATTGAGATTCTCCATTCATGGAAGTTAGAGGTGGGTCTATGCTACAAGATCCCAATCTAATAACATATAGGCAACAAAGCAAAAGGTTTGAGTGCAGTTAGGTAAGTTGTGAATTTAGTGATGATATCATTCTCTTATGCTTTGCAGGCCCTAAGAATACAAGGCATAATCCAAAAGAAAGGCCAAATTATTCAAGTTTATGCATGTGCAATGGGATTCAGAATATAGACCTTGGCAAGCTCCCATTGGGAAAAGCTACAATTCATAGCACAAGAATTATGCGCGATTATGCAACACCTCTTTTGCATGTCATGAAAAATGTGTCCAACCAAAACAATGTATGAAGGAATGAAAATTCAATAAAACTTTCAAACTTCACTATTTCATTTAATTAATTATTGTATAAAGTACATTTTTGCCATTATGAAAATTTCAATTTACATTTACATGAGCTCTTTTTGTGAATGGTGCAATCATGACCTTGATTTTACATGTAATCTCTCTCTTAAGCTTAAAATTGTGCCCTTTGAGTAAAAGCTAGGACTTCAAAGCTGAAAGTGATGCCCTTTGTTAGGAAAGAAAATTATTCTTTCAAAATTTTCAAAACTATTAGGACCCACATATGATTTGGAGGAAAAATGTGAATGAACATCAACGAGATATTAGATAAACAATCACCAAAACTCATTTGAAAATATATTGGGGGCTCCGCCCTACACATAGGATAGCATGTAGGGCAACTACTAATGCCCTATATATCTTTCAATTTATAAATCCATTGTACTCTCTCTCTCTCTCTCTCTCTCTCTCTCTCTCTCTCTCTCTCTCTCTCTCTCTCTCTCTCTCTCTCTCTCTCGTGGCCAAGCATATGATCAATGGCATCACACAACAAGATATGGGTGATGGCTCTCTTCATCATGATCATAATCATTCATGCCCAATGCATCAACACCAATAGCAATAGGAAGTTTGATGTGAAAGCAAAGCAACATCTGCACTTTTTTGCCAAAGTGATAAACGACAAAAATCAACAGTGTACATTTTTTTCTCTTATGACTTTAATTTAGCAGACACTCCATATTTGTTATCCAATAACATACCATAAATCGCTCTTTTATTAATTTTGAAGCATTACCTTTTAGTTCATCAAGCACTTTGTAAATAATCAATCATTGGCATCATGTGTTGCAGGTGTCTGGGCGACATGCCTAAGTAAAGCATGTTGTGAGAATGCTTGTTGTGCAGTAGGCCACTAGATATGTACTACTAGCATGGGTTTCTTTGAAGCAGATCACATCTGGTGGCTTGCTTTGTAGCTACACAATGTTTTCTTCAACATCTTAAGTTCCAAATTGCACCCAAATCCCATTTGGAGAGCATCCAATTGAACTATGGGGCTATCATAGATTGTGAGGGTAAACCTTGAAGTACATCATAATAATGATGAAAGTTTTGTAACATGAGGAGAAATTTGTACTTAAGGCAATATACTCATGCCAATCATGCACTCATACCTTTTTTTTTTGCAAGTTGCCAAGTTTCTTACAAATTATGAGTTCAACTAATTTTTTTCTTTTCTAGCCTCCAAGTTCCTACAACTTTCAAAGCTGGTCAATTTTTCACTCAATTTCAAAGGTGCACTTGCAAAATTTCTATTGAAATTCATCAAACAATCAATCGTGTGCAACTTGAAACTTGGTAGAGAGTCAGAATAGTCTACAACTCTCAACAAGAAACATGCATCTAAAGTACTTTAAGCAAAGTTTGCCAAAAGAAATCTAGAGAGTCATGTACTTATTGTAGCATGTATATCTACTGTCCAAAAGTCAATATAAAACATAAGTTATCCGGTGAATCTCGAAAGATGGAATGACCATGTAGGAACTAGTATTTCTAGGCAAATGTAATAATTGCAAGTAGACCCCTCTTAAAGAAAGTAGAGTGAGCCACCTTTTGATGGTGACCTCTAGTGGAGAGCATTATTCCACTTGTAATTTGTGAAATGTGGAAATTCCACTAGGATGCCACCTAAGGAGCTCTCTTGCTTATTTAAAAGACTCCTTCTTTGTGACGAGGAGCCTTTTGTGAAATGTACCTACTCCATGCTGAAATGAGAAGAGCCTCCACGAGTTTTGGTGCATCCATTGAGCTCCTTGATCATGCTTGTTTCTTGAGTGATGCATTCGTGATCTTGCCCTTCCCTCCTTTGTGTGTGGTTGTGGATTGTAGAGTGGATTAGATTTGCTGCTTTCCTAGAGTGGATTAGTTTTCTTTTCTTGTTTGTGGATTAAAGTAGGAGCCAGCATTTAGGTAAACTAAATAGGCTAGAAATGTGGTGTAAATCTTGCATATCTTCCAATATTCTAGTTCTTGATGTTCTTGGGATGTCCAAGAATCAAAAGACTGGTTGGTTTCTTGATTCTTGGACTTCTAAATGTTGTAGATCAATTCTTGTTTCTTGTTTTGTCAATTAATGCAAGTGTAGCTCAGTGTTAGTATATTGTAGGGTTTGTTTTCAGAGTAGGTAGCTGTAGAATCTATTGAATGTTCATTTGGGCTGCATGCTGATCTGTAAATGAATGTTCATGGCTTGCATCTTTGTTTGAATGTAAGTGCGTTCAAGAGAGAACGACCCTAAGTTGTCCTTTGATAGGTAGGACAAAATACACTACAATGTCAATTTGTTCTCTTTTGTCTGGTTTGGGCATCGTAAAACCAAGAACACATCTAATGAATGCCATGAAGCCTGGTAATAGGCGGAAACAGTTCTGAGTAAGTAAAGAAAACTAATAGAACCAACAGATCCTCTGGAGTAGGGATCTGTCAACATTTGACACCATTGCTACTTGAACTCCAATGCATTCTACATCAAGAAGACCCGCAACATTGTGCATGTTCAGATCCATGCAAACAAACTCCAAATCTTTCAACACATATGAGTTTCTACAAACTGAATAGAGCCACAACAATGGCTACATCACTGCCCAAATCCATGAGCTGTTAGACTCACCAATTTCTTGTTAGCAAACACACTTACAAACTTGGATTTCCTTCAACTCCAGGCTCACGCTCCTCCTATTCCCCAAGCTTCACATCTCAACCGGAGCCCAGCTTAGATCTCAACCGACACACTTTGTCAGATCTCACTGCCGATAGCCAGTGTCAGATCTCAACCGACACACTCTGTCAAATCTCAACCAATGCCCCTTAGTGAGATCTCAACCGACGGCCTGTTTCAAATCTCAACCTACAGATAGTCTCAAATCTCAACCGACACACTCTGTCAAATCTCAACCGAGAGACAGTCTTAGATCTCAACCGACACACTCTGTAAATTCTCAACCGACAGCCAGTGTTAAATCTCAACTGACGCACTCTTTTGCCTCTCAACCGGAGCACAACGTTCACATCTGAACGGAGAGACGGTATCAATTCTCAACCGACGAGATTCTATCCATTCTAGACCGAAGGAGTTTCTCACCACCACAACTGACCACACCTTATTGCACCAATCGCAACCATCACATTCCATCACATACACTCGCAAATGGACCCCCATCGCAAATAGACTGCAAACATCCGCAGTCGCAATCCGCCCATCATTCACCCACCTTCCTCACCTCCGCAACTGATCGCATGCCATCACATGAAACACACCTTCCACTTCCATCGCAACAGCCGCACACCCCATTCCACCGCAACTCGCCCTTGAACGGTCACCCAACCATCGTGACCACCTTGGGCCGTTGCGACCGCATTCCATTTCATCAGACCACATTCAGCCATCATCACGTATTCCTCCAAGACAGCCCTTCACACACCTTCTGTCCTCTCACACTTCAATCTCGACCAGAACCAGAGCCCATCTCTCAAATCTCAACCGACGGTGATCTATAAAATCTTGACCGACGGTGCTCTGTGAAATTTCCACCGACGGTACTCTGTGAAATCTCAACCGACGATTTTCAGTAAAATCTCGACCGACGTGTTTGTTCAGATCTCAACCAACATGCTCAGTGCAATCTCGACCGGAGTGCTCGTTCAGACCTCAACCACCATGCTCACTGAAATTTTGACCGCCCTAAATGACCTCCTCAGCAAACATTTGTTTGCACAGCCAGCCATTGCTCAAATCTCAGTCGGCACCCATCTGTTGAATCTCAACCAGAGGCCATTCCCTTTAAATCTCAACCGACGGCTTGCTTCAAATCTCAACTGACACACTAACTTAACTCTCACCCGACGATTCCCTTCATGCCCACACACCTCCTCATCTGACTGGACTGAGCCATCGCACTCTTCTTACATCCACACATGCCTCTTCCTCAGAACTAAATAGAATGACCTGACAGCTCCATTCTAACAGAGCCAATGCGCATTCTTCTTACAAGCCTAGCCCTCCACGCACTCATCGTGACCACATTCCATCTCCATCACAACCAGCACCGCAACAGAACGCATTGCACCAAAAGACACCGCCCTTCAACAGCAAACTACCCCCTCCATTCACATTCGTCCATAGACGTAACCAACCACATTCACCCACACTACACCGCACTACAGCCATTACACCTTATAGTCGTAGCAACCACATTGATCCCTAGTGACCTCCCTTGAATCGTAGTAACCATAATTAACCGCCCACCAACCCTTACACCGTAGTGTTCCGCCATTCAATCGCTCCCCAACCACATCAGCTGTTGCACCACAGACAATTGCACCCCAACTGCATTCCTCCTTGAATCGCATTCCAAATGCACACCGACTGCCTCCACCATTGAACCGTGAAAAACGCATTCCACCATATACAACTGCAACAACATCACCAGATTGCATTCACCGCACAAACACCACCATCACACCACATCCGCCCTTAACCAAACCGCATCCATTTTTCAAACCATCACACCCGCACTCAACTGCAAATAGGGCCGAGATCATTGCCACGCTACAACCGCAGCCAGAATGGTGGAGTAAAGTCCTGAAGGATAGCAGACGACTTTAGGATTATTTGAAGGCACCAGCATGGAAGCGAGTGGATCCCTTCTACATGCCACTCAAACGTAGAAACCCATGGCCAGTGGAAAAGCCTCGAGTGTAGTTAGTAAACTGGCTAGTCATTCCGGGAATTACAGAGAGAACCTCCCCGGATGATCTGAGGCTACAGTTACTAGACTTTGGGTATAAATACAAGTCAAGTGCCGATCTTTGTGTGTAGGAAAGTGCCAAATATTGCAGATCCATCGCCTTCCTGATGCAGCAAGAGTGTTTCTGGGATTGAGGCTTGGATCTCATTAGGATCAACCCAAATATGGCCCTCCAGTCGGAAGAAGACCATGAGATGATGCCCAGGCTATACTAAAGAGCGGCCTTCATGTCGTCACGCTATGTGACCATGATGGAAGACTGGCAGGAGATGGGCTTTGTTGAAAAGATAAGAGAATATCTGGGGCCCCTTAATTTTGGAAGTAAGCCTCGCTTCCAAGTCTTTGAAGCCCTGGGCCGAAAGATGAGCGAGCGAAAGCAGACGGCGTGACGACGAGGCGAACAGGATTCACAAGAAGTGCTCTAGAGGGCTGGTATGTAGTGGCCAATTGAGAGACTTCCAATTTTGGCGAATAAATTTTGCGGATAATAAGCACCTAGTTTTACGAAAGCAAACGAAAATCCACGCTTTTCCAAGTGCCATGCGGAAGACATCACCGGTGTTGTAGTGGGTCCTGCAACAGACTAGGGGTGGATAATGTTAGCCGATTCTCTAGTACCGAGCCAAGCTGAAGACACAAGTTATCTCTCACCCATGACCGAGGAGGTCTCAGAAGGAAGAGAGCAGAAGAAGCTGAGAGCCGAGCATGAGAGCCGCGAAAATACTAGCTAGGAAGACAGTGAGTAACTATGTGAGCCTACATGGTGTATTTCAAAGAAGGAATGACCATGTAGGAGCTAGTAATATTTCCTAGGCATTTGTAAATAAAGGTAGACCCCCCTTAAACTAGTTAGAGTGAGCCACCTTTTGATGGTGACCTTAGTGGAAGGGCAAATTCCACATGTAATTTCTAATTTAGTGGAATTGCCACATGGGCTCCACATGGACAGCCTTCTTGCTTATTTAAGGGCCCCCCACTCTTGTGAGGGAGCTTTTGATTGTATTGTCAAGTTCTCTTAAGCAAATAAAGAGGATCCTCCATGAGTTCTTGATTATAGCTTAGCTCCTTGTTCATGACAATGATCTTGAGTGATATTTCTATGAGCATGCTTGATTCCTTTGCATTGTGGATTAACTAGGTTCTTGTTTCTTGTTTCTTGTTTAGTTGTGGATTAGCATTCAGTTCTTGCTTGTGGAATCTTGTAGTAATCAGCATTCAAGTAAACTAGATAGGCTGGTTTGTGGCATAGATCTTGCATACTCCCTTACAGCTAGTTCTTGATTGTTCTTGAGTAATCTAAGCATCAAGTGATGAGTGTTTCTTGATTCTTAGATTGTTAAAATGCTGCTAGGAATCTTGTTTCTTGAATCTTGTTTTCAGTAGCTAATCTAGTTCTTGATTGTTTTTTGATTTAGTAGTTAGTAGTAGGATCGCTCTCTGCGCTGAACGTTGATCTTCTTGAGTTGTAGATGGTTACATGGCTGGTTTCTTGCATGTAGCTGAGTATCGGATTGAGTTACCCACTGACAAGCTGGGAATACATAATGAAACCTGAGTAACGCTTCTACTCTGTAACAATTTTAATAAGAAGAAGAACCACAAAGAACTGTAACAACAGAAGTAAGTAATCCAAGAAAAGAAAAGAGATAAAAAACAAAGAAAAAACATGTTCACAGATTCAGTGAATTTGTGAACACCATCTAACCACATCCGCATAGAACCGCTGAAACCGCAATAACCCATCGAAACCGCATCCACCCGTCGAAACCGCATGCGACTGTAGAAACCGCAATCAACCACTGAAACCACAATTGACCGTAGAAATCGCAATAGAACGCTGAAACCACAATCACCCACAAATAACCGCACCCCACTGTAAACCATAAACCACCTCCACCGTAAACCGTAGGGACCACAAAAAAAAAAATCCAAAAATGGACCAACAAAAAGATCTTGAAATTCAGACGATTATCCATACGAGGTCAAGTCCCCTGTCGCTGAACAAATCAGATGTCATAGGTTCTTCCAAATGCGGGCCGAACTCCAAGAGCCATCCGCAAACCCATTCGAGGGACAAGAACCTGATAGAGCCAAACCCTCACAGGCCAGAACCAATCTTAATGGTGCCTCTGCTACCCACGATGCTCATCTTGAGAAACATACACCCAAACTAGATCTACCAAAGTTTGACGGTACTTCGGACCCTCAAAGATTTTTGCAAATCTTTGAGAATGCATGTGATGTGTATGGCGAAACATCTCCCGATGCTATGGTCCAACTGTTTTCCATGACCATGATCGCTAAAGCACGTGATTGGTTTTTCAACCTTGATCGTGAAGATAAGACAGGCTGGTCAATTTTAAAAGAGTCCTCTATCAAGTGTTTTAAGTCCTTTTGCTTGATAGAGAGTCCTTTTGTCAAATTGAGTAGCATCAAGATGGCAAAAGACGAACATGTATGAGACTATATTGAGCATTTCAAATGCCTCAAAAGTCAAGTACAAAAACAACCCTCCGAACAGATGCTCATTATCCGGTTCTTAGTCGGCCTTCCATGATGGATTAGACGCGAGCTTAGATCCAATGACGAGTATATGAGCCTCAAATTAGCTATGTTTGATGCCATCAAGGAAGAAGACGAAGGATCAGATGTTGACGAATCTAGCAAAAGATGAGCACCACGTGCTCATGACCATGAGTCGAAGCCGATCGAGGATACTCGAGATTAGCTTTGGAAATCCTAGTTGGAATTGCTTACTAAGCAACATCAACTACAGATGGAAAAACTCACCAATGAGTTTCAAGCTACCCTGAAGTCTATCCAAAGCAGTATGCCTGGTCAGCCAAACCCTGCACAGGTACCTTATAGACAAAAAACAATATGGTGCCCACACTGCCGAGCTACGCATCCTGCTGATGTTTTTCCTTCATATCAATCTATCAAAGCACATATAGTCCAACAATATGAAGAACAACCATCACATTCTCAACATTCCTTGACTTATCCTGAATACCCACCAAAAAGTCTAGAACCATTAGCCATACAAGATGGCTATGCCATTATGCCAGGGCCATTGATCAACAGATGTTTCATCTGTGGTGAAACTGGCCACTTCATGGTTGATTGTCCAGTCAAGACCAAGTCAGTTATGAATCACGATAGGATCCTCACGACAACAACACGAGCACTATAGCACCCAACCGCTCAACCTGCTGCTCACTCGAGAAGTTTCTTGCAAACTTCTACATTACCACGCCCTACACTAGCTCCATAATACAAAAAGACACTAATATGAAATGAGTCCTTGTCGAAAGAAAGTGAAACCAATATTCCATCATCTGCTACAATGTCCAACCAAGAGGAACTTCCACACAGTTTTCTCCCCTTCTACAACCTCAAATCTATTTGTCTTTCCATATGCTGATAAGATTTCCAATGTCCCAATACACAATAGATCTAGGATTCAGACATCCAAATAGAGATTCGGTTTTGAATCTCTTACTCAGAGGTCCTTAGGACATGGTACCTCAACCATCACTGCATCTCAAGCTATATCTTACAACATCTACTATCAACGATGGTAGATTTAGTGTCACTACCTGCCTTGTTTTTGACAAGGGCTTATGAGAGTTCTTTCATTACTCTACCACATCAATAGAAATATGAAATTGTCCAAGTGAATTATACATGTTGATGAATGACTTCTTGTTTGACAAGTGCTCTACGGCCTTCACTCTTTGTAACATTGGTATCTTCCTTGTTTATTTTTTTATCATTTTTTGATTTCATCATTTCTTCTAATTGCATATCTTTTTCTACATTTGTTTTTAGTTCATCAAGGATAGCCATTGCACAAGAGACATCATGTAGCGTATCTCAAGAATAACTTGTCATTCAACCTTCAGATCACCTTATACAGAGTTTACAATATTTGAGCATACTGAAACTTCGAGACATCTTTGTCACATTAAAGTTGATTCCTGCATCTCATCGTCATATTCATTTTTGAGTCAACTACAGCAAGATCGAAACAAATTTAGTTAAAATTTGTTCAATCTTTAGTCCAGTCACATGTTCAACCTGTTTTAACTACGTGTTCCACATGCTGATCCAATCCTGAACATGAACAATTACTAGCAACAACATCCCCACCAACATTTTTTTTGGGGGGGGAGAGAGTCGATATGCTTAGATCCACTGGAGCAGTTACGCTTACAGCAACAACACCAGCAAGATCAACAGCCAAGATCACAAACCCAAAGTCGACAATGACAAGGCTAAGAAGACAGATGGGCAATCCAAAGCGACTCGATCAGAAGAAGTATCCCAATCACGATGAAGATCCTTCAGAAAAAAAAACACAAGCATTGGGAAATCAGTCTCCTTCTTCAACCGAACTCTTGCCATACTTCTGCGCCCATTCTCATGCCTAGCATTCACACCATCTACCATTGTCACCACCACCCTTCTTTCCACCTGTCTGTTTATTATCAGTTCATTTTTCTTCTGAGAAATTCCCAGTTTTGATAGTCTTACCAAAGCAGCTGGTATATCATTGCAAGTGTCTTACGAAGACTAACTATCACCTACAATGGATGATCAGCCAAAAGAAGACCTACAAATGCAGGCGAAACAGCTAGAAGACATCAGAAATTAAGAAAAAAATATGAGGAGGAAAGGACAAAACTTAAGCAATAGATGAGTCAGATCAACCTTGATCAAAAGAAACTCTCTGGAGCAATGATAGTTGAATCCCCTCCTAGGAAGCCCAAAGAGATGCAAAAGTAACGGATCAAAAGAAAGAGCTGCAGAAAAAGAAAGATGATGATAACCATGAACCTGCAAATAAAGTGAGCTCCTCACCCAGCAAGTGGTTGTTAAAGCTCGACATTGCAAGGGTCCAAGGCTGCAACTGTAGAACTATCAGTTCCTTCACCCTTCCACCAGGCCTTCATCATGTTTCCTTGCCGTCACCAACCATTCTTCAAATCTGTTCCTACCACCAATTTCTTGATGATGAGTCCATCCCCTTGAGATTGATAACCAAAGTTTGTGCAACCTGCAGATCAAAGGTTTTCCTTGAGATTGGAACTTCAACTGAGAGAATAATCACGGAAACACCCAGAGGCAAATGGAGGATACAGACCTCCCAGAAGATAGAATCTACCAAGAAACCAAAGATGAGACCGTCAATGGCAGATACAAGTGACAAAACAAAGAGACACATGGAAAGCACTCGAGCATACAAGTTGTGAAGTTGTTGAGAGCTCTCCAATTTTGAAAATGTCAACCAATTGCAACAATAAGACATTTTGGTTAAACTATGGCAATTCGTGAAAAACAGTTTTTGTGATAAAGACTGGTGACAATAAGCACTTGGTTTTATGTAAGCGAATGAGGTTCTACACTTTTTCAAGTGACGTCGAAGATGCCAATGCAGAAGCGGAGCAACATCGTCCAATATGAGCTGCAGTGGGTCATGCAACACATTAGGGGTGGGATGATGTTGGCTGATTCTGACAAATCCCCAAGGTACTCGAACAGAGCAATTTAAGAGCACCTCTCACCTTAGACCGAGGAGGTCTATGAGAAGATGAGACTAACTAAGACTGAGAGCCAAGCAATGCTAGTTAGAAATGGCAAGCATGAACTGTGTAAACCTCATGGCGAATCCCGAAAGATGGAATGACCATGTAGGAACTAGTATTTCTAGGCAAATGTAATAAATGCAAGTAGACCCCTCTTAAAGAAAGTAGAGTGAGCCACCTTTTGATGGTGACCTCTAGTGGAGAGCATTATTCCACTTGTAATTTGTGAAATGTGGAAATTCCACTAGGATGCCACCTAAGGAGCTCTCTTGCTTATTTAAAAGACTCCTTTTTTGTGAAGAGGAGCCTTTTGTGAAATGTACCTACTCCATGCTGAAATGAGAAGAGCCTCCACGAGTTTTGGTGCATCCATTGAGCTCCTTGATCATGCTTGTTTCTTGAGTGATGCATTCACGATCTTGCCCTTCCCTCCTTTGTGTGTGGTTGTGGATTGTAGAGTGGATTAGATTTGCTGCTTTCCTATAGTGGATTAGTTTTCTTTTCTTGTTTGTGGATTAAAGTAGGAGCCAGCATTTAGGTAAACTAAATAGGCTAGAAATGTGGTGTAAATCTTGCATATCTTCCAATATTCTAGTTCTTGATGTTCTTGGGATGTCCAAGAATCAAAAGACTGGTTGGTTTCTTGATTCTTGGACTTCTAAATGTTGTAGATCAATTCTTATTTCTTGTTTTGTCAATTAATGCAAGTGTAGCTCACTGTTAGTATATTGTAGGGTTTGTTTTCAGAGTAGGTAGTTGTAGAATCTATTGAAATTTCATTTGGGCTGCATGCTGATCTGTAAATGAATGTTCATGGCTTGCATCTTTGTTTGAATGTAAGTGCGTTCAAGAGAGAACGACCCTGAGTTGTCCTTTGATAGGTAGGACAAAATATACTGCAACGTCAATTTGTTCTCTTTTGTCTGGTTTGGGCATCGTAAAACCAAGAACACATCTAATGAATGCCATGAAGCCTGGTAATAGGCAGAAACAGTTCTGAGTAAGTAAAGAAAACTAATAAAACCAACAGATCCTCTGGAGTAGGAGATCTGTCAACATTTGACACCGTTGCTACTTGAACTCCAATGCATTCTACATCAAGAAGACCCACAACATTGTCCATGTTCAGATCCATGCAAACAAACTCCAAATCTTTCAACACATATGAGTTTCTACAAACTGAATAGAGCCACAACAATGGCTACATCACTGCCCAAATCCATGAGCTATTAGACTCACCAATTTCTTGTTAGCAAACACACTAACAAACCTGGATTTCTTGTTAGCAAACACACTAACAAAACTAATTTGGACATATATGTAATATTGGTAAGTGATGGTTAAGATGATTATGCTTGATGATCATGAACATGGATGGTCATAAAATAATCATAATGATGATGTGTATTAATTGAAAAGTATTTAGTACAATTCATGTTTGGTGAAGAACATTCCATCAAATAAGGTGTGAAAAAGAGCCCATAATATCATAATAATTTAGGCGCAAACAAATGATTATTTTACAAAATAAAGTTGCTAGTGATGTTTTCTTCTTTTTTGAGCACTACTATTGAGAGATGTACAAAATCTTGAAGTGGGTGAAACTTAGAGTTTAACTCAATCTCCAAGTCAAAACTCGTGCTAACATGTAGCTCAATAATGTGAGAAATTGGCAAAAATCTAGCTTGGTATTTTTTATGATAGAAGTTTGTAAGTGAATCTCACATGTGTGGAGGATGTTCCCACATGTGGAGAATTGTAAAGTAAATCAAAATTTTTGATATAGGGGTCTCATAGAATTTCATAGTCAAGCATTTAGGTGTAGGATGTTGATAGGGTCAAATTTGGCATAGATGGCAAATTATCCATTTCCACTTGTAATGCCACTATTGAGCCAAAATAGTGTAGGAGGCCAAACTCGTGCCAATTAGAGTGTAGACAAGTGTAATGCTTTTGTCTGATGAAGTTTAAGAGGTCCAATAGGATTTAGAGGTGGAACCATGAGTGGTCCAATAGAATTTGAGGTTTGCTTGAAAATGGTCCAATAGAATTTAGAGGTGCATGGATCAATGGTCCAATAGGATTAAGAGGTGGCAAAAGTGTGGTCCAATCATGATTGAGTATTGTGGTAGCTCATGGATCTATTAGTATCATTGTACTTCTCATTTTGGATCTAATTGATTTTGAGATTGAGTGGATTTTGAGTGTAAGTGATTTTCTAGCTTTCTCTCTCTACCCGAGAGCTATTGATGATTTTCTCTCTCTACCTGAGGAGAGCAGCTTGTGTTTACTCAAATTACTTTTGGAACACTTCCCACATGTGTGAGTGAGAGTTGGAAGTGATTGAATGCATGTAGTAGTGTGTTTTTGCCATAGATTCAAAGATAGATCTTGAATCTCAATCTAGTCTTGATCTTGGTGAATCTACACACCTTAGGAGATCACAAGTACATGTTGTGGACAGTCCACATGTGTGAAATCAACAAATAAGATAATTGCAAATCTAGTAGTTACAACCTATATTTGATTTCAAATTGCAATTGTGAACTATATTGTTAGCTTTTATTTTTTATATGGCTAATTGTGATGAGATACATAAGTTGATTCATAGTTGATATTTTCTAAATAATTACAACCCAAAAGAATTTCTTAATCTAAGATGATTTGGTTGTTCAATTCAATTTCCAATCCCCCCCTCGAGCTCTCTCTCTCTCTCTCTCTCTCTCTCTCTCTCTCTCTCTCTCTCTCTCTCTCTCTCTCTCTCTCTCTCTCTCTCTCTCTCTCTCTCTCTCTCTCTCTCTCTCTCTCTCTCTCTCTCTCTCTCTCTCTCTCTCAATTGAATGGATTCATTTAGGATGGTTTGCATGCCAAGCCATGACAAATAGCGTAACAATTCATATCTATGTACTATAATTGACAATGTGCACATGGGTATCCAATAGCGTAACTACAATGCCAATAGCATCATTGTATTGTCGCAATGTGGCTATTAGTTCTTCCATGTCTATGTGCCATATTTAGGGATTACTAATAGTTTAGTCCCATTGGGAATTCAAATAATAAAAATGGAATCTGGATTTTTGTAGAGCTAAACAAAAATTTTCCTAATCATATCTATCATGATAGAACAATTATTGAAAAGCTTATAAATGCCTAATAAGTGAAGAAAGATAGTGATTCACATTGTCAAAACTGCAAACTTATGATGTAGTTACAATTGTAGATTGAAAAAAAAAAATGCCATATTATTCAAGGGTGATTAGTTGATGTTGGGGCTTGGTGGGATGTCATCACGTATATAGATCTATTGGTAGATCTAGAGTAGGAAATAAGTGTGAGCGAATAACGACCTACATGTATAAGTCCATCCCCTAGTGATCACATTATTATTTGATCAAATAGATAGGAATAAAGAGACTTTTAGAGAAATTGCGGAAGTTAAATAGTTTAGAGGCCCAAAAGTGAAGTTAGGGAATAATAGGAGTACTTCCCACCATTTTTCAAATTCAAATAATAAGAGACGTAGAAATTGGCCAATAGCCATTGAGGCCAAGTTCCCAACATCCACTATAAATAGTGGTATATAGTATTTCATTTTTCATGTTCAATCAAAGAAGCTAGAACCTCTACCATTTGGCAATTGGATGTCCTTGCTTCTTCTTCCTCCGTCTCTCATATGGTTTTGCTATTTTTATATGTGTTGTTATTTGTGTGTGTGTGTGTGTGTGTGTGTGTGTGTGTGTGTGTGTGTGTGTGTGTGTGTGTGTGTGTGAGAGAGAGAGAGAGAGAGAGAGAGAGAGAGAGAGAGAGAGAGAGAGAGAGAGAGAGAGAGAGAAAGTAACAGAACATCACATAGTCCCTCTTGACAAGTCAAGACCAAACCCTTTGAACCCTTCAATTTATAGCATAACAGATTACAAATATAAAGTTTAACAGTATAGAGTACTAGAAAGTGTAGCAAGTTTTAGGACACCCAGTTGCTACCTGCCACCATCCCACAAAACAAAATCACACGAGTTAGTTAAGTGAGGAAGACCGGTGTCATAGCTGAGCATCAGTTGTTATCCATGCCAAAACAAAATTCACTACCTTACCAGCTTGATTGCAATCACAAAAAGTACGTCCAATCTTCCCTATGAAGCATTTCATAAATAGCAACACATTATGCCCTTTATTGTAACCGTTCAGGGCAGATGCCATAATGATCAGTATAAGAGCAAAAAGAATGTATTATGTTCACATGAGCATTCAGTATGTAAGAAGCCATTCTATAATACATGTATGAAAAAAACTTGACATTGGTATCAGTGCTAGGTATTAGGTCAGCAGACATTAGGGCCCTTTTTGGACTCAAAAAGGGCCTCTTCCTTGCCTAAACAAGTTTCCTAATCAGAATTAATTTAGTGCTAATCAATCCTACGTGGCACCTTTACCTTGGGTTACCATACAAGGTGAGCAAGAGTTAAGGCCTAAATGTAGGTCTCATTTTCATAGACTATTGTACATTATTTGCATAGACTATAATAGGCAACTAATAGGTAAGTTACATAATACAACTAGAGTAGGGTTAGTATAAAACGACCTTTCATTGTCCTAACTACAATAGGACCCTAGGGATGGAAACTAGTATATGCCTAATAAAGCTTATATCATGGTTAGTTCACATTGAACTTTGACACCATTTGATCAAGGTATATTGTAATGTTCTACATAGATTCTTTTGGGAAATTTGACATCTTCAAGATGACAATCAAGTATCACTTACATGTGAAGTTAGAGAAGGATTATGCGACCACCAAAGCTGCATGGGGTGTTAACTTAAATTCGTATGACATGCATTGTTGGAGATTAGAAGGAAAAAAACATATTGACCTATGGGTAAGAGGTGATTTAGACCCTCATAATCCACTGGTAGATGCTCCTCCTAAATTTTCTGATGTACATAGTTTGTTAAGATTCGTTGGGGATGGTCGGAATGGATTGCTTGGCTATTGTCAAGCAATGGATTCTCAAAGAATCCAAGCTGAGACATTGGCAAATACGACAAACATTCATATATTAAGTATGAATGACAATTTAAAATCATTGCAAAGAATAAATATGAAATTGGAGCAGGAGATAAATGGTTTGAAAATAGAGCTTGCCAGTTCTGTCACAAAAATTGAAGAATTGCAATCTTCAATCAGTATATTTCAGAGGACAATATATGGCTTACAACGAAAGCGTAGAGTCTCGATGGATTAGCAAGCAGAAAATGAAAACACTAAGAGACACAAACTAGAAGCTTTGGCACCAGGTGGTGGTGCCAGTAAAAGACGTATGAGGGACACAAAAGAGTTCTTGAAAAAGACGGTTGGAAAAGATTTCATTGCCGGAAAATATATGAAACATTTTTTGAAGGGTAAAGATTTGATTAAGATTGTGGAAGATGAAACAAGTGATTCAATTCGCTTGAGAATTGCAAAAAGCTAGTTAACAAGTTCAAGCCAAATCCAAATGTTAAAGAGATGATGTACGCATGCGATCAAGGAGGTGTGAGTCGCAAGGGGTATAGAGCTTTGAAGAAGTATATGAAACGCTCTGACAAAAATGGGTTAAAACGCCATCAAATAAGACCTACTTATAAACTTGTTGAATCCGCCAAACGAGAATGCAATTCGATTTTGCTCTCTGAATTAGGAGAGTTTCAACATATTGAGGATTTTTTTACAGTAACCAATAAGAAGAAAGGACCTCCGACATGTTTTCATTATCATCAAGGCAATAATATATTCTTAGATCTGAAAAAGATCCAAGCGATGGTGATCCGACATTACGAAGTTAGAACAAATGGTAAGAACATTTATTGTGGATTTCGGTTTTCCATTGTATGCTTTTCTTCAACTAATATGTTTTTGTAATGAAATTTTTGTCTTACAGATTGCGAAGGTAAAGTTATATTTGCTATTAAGTTGGACGAAGCAGAAATCATAAAAGGGCGTAAACTTGAACGTGTCACAATCACCTTGATGAATCATGAATTGCAACAGTTTGGCGGAAGTTATTGTAAAGAATTTAGCGTGCAATCCGAAAATCACATATGGTGGATAGCTGCATTTGAAGTTCCTAAGGAGTCTCACGACGTACTAGAGTGGCTATTTGAAAAATGTAGTATATCTAAGATAATACATGCACAAAATGAAGGCAAATTGCTCAATGTTGAAGGGGAAAGCTTTGCTGTAGAATGGCACCTAGCTGCTGATTTAAAGACTTTGAAATGCATGTACGGTTGTGGTCCCGATGCAAATGCAAAGAATTTTTGTATATATTGTATGTTTGAATCTGGGCGGAACAAAAGTATCTTGAATTGCAACCAATGTCTTGCACCAAATAGGCACAATCTAGACAAAGCTTGGAGTCCTGTGTTGAACATTCCTCTTGAAAGAGTCCATTTTTGCACAATGCATGGTGAATTACGAATATTGGACAAATTATTATTTTTGCATTGTTGTTACGCATGGAACATGCAGCCCAAATCAAGAGCAGATGTTAGCATTAGAAATCTAGAAATAATTTTATCCAATATGGGATTGCACAGGGGCCATGTGAGTCTTACCAAAGACGTTGAGATGAGTGGAAAAACGCAAGATGTTCCAGCAAAAGTTTCAATGGGTGGTGTGAAAGCGAGACACCTATTGTCAAATCATACTGCACGTGAAAGCAGTGTTGAATGGGAGTACTGGAAGAAAATATGTCAATGCACAACAAATATTGGCTCAGATCCTCGCATGGCAAGTACGCGTTCTAAGGTTTGGCAAGCATTTGATGCCTTGTCACAAACTACCAACAAAAAGATTGTGAGAGATGAAGATTTGGATAGATATGCAAGAGAAGTCAAAACATTTACTGAATTGATGATCGATGCATGGGGAGAAACACACATAACTCACTATATGGTATGTGTGTCTCATATTTTTTTACTTTCGTATTTATGTATTTGTAAAGATTTAAACTAATACAAATTTTCTATGAACAACACATCTTCTATGCTCATGGACCTTGGTTTATGAAAACCTAATATCATTAGCTATTTGGAATACGCAAGGCATGGAAAAGTGTCATTACAGGGCAAAGGCTGCATATTTCAAAAATTCATGGCATGACGGAGGAAAGGGTCTTAGCAATGCATTGGTTGAGATATTCCAATGGTTTTGGGCCGAGGACACTTTCAAAACACAAGAACTGAAGAGTTGTGTTCAATGATCTCCAGTTCAAATTCAGTCAAAAAGACAGCATGGCAGTCCTCTAATGCTAGAACAAGGCATCAAGAATGGAGGATGTCTAGAGTCCGAGTTGGAAAGAGATGGATGCCGAGGACACCAACATCCAATGTTTTGGAAAACAGTGCTAGAGAAACTACGGAAACTGATGAGATGGAATAGAAACAATTTATGTTGAATTGTAATTCGAATATTCCTTTGTGATAAATATTACTGCCGAATTGGATTGTTGTTATAAATAGAAATTGTTTTATTTGATTTTATAAGGACAAGTGGATTAAAGCGATGGAAGATGAGATGAATTCCATGGAGCAAAACAATGTCCGAAATCTAGAGCCATTGCCAACAGACAAGAAGACTATAAAGTACAAAGGGATTTTCAAATACAAGTATGGACCTGATGGCAACGTATCAAAATACAAGGCTAGATTGGTGGCAAAAGGTTTCTCTTAGAAGTATGGTGTTTATTGTACTGAAACCTTTTTTTCAAATGTAAAGCATTTGTCCTTACGCCTACTATTTTCATATGCAGCAACATACAGTCTCAAGATCCACATAGTGGATGAAAAGATCGCCTTCCTACACGACGAGTTAAATGAAGAGGTCTATATGGACCAACCACCAGGATTCTTCTGCTCACGCTTTGCAAACTATGCCTACTGAATGAAAGAAGCATATACGGACTGAAGCAGTATGCTAGGCAGTGGTATAAGAAGAAGAATTTCACTCTCAGATCCTTAGGGTTTCAACCATTGATGGCCGACCACAATGTCTATATAAAGGTCACAGATGGAAAAATCATAGTCATAGCAGTCTACGTGGATGACACTTTGGTCTTGTCCAGAAGCGACAAGCTGATTGCTCAGGTGAAGCATGATATTTCACAGTATTTTGAAATATTAGACCTAGGGGAAGCAAGATGCTACCTAGGATTGCAGGTTGATAGAGATCTTGATGAAAGGAAGCTGTATCTTCACCAGTCAAGATACATCCAAAAAATCATTGATGATTTTCAAATGACAGACTACAAGGGAGCTAATACGCCGATAGTAGCTGGAATAATTCTCACCAAGCAAGAGTGCCCGCAGAATGTAGAAGAATAGGAAGCCATGTAGAACGTGCCCTGTAGGAGGTTAATCAGATCACTCATGTACTTGGCAGATAATACACGCCCTGACATTGCTTATGCAGTTTTCAGAATGAGACAGTTTAATATCAATCCAGGCCCTATGCACTGGAAGATAGCCAAGAGAATTCTGCAATACCTTCAACAGACGATGGATTATGGGTTGTGTTTCTCTCAGCATGAAGGTTTCCAGATCAAATCCTACAGTGATGCAAGTTGGGCAACCCTGAAAGATGATTGCAAGAGCATCTCAGGAGGATGCACAATAGCAGTCGGTGTAGCTGTGATATGGATCAGCAAGAAGCAGACCATAACTACGCAATCATCCTGTGAAGCAGAGTATGTTGTGTGAGAGATTTCAACTAGTTTAGTCTAGTTTAGTCACATTTTGGTAAATTGTCAATAAGAGGCCCAAACTCATTTTAGACTTAGAGATAAAAATTTTTAAGTTATATTAGTTTAAAATACATTCAATAAACACTTTTTGAAAGTGTGGAAAAGTTGGTAGTCGAGTTTGAGAGAGATTCAAATTTGAACTTTGGGTACATTGAATCTAGACCCAAAAATAGTAGGGTTTACATTTTGGAGGGAAAGCCAAGTGGCCAAATAGGGTTTGGAAACTCTATAAAAGGATGTAATCATGGAGAGACACATCTTCTCTCTTCTCTCTCTCATTTCATCATTATACATGGTTCTCTTTGGGTTCTACTGCTCATTGGTGCAATATCTTGGTGATATCGTGCAATCTTATGTGTAGAATGTCCATATTTTGCTATTTTTGGTTCCACACGTGTGAAATACAGTAGGGTACTATAATTGTATGGAAAAAAACCGTATTTTATATTTTGGTTCATGTTTGATCAGTATCTCTTAGAGTTTCATCTCATTTTGTATGTAGATGTTGTTTTTTCTACATTGGCAGGATTGTTGGTTTGTTCCTTTTTGTAACCAAAGATTTGGGACATGGATTGGATCTTGAATGATCTGAAATCCTTTACATGGTATCAGAGCTATTTTGTTTCTAGTTATGAAAGGATCAGCCAACTTTAGCAAGGATTTGGAGGAGTTACCAATGCTAGAGCATGCTAGATTGCTTTCTACTCAAAAATCAGCATTTTTACATGTGTAGAATTGATCTTTTGTAGGTCAAAATTCAATACTTGATCAATTTTGATTTCAAACTTGGTTTACTGGAATTAGATGACTTTTGGTGCATTAGTAAGGTCTCATTGGAGTCTACAAGAAGATATATCAAGTTTCTAGAAATTGCATGTAGAATTTGAGATATTCAATTTTTTGTGATTTTCCCCAAAACCCTAATTTTGATTGGATCTCTAGTTTGTGAGGTTACTGAACTTCATTTGAGTGTGTTTCAATCTTAGAAAGTGGCAAGAGTCATTAGATTGAAGATAGATCATAGGTTGATCAAGATTTCACTATTCTATGTGTTGATTTTCTAGTTAGAGTGCTAGAAGAGATTTGAGAGGTTCCATATCTTTGTGATATCTTCTTGAGTTCATTTGTTGACATTCAAGAGAGTGCTTTGTGCATTGGAACAGGTTGAAAGAGAAGATCATGTCACTTCAACATGGCTATAAGTGGAGGCTCTATGTTGGAGGGCAATGATAGGCTTACCTCAATCAACTATTCTACTTGGAAGGTGAGGATGGAGTCCTTATTGGAGATGAATGAGATGATGGAGATTGTTACAGGAGTGGAGGAGAGGCCTCAAGAACCTCAAGATCAAGTGAGGTATGACAAGAGAGCAAAGAAAGCTCTACACATGATTAAGATGAATGTTACCAATGAACTTCTCAACGAAGTTGGTAAGTGCACATCATCTTTGGAGGCTTGGGAAGCTTTGAAGAAGCTTTATGAATCCAAGTCTACATCAAGAGTGCTTACTCTTAGGAGGCAAATCTTTCAAATTTTGCAAAAGAAGTAAGAGAGTACTCATGCTTTTGTTTTGAGGGTTAAAGCATTCAATGATGAGTTAGCATGTATTGATGAAAGCATTAAGGAAGTAGAACTTGTTCAAGTTATACTTAATGGCTTGTTAGATGATCATGCTAATCTTGTTCAAAGTTTTGCTATTCAAAAGACTTTGCCAGGTATTGTGGATTTGCAAGAGATCTTGGTGAATGAGGAGTATAGGCTTCAATCAAGAGGAGGTGGATCTACATCGACATCTCAATATGAAGAGGAGGCTATGTTCATCAAAGGCAAGTTCAAGGGCAAAGGCAAATGCAAGTGGCCTACAGGGCAAGATCAAGGTGAGACTTCTTCTTTTGGAAAAAAGAAAGATAAGTTTAAGTTGAAATGCTTTTATTGTGGAATCAAAAGGCATTTTGCAAATGAATGTTTGAAGAAGCAAAGAGATGAAGGTAGCAAGCAAATCAACTTTACTACTAATGATGAGGATCTAGGTGGTTGTGATTCTCTTTTGATGTGTTCTTCAAGTCTAATATCAAGTGAAGGTAACAAAGATTCATGGTGGATTGATAGTGGAGCTAGTTCACACATGACTAGTCACAAGGAGTTCTTTACTTCTTTGATCACTTATGATGGAGCCAAGAAAGTAATTCACATGGCCAATGGTGATGAGTTTGTGATTGAAGGTATTGGTTCAATTCCTGTTTGTCTCTCTACTAATAGGAAAGCAAGACTTGATGGTGTTCTTTACATTCCTTCACTTTCAAAGAATTTGGTAAGTGTTGGTCAAATGATAGAGAAAGGATACATGGTAAATTTTGGTGGTGATGCTTGTTTCATAACAAAGGAAGAAATCTTGGTTGCTAGGGGCCATAGACAAGGTAGACTTTTCAAGCTTGATGCTTTTGTTATGGCTAATAAAAAGGATGGAATGGGAAAGGAGATTGGTCTCAACTTTCCAAAGCTCCCTTTTAGCATCAATAAGATTGGTGGATCTTATGCAAAGTCTAAAAAGCTTCCTTATGCTAGATCTAGGTTGAGATCTAATATGCTTCTTGGAGATGTTCATCTTTGTGCTAACTTGGCTAGTCTTGAGGATAATGATGGTGTTTCAATGGTTCTTCATGGCAAGTGCAAGCATGCAAAAGGTAAGAAAAGAGCTAACTTCATCAATGGAGGTGAAGGTTCTTCCTTGAAAAAGATTGTTGCTAATGATTTCTTGGATCATATGGAAAAAGATGTCGCTAGGTGCATGCATGAAGGAGATAGTTCTTTTACATTCTTTTGTGATGAGTCCAAGAAATTCATTTTTGTAGCAAGTGTAGTCACATGTCTTCATAAAGAGAGTAGATCAAATGGTTCTATCAAGAGACTTGGTGAGGGAGATAGTCACAAGTCAAGAAGAAGAGAAGTATGTGAAGAGTTCAAAGTAGGATGTACTTTGAATGATGTCACTGTGAATGATAGTGAGGAAGAACCATTATCATATGAGTCATTACCTAAAACATTGAGTAGAAGTTCTTGTTTGAAAAAAAGAGAGTACTTCAATCATCCTTATGTTAAAGGTACTAATCATGTTTTTCATGGCTTCTAATGTTTTTGAGGTTTCTACTTCTTATGATGCAATCATTAAGAGGGAGTCTTATGAAGGAAAGAGAAATGGAAGATTGGTTCTTGGGAAGATCCAAGGCATGGATCTCACATCTCTTCATGAACTCAAAGGATTATATGATTATATATTGATCACTCATGATCAAGATGGCAAAAGGTTGGCTGGAGAAGACTACATGGAACAAATCGAGAGACAATTTCTTCAAGAGATCTCATTGGTAAGCTTTTTGAGGTCTGTTATGGACTCAAGAAGGCTAGATTTATTAGGTTTGATACTCATATTCACCTACTCTACTTCATGTTGGATGGAAAGTTTGGAATCTATCTTTTGATTTATGATGCTGACATTGTTTTCACTAACCTTTGTGCAAATTCAAGATCAAGCATTGATGAGATTTTGTTGGATCTAGATCATATGTATATCTTTGATGATCAAGAGAAATGTAAGCAAGTGGAAGTGACTCACTTTGCTTTACTCACATGGAGAATTTTCTTGTGTAGATGATGCTATGCAAGTGGATATTGGTTCTCATGGTTTTTCATACTGGAAAAGCAAGTAATGTATCTGGAAGACAAAGTTTGTTTAATAACTTTGATGGTCAAGAGGAAGATCAAGAGGTTGGTCTCAAAGGGCTTCAACACAAAAGGAAAGGTGCCAATTTGGAGCTAGTCAAGAGCATCAAAGGAAGGTTATTTGGAAAGATGTTATGGATCTATTTTTGCAGCTTATTGAAGACTCAATTAAGGTCAAAGGAGTAGCAAGGATGTGTTGTTCAACTTTACTTTACTTGTTTCATCTCATGTTTGAGCTATTTCATGTGGATGTGTGCAAATTGTCAAGATATGGACAAACTAGCTACATTGTCTTGCAATATCTTATTGTTGGAGTTGTACTAGCATTCTTGGCTGGTTTTGTTGATGGAAATGAAGATATTGGAGGCTCATTATATCATTCATCCATGATCAAGTTCTCAAGTTTTGAGCTACTTGATGTTAATGTTTGGAGATTGTCATTTTTTGGTGAATTGATGGTCATTTTCTTGTGTCAAGTAGATCTTGAAGATGGACTACTGCAACCTACTTGGTTTATGGAGTCATGTGGTGCTGGATTTGCATCATTAATGTACTCACCTACTCATGGATTCCTAAGGTTTGATGGTTTCTTGTGGCAAGATGGAGATGGAGGCTCATTCATGGAGTTTTATGGTGGAGACATATCAAGAAAGGACAAAGTTGGAGGAGACAAGCAAGCAAATGGTCATCACTCACATTTATTGTTTGGTTGCTATAATTTTCCAGAGAGTTCAAATTTCTAGGCATAAAGGAATCATTTCATTCACATTCTATTTGGTTCTTCACGTTCTAGTTATATCTTGATGTGTAAAATTGATGTAAGAAATAGTGAAGCATCCAATTTGGACACTATTCTCTATATCAATTATGAAAGATACTTTAGAACCTTAGAAAGGAGATCTATACTTAGGATGGAGATCATTCTAAAGTTGGATCAAAGCTCTATTGTCAAAACTATGCCAAAACTAGTTGAAGAGGGAGTGTGAGAGATTTCAACTAGTTTAGTCTAGTTTAGTCACATTTTGGTAAATTGTTAATAAGAGTCCAAAACTCATTTTAGACTTAGAGATAAACTTGTTGAAGATATATTAGTCTAAAATACATTCAATAAACACTTTTTGAAAGTGTGAAAAAGTTGGTAGTCGAGTTCGAGAGAGATTCAAATTTGAACTTTGGGTATGGCTTTTTGTGAGATTTAGCAATAGCACAAGCCTCTTGGAGAATGACTTTGGCAAGCCAATAGCTTTGGCTTCTTTGGTCATAGAGAGCATGGATTTGTAGTTGGGATGTCCCAACCTCCTATGCCATAATTCCTCCATAGAGAGCTTGTTCACAAGAGCAACATTACAGGCATTCACATACTCATTTGGATCTAGTTTATAGATGCCTCCAAATCTAGATCCTAATGCAAGTATCTCATCATTCTTCTTGATAGTGCAAGTATCAACACTGAATTTTACATCAAGGCCATTATCAAGCAATTGGCCGACACTAATAAGATTCTTGGTAAGCTTAGGTACATAAAGAACTTTAGAGAGAGAAATAACTTTAGAGGATGCAAGCTTCAAGAGAATGTTCCCTATGCCTTCAATGGGACATTCAAAATCATTTGCTGTGTATATTGATTTCTTGACTCCATCATAAGGTGCAATAGAAGAGAAGGAGTCCTTGGAGCTACACATATGTGAAGAGGCTCCACTATCAATATACCATAGGCCATCCTTCTTGAAAGGAGTAGATGAGAAACTAGAGACCATAAGAGATCCCTCTCTATCACTTGCAATAGTGTCTTCCTTCTCATTGGTAATGTTGGCTTGCTTGAGTTTATTCTTCTTTTTGAAGCAATTGGTGGCATAATGGCCTTTCTTGCTACAATAAAAGCACTTGATCTTCTTCTTCTTGAGCTTGGATGATGAAGCATTAGAGGAATCAGCTTCCTCCTCATCTTTGTCTTTGGATTTGACTTTGTCCTTGCTTGAATATTGTTGACGTTGGTTCTTGCTCCTCCCTTTGTGCTTATCCTTGGCAAAGAGAGCTTTGCCATCATTATGAGTGAGAGAGAGCTTGTCCATCCTCAAGATCTTGTACTCTTATCTTGATTCTTCTGAAATTAGCACACTTTGGAGAGCCTCCAAACTTGGTAGCTCCTCCTTAATGGCATAGGATTGGACAAGGTTATCAAATTCACTTCTCAAGCCATTGAAAATGACTTGAACTAGCTCATTTTGATTGATGGAATCACCAATACAAGCAAGTTCTCTATGAATATCTTTTACTCTCAAAACATAACTAGATGCACTCTCATCACTCTTTTGGCTACTTTGAAAGACTTGATTCCTAAGAGTGAGAAGCCTAGAGGTATTCTTAGCCTCATAGATAGACTTGAGACAATCCCAAGCTTCTTTGGCTATTGTACAAGTACCTATCTCCCTCAATATCCCATTAGAGACATTCATCTTAATGTAGTGGAGAGCCATCCTAGTTCTCTTTTTGTATTTTTGAACCTCTTGAAGAACTTGTGGTTCTTCTTCAAGGCCAAGAACTATGTCCATCACATCTTGAAGGATCAAGATGGACTCCATCCTCATTTTCCAAATTGAATAGTTTGAAGTGGACAATCTTTCACTTGGTTCCAACAAGGATGAACCCATTGAAGACATTTGAAGTGAAGAAAACTCAAATGATGAACAATAAATGTTGCTACACACTCTCAATAGGATCCAATAATAGAGCACTATCTACTCCTATGAAAGATCTTGCAACTACTTGTGAATTGATTCTCACTAGCTACACAAATCTCTTTAAAATAAGATCTATTTCACATCAAATGATGGAGTATAGGCAAAGTTAGGATCAAACACTCTTAGCCCGTGTGAAGTACACTAAGAAACCAAATTTGACTCAAATACAATAATATTGCATGAAACAAAATGGCTAAGATCTCAAAACAATGCCTAGATCACATATAGATGAGATTGGTAAGCATACAACTGTGATTTTGGATCAACCAAGAAATCTCTTGACCAAACCAAATGTGTCCACCCAGGCCTAGATGCCCTACCTAATCCTCTTCAAAATCTTATAGCTTCTGATTGGCTCAACCAAATGGAATGAAACTGACTGCATCAGAAACTAGACAAAAATAGCTTCAAAACAAGCTATCAACCAAGATAAATGGATCAAGCATGAGAGAGAACTTCCAAACTGAAATTGAATGTTCCTCACACGTGTCTGAGCACCTGATTTTGTACAGTACCAGGTCAGACCCAATCAATGCCCTTTTGATCTCTTTTGATCCAAAACTGAACAAGATAGCTAGGAAAATGGGCCTTGACAATTTCTAGCTCAAGATTGATGAATAGTTTTCACTTAAATGGATCAAAATGCATGTTAACCTTAGGTAGGCTCTGATACCATGTTGATTTCACACGTGTGGATTGTCCACAACATGTACTTTGTGATCTCCTAAGGTGTGTAGATACACCAAGATCAAGACTAGATTGAGATTCAAGATCAATCTTAGATCCTATGGCAAAAACACACTACTACATGCATTCAATCACTTCCAAATCTCACTCACACATTTGGGAAGTATTCAAAAATTATTCTAAGTAAAAACAAGCTACTCTCCTCGGGTAGAGAGAGAAAAAACCATCATGAGCTCTCGGGTAGAGAGAGAAAGCTAGAAATTCAATGACACTCAAAATCCACACAATCACTAAATCAATTAGATCCAAAATGAGGAGTACAATGATACTAGTAGATCCACGAGATACCACTATGCTTAATTATGATTGGACCACACTTTGACCACACTTTGTCACCTCTTGATCCTATTGGACCATTGATCCATGCACCTCTTAATTCTATTGGACTATATTCAAGCACACCTCAAATTCCTATTGGACCTCACATGGTTCCACCTCTAAATCCTATTGGACCTCTTAAAATTCATCAAAAAAAGGTATTACACTTGTCTACACTCTAATTGTCACGAGTTTAGCCTCTTACTCTATTTTGGCTCAATAGTGGCATTACAAGTGGAAATGCATAATTTGCCATCTATGCCATATTTGTTCCTATCAACATCCTACACCTAGATGCTTGATGTAAAAAACATAAGACCCCTATATCTAACATAGATAATCTTTTTCAATTCTTCACAGTTTTAGGGTTCATTAATGATGAAATTAATGATGCATGTCGGTTCTCTCCAATGATTTATGATTCTAGGCTATGTTTTGGTCAAAATTTGTTGGTTTTTCAAGCTTTTTGGCACAAAATAGATAGTAAGAACCAAAATCCAGCAGGATTAGATCAATTAGATGGTTGTAATTTTGTAAATTGGTTTGCATGTGTTAGAGAAAGAGCTGTATGTCAAGAATTTCCACTTTATTGTGATGAAAAATTTGAAAATAGCCAAAAATCATCATTTTTGCTTGTTTTTTCATAAACTTGGATAGTAGGTGGCTGTAAAATACCATGTAGAGCTTGTAAAGAGGTGGACCAAAGTCTTTTGAAGCTTTCCTTGTAGTTAGAAATGGTTCAAAATCAACTATCGAGGATCAAATGCAATTGTAAAAAAAGACTGTAGTCGACTTTTTGCTATCGATTCAACCAAGACATTAAACATGGACTTTTCAGACACATTGGTGTTGCCTCGTCATTGTGCATAGGTGTGCATGAATTTCACATTTTTTCTTTTTGTCAATTGTGACCAATGTTATATGAATCATCTACACTACTTTTTCATTACATCTATTTATTGTGAATTAAAATATGATCATAATAAATCTCTAATCCTAACATTGCTAAATGTGCAGGTATTTTTTCAACCAGATCGACTAAACAAAAATTGGTGGTATGTTGTTCAAATTAAGCCACATTCAAGACATGTATTCGAAAATGCATATGTTGAGAATGAAATGGAAGATCTAAATTTGGACAACCCAAGTATATCTGATGAAGATGTACATATATCTTCAAGTTTTATAAATCTTGAAAACCCGAGAATTGATTCTCATGATTCCAACGACTCAGATGATGAAGAGGACAACAATGATTCTTTGCATGATGACAATATTGAGAGAGGTTTTGATTTCGATAGTGATGATGAAAATCATCTTAGCGGGGATGAGTTGCAAGATATATTGGCTGATGAATTTGAATCTTGTGATGATGAATAAAGTTTGTACATATCACAAATAATTTTGTCATAAAATGATACATTGTGGTCAATATATATTGTTTTCAAATTAGAATTATTACATCTTTCTATGATGTTGCATTTCTAATGTTTCATTTCAAACGCATCTCACAATCACTTAGAATTGAAAAAACTTATCAATATTAATAGATGTGTGAACTAATTAAGAGAATAATTAGAGAACGTAAAACATTAATTATTTATATATTATAATTAAAAAGCATCTTCTTTGAGATAATAATACACTTTGCCACAATGTTCGATTATTCATTCATCTTTGCAAACACACAAACGTGTATAACATTGCAATTTTTTTAATCAACAAATTAGCTTAACAAGCTACCACATGGCTCTCAATTGCAAGGTACTTAACATCCTTTCAAGTGCAAATTTAGCTCACACTATATTTTTACCCATTAATACCATATTGAGGTTAATGTCAAAATTTCATTAAGGAATTTTCTCAATATAGAAACACAATGTCCATAAATGCATAAGATAGCATGTTATATTCAACTGATAAAAATTTCAATTCGTTAGAGCATAATAATTTGACATAATGATCATTTAATTTTTAGTTCACTTTTTATTATAAATATGCACTTATTCAAAACCTCAAAAAAAATCTCATTTGCTTTTAAATTAATCATAAAGTTGTTGTTCATCAACATATTATTCGTAATAGTTTAAAAAAAAAAATTACAACAAATTAATTTTGCCACGCGTGGCACTGCCATGTGTGGCAAATTTCCAAAGCAAAATCTCTTACGTATTGGTTTTTGATATTGCCACGCGTGGCAATAAAAAAGCCAACTCCCTGGAATTTTCTTTGGAGATTTGCCACGCGTGGCAAATTTTCAGAAATACATGTCACATGATAAGTGGTTAAATAATAACAGCCGTATGTGGCACTTCTACGCGTGGCTATGCCAGGCCGACACATTTTGGCGCTCATATTTCGAATTTTGAGTTTAAACTAATTTGTGTGGCACTGCCACACGCAGTGCCACGCGAAATTATAAATTTGTTGTCGGACCCCAACACCTCCAGCATGGATTTCACCGGCAAGGTCCCTGAAAAATTTTTGACGTCGATGTGCCACACGTGGCAGTGCCACGCAAAAGAAAAATGTCAAAATTTTGGCTAAGTATCGGGTTTGCGTGGTAGCGTCGCATGGCAAACTGCCCATATGTGTAATTGTGCGAGGTACTTATTTGTTCTACTGAAGTACCAAAATTGGTACTATGGGTTGTGGTCTTAGTCTAAATCTCGATAAAGAAGACTTACCGAAATTGAGCTGAAATGTAAATTGTACAGACCAATATGACCAAGGGTGGTTAACATCTTAATGATGTAAAGATTCAAGAATCCATCTACCCAAACCACTATATATGTCTTTGGCCTTGAGCCATTTGATCTTGCATAATCTAAAAGAAAATTTCTTTGGGGGGTTTCCCCATCTTGACCCCTCAACAAGTCTCATGAATGAATGCTTTTGTGATTGAATGATAAAATTTCTTTGTTAGGCTTTGAGTTCATCAGTGTTTTGTTGATTTGTTTCTTTTTAAGACACAATGTTTAAGTCAAGACTTTAGAATTTATGAGTCCTTCACTTTGAGTTCACAGTTTGGTATCAGAGCCAAGGTATGCTATTTTTCTTTCTTTGTGAAATTGATGTGAAGGCTTTGTTTGTTCACACTTGAAGCCAATGCCAATTCATAGGAGTTTGTATGTTTACTTTCGAATAGACTTCCCTTCTGCTCAATTTTTTTTTTCTCCAAGATCTCTTTAATACTAGAGCTAATAGACTCCATTTGGGAGATCCTCGAGAATTGAATCTTCAACTTGCTTTTTATTTTAGAGACAATACTTTGCGAATTTGAGCTTTTATCTTTCCTTTTGGAGAATGGCTTTTCTTTGAATCACAAGTCTATTCGTACTTTTTGTCTTGAGTTTGTGTATTTCAGGCGATTACCAAAAACTCCAATCCAAGATGGATAGCTCCTCACGAGGCTCTTCAACCTCCTCTTCATCTATGTCGTCATCATCTCATGTTTCCTCCAAGTCAACTTCCTCTTCTCGATCAAGGAAAATGAGGTTTGCGAAAAGTAGATACTCTAATCATTCCAAGATTCGATTTGCAACATTACATCTAGATAAGTAGGCATCACTATGGTGGGCAGCTATGAAATCAAATCACGAAGCTGCATCTACATGGCATAGCTTTAAAAAACAAATTAAAGCCCACTTTTTGCCAAAAGAATATAAGAAAGATACTTTTGCTTCCTGGAATATCTTTAGACAAAAGCGAAATGAGAAAGTAGTGAAGTATGTCAAGAGATTCTGGGAGTTGCTTTAGACTTTGCATTCTATTTCCAAGAAAGAACAGAAAAGGAAGTTCTATTCGGGTTTGCATAGAAGTATACAATATGGCTTAGATCTAGTACAAGATGATACTTTAGAGCAAGTCACATACTATGCTACCAGGATTGAGCTGTTGGATAATCATCGAAATGGAGGCGGGAACAAAAGGAAGGAACCTCCCACAACTCAAAATCCAAAAGAAAAGCCTCAACGTCTTTCCAAAGAACAAATGCAGGTCTATTGCAAGGAAGGAAGATGCTTCAGTGTGGGAAAAAAAGACACCTTTTCTTCAAATGTCCCCTCAAAGATGCCAAAGCTTCAAGTGCAAACAAAGGAAAGCATGTGGCCTTGAAGATACTCAAACCCATGACCTTCTCAAAACATGGGGACAAGTCCACAACAAAATTTGTCTAATTATCTTTGGTGCAGGCTCCTCTCATAATTTCATCTCTTTTAAGCTTGCACAAGAGATAGGAGGTGGTTCTTTTACCAAATCTATGCTTAAAGCTAAAGGTGCTTTTGTTGATGGTGATGCAAACATTTACCCTGTAGTTGGAAAACTTAAGCTCCAAATCTCCGACTACTATGAACCTATATGCAGGGAGTAGATGTAATCTTAGGCATGCCTTGGCACAAAATGCACAATCCTCTGGTGGACTACAATAAGCATTTGATTTCATGGAAGCACAAAGGTAAAGACATTAGTGTGCATGCAGGACAAAGTGGTGAAACAATTTCTTTGGTAAGCCATATTCAAGTATCAAAAGTACTAAAGAAAATGGTATTTTCTTATTTGTTGTTTGTTCAAAGTATGGATGAAGATGTTGACGGGAATGCACATTCTTTGGACAAAAGTAGAAAAGACTTTTTATTAAAGTATTCTTCTCATTTTTTTGATGAGCTACCAAAGTCCTTACCCCCTGAAAGACCTGAAGATCATATGATAGACATTATTCCTGGAAGTTCCATACCCAATAGACCTCCTTATAGGGTAAGTCATTCTCAACAAGAAGAAATTTCTAAGCAAATTAATGACTTGTTAGAGAAAGGCCTTATAAAACCTAGTAGTTCTCCCCATTGCTCTCCTGTACTTTTAGTACAAAAGAAAGATGGGAGTTTTAGGATGTGTGTGGACTATTGTGCTTTAAACAAGATTATAGTTAAGAACCGTTTTCCTATTCCAAGAATAGATGACATTATGGATATGATAAATGGATCTTGTATCTTTAGTAGAATAGATTTGACAAGTGGATACCACCAAATCTGAGTAGCTCCTAAACATGTTCATAAAACTGCTTTCAAAACTAACTCTGGCCTATATGAATTTTTAGTGGTACCATTTGGTCTAACTAATGCTCCCAAAACATTCAATAGAATGATGAAACGAGTGTTTCGACCCCATAGATGTTTTGTAGGAACATTCTTTGATGATATCTTAGTCTTTGGTGCAAATGAAGAAAAACATAAAAGACATCTTGATATCGTCTTTAGAACCCTACAAGAAAACTCACTTCTCATAAAAGGAAAGAAAATCGAATTCTTCCTAGAAAAGATACACTTTCTAGAACATATGATTTCTAAGGAAGGAATTCAAATGGACCATTCAAAGATTAAAGCCATACAAGACTGGCCTAAACCAAGAAATATTCATGAAGTTCAGTCTTTTCTAGGCTTATGTTCCTACTATAGAAAATTTCTTCGCAACTTTGCTCATATAGCCTCACCACTACATGAACTCACTAAGAAGAGGGTAAAATTTCATTGGTATAAGAAAGAGCAAAATGCCTTTGATATTTTAAAGCATGCCCTTACTATGGGACCCATCGTAATCATTATCGACCTTCATAAGCCTTTCTCTGTGGAAGTAGATGCAAGTCTTGATTGTATTGGGGCATTACTAAACCAAGAAGGTCATGTTGTAGCCTTTGAAAGTAGACGACTTCAAGGGGCAGAAGTACAATATGATATATATGAAGGAACTTTTGGCCATTATTCATGCCCTTAAGTTATGAAAGCACTATTATATGTGAAAGTCTGCAAACGAGCACAAACATAGTAATTGAGCTGAGTGTCAGGCTGCCAACGAGCGAGACACTGATCATCTACCTCAAAACTCAAAAACTGATAATACAATTGCTCTCTTCTCCATCTCATTGTTTTTTGTCATCTTGATTGCTAGAAAGTTTTGTGTTCTGTGATCTGCAGTCATGTGCTTAGGATTCTGAAGGCTTCCGCAGAAACAGAAAAACGAAAGAAAACTCGAAAAGAATCAGTTCACGAAGCAAAATTGCGACATGGTATCAGAGCTCTAAGGTTATTACTACATGATATCTGAACAGTGATTCTCTAGGCAACACAATATGGCTACAATGATCCAGACAAGAATAGCAATCAGTCTTGATGGCAAAAAATACAAAGTATGGAGATTCAAAATTGAAACGCTTCTGAAGGGTGAAGGCATCTGGCCGGTGGCTGAACTCACAGAGGTGCAGCCTCCAAAGGGAGACCCGAGGAGACCCGAGTGGATCAGAAAAGACGAGCGTGCAATGGTGATCATCATTTCATCCATCAATGAAGAACTACTCATGCAGATTGAAGATTGTGAAAGCAGCCATGCAACATGGGAAAGACTAAAGCAGAAGTACAAAGTGAGGACTGCCACTTCAGTGATGCATCTTCACAATCAGCTACAATCCATACAATGGAATGGCAACCAGTTGGATCAGCACGTTGAGAAGATCAGAATGATCTTTGCTCAACTTGTTGTATCAGGACAAGAACAGCAGGTCCCAACACCACAATAGCTTATGTACTTCATGAAATCTACATCCGTCCTATCAGTCGTTGAGAATGCTCATACTGAGTCTACCAGATATGAAATTCGACAAAGTAGTCAGTCTTGTCGCTGATGAGAGACTGATGAGGGACAAAGGAGAAGGAAACAGTGATCAAGAGAAAGCTCTCTTCACAAAAGGAAAGAAGAAAAACATGAACAAGCCCAGATTCGACAAGACAAAGTCTTCGAACAGAGGCAATGACAACCAACAATCTTCTTCATGTGATCACTATCACAAACCAGAACACACAGCCAATAGATGTTGGTTCAATCCAACGATTCCTTGCATGCACTGCAAGAAAAAGAGACACTCTGCATACGATTGCAGATTCAACCCAAAAAGAAAGAACAAAGCTGACAAAGCAAATGTTGCAGAGTCATCCAAGAATGCAGACAAAGGTGATGAAGCTTTCATGATATTCGATGAAGCTTCAATAAGCTACACTGAGCAAGACTATGATGTAGTCATTGTTTCAGGAGCAATCTCACACATCACCTGCAACAAAAGAATCTTGATCGACTTCAGAGAACTCGAAGGCAACAAAGTAGTGATTCTAGGCGATGGGAGCTGACACGATGTCAAGGGCATCGGGACTCTATAGCTGCAAACACTGTTAGGTCAAGCAGAGCTGCTAGGAGCACTCTATGTACCTTCACTAAGACGAGACCTGCTATCAATATCCAAGATGGTAGATCTTGGAATTCGAGTTCTATTCAATGGCAATACATGCCGAATGATCGAGAAAATAACAAACAAATTGTTGACAGTTGGATGTAGAGAAGAAAATATCTATCAAGCCAAGATAATCAGCAATTCTGATAGCATACTAAATGCATCAGAAAATGAAGATCAACTCTGGCACAGAAGAATGTATCATCTGAACATGAGGAGCCTGTATGACATGAGCAAGAAAGACATAGTCACATGCCTAAAGATATCCAGACCCGATACTGAGTTCTACGAAGCCTGCCTAAAAGGAAAACAACATCGAAATCCATTCACACATGAGGGAAGAAGAGCTAAAGAAGTTCTTGAGCTCATCCAGTCAGATGTCTATGGACTAATGAAAGTTGATTCGCTCTCAAGATCGAGGTATTTCATGACGTTCATTGATGACTACAACCGGATGACAACGATCTACTACCTAAAGAAAAAATCTGAAGTGTTTGACTCTTTCAAGAAGTTCATGGCATTTGCAGAGAGAAACACCTCAAAGAAGATTCAGATCATCAGATCTGATAATGGAGGTTAGTAAAAGAGCACATAAATTTCTAGATTCTACCAAGAATAGGGGATAGAACATCAATTCACATCTGCATACACACCCGAATATAATGGTGTTGTAGAAAGAAGAAACATGACGCTAGTTGAAGGAGCCAGATGTATGATGGCACAGGCTCGATTGCCAAGTCAATTTTGGACCAAGGCAATTGCTGCAGCAGTGCACTTGCAGAATATATCAATAACAACAGCTCTGGAAAACAAGACATCGTACGAATTATGGACAAGTAGAAAGCCTGATCTGTCATACGTGCGTGTATTCGGATGTACAGCATACAAGCACATTCCAAAAGAAGAAAAAAAAACAAGCTCGATGAAAAATCAGAGCAGACAATCATGGTGGGATACTTGAACGGATCACAAGTGTACAGGCTCTACGAACCAACCACGAAGAAGGTCGTTTTGAGTAGAGATGTAAAGTTTGATGAGGACACATTCCCTGGACTGAAGGATAGAAAAGGCCATGAGATCTTCACATTGCTGCCAATTCAAGAGGGAGATCGAGGACAAGCATCAAATCAGAATGTTAGCCCCAGACTCCAGAGCAGCAGGAAGCAGAAGATCAACTCCACGAAGTAGAAACATTTGAGCAGCGATGAATCGAACCCATAAGGTCAACAAGACAAAGAAAACCTCCAGATCAATACATTGACAATCTACAATAGAGCGAAGACACAAAATTTGAGTACTGCAGCTTCACTGAAGAGCCAACTACATATCTAGAAGTTGTCCAGAGTCCAAAGGGAGAGTTTTGGAAGCAGGCAATGTCAGAAGAAATCGCATCAATGAGGCAAAATGAGACATGGACACTAAATCCACTACATGAAAATAAAAAGATCATCGACTGCAAATGGGTATACAAGAAGAAAATCAAATCAGATGGCACTGTTGGATGCTACAAAGCTAAGCTTGTCGCAAAGGCTATACAGAAAGGTACAGAGTCGACTATTTCAACACGTATTCACCAATGTTCAAGATGACAAGCATTCGACTGCTCCTTGCATATGCTAAACAACACAATCTGAAAATTCACCAAACTGATGTAAAGACAGCCTTTCTCCACAGAAATCTAGAGGAAGAAATCTTCATGAAGCAGCTTGAAGGATATCCCAACAATCGACAATATGTCTGTCGGTTGTAGAGATGCATTTAAAGTCTAAAGAAGACATCACGAGCTTGGTACAAAAAGCTCGACAGTCTTTTGAAGTCTCTAGACTTTACTCCTACACAACCAGACTATAATGTCTATATAAAGAGAGTAGGAAGAAATTTTGTGATTTTGACTATTTTCATGGATGATTCTCTTATGATAGGAGACTCCTTGATGCTAATCAAGGACATGAAGAGTCAGATTTCTAAAAATTATGAAATCACATATCTAAGAAAATCAACAAAATGCCTTTGGCTAGAGATCAGAAGAGATCGAATGAAAGGAGAAATGCATCTGAGTCAGTTAGAGTATGCCAGAAAAGTGTTGAAACAATATCGAATGATGGACTGCAAAGAAAAAGCCACACCAATGATAGTCGGAGCCAGATTGATGAAGCAGGATTGTCCAAAAACAGAAGAGAAAGATAGAAGATGGAAGGTATACCCTACCAAAACCTGATCGGTAGTCTGATGTACCTTATAGTTTGTATCACACCCGATTTGGCTTACTATGTCTATGCTTTAAGCCAATTCTCTTCCAATCCTGGCATGGCGCACTGGCAAATGGAAAAATGAATCCTACAATATTTGAAGAATACCCAAAATATGAGAATAACCTACAAAGCAAACAACAAAAGAAAAGGATTTGAGCTGCACCACTATAGTGATGCAAGTTGGGCGAGCTGCAAAGATGACAACAAGACCGTGACAGGAGGATGTTCAATGGCGTGCAGAGCAGCAATCAACTAGATATGCAAAAAGCAAACCTTGGTGGCTCACTCCTCATGCAAAGCTGAATATGATGGCTAACGAGGTAGTTTAGTTGCAGATTATGTTGGAGACAATTGGCATACCACAAGGAGAACCATGCACGATGATGATAGATTCTCAAAGTGCCATATATCTATCCCAGGATCCTGTCTTCCATCCAAAGACAAAACATATACCTCTGAAGTACCATCACATTCGAGGTCTGATCTCGAAAGGAGAGCTCAAGGTCCAATACATAAACTTTGAAGACATGATTGCAGATCTGCTCATGAAGCCGCTCGACAAGCCACTCTTCGCAAAGCAAAGAAAGAAAATTGGATTAAACATACAAAGTTGCAAGGTCCAAGAGGGTGTCAAAAATTGTGAACTCCTGCAACTTTGTCACAAAACGAAGCAAAGCGAAGGTTGAAGGGAAAATGTACCTCAAAACCCCTACAGCACGAAATGAACCGAAGGTTGAAGGACGAACAATTTGCAAAAGTTAAACATACCTTGAGGACCAAAAGACACTACACGAAACGAACTGAAAAGAAAACGAAAGAAAATAATTCGCACTGCCAGCTGACAGCTCAACGGACATGGTGTCTTGTATTCAACGCTCAACTAAAAGAGCTAGCAATAACATAGAATAAGTAACTAGTTGATTAGAGTTAACTACTCTTATAATTCTTTGTATAGCTACCTTATAAAATCCACACAGTGGAGATATAAACACAATTTTGATTCAACACAAAAGTAAAAAGAGAGCGAAAAGGAAGAGAAAGAGCAGAAAAAGAGAAGAATAGAAAAAGATAGATAGACGAAAATAGCTATGCATGAAAGTCTGCTAACGAGCAGAATGCAGCGATTGAGCTGAGTGTCAAGCTGCCAACGAGCGAGACACTGATCATCTAGCTCAAAACTCAAAAACTCATAATACAACTGCTCTCTTCTCCATCTCATTGTTTTTCATCATCTTGATATTGTGGGTATTTCTTGCACAGTAATAAACAAGTGGGTCCCACCACATAAAATATTGTTGGCCAAGCCTTACCTAGTGGGTCTCACCACAGTACATTGTAAGTAGGGTAATAAGTGCGAGGGCACTGGCATCCTACGCGTGTAAGCCCAACCCAGCACAAGTAGCAAGTTGTAATTCCTAGGAATAAGAGACTAGGGGCTTAAAACTCTAAAATGACATTAGAGGCCCTAAGTCAAGTTGCAAATAAAAAAGCTAAAAGGGTCCAACTTAAAACTCACATGAATCATGTAAGTGCCCTTGTGCTTTCTTAGCACCAATAGATTTAAGTTATGTTTATTTTAAAGGCTTGGATTAGAATCCTTGTCCCAATGAAGTGGCCAATGAGAGTGAAGGAGGCTCACCTCTAAAATCTATAAGAGGGAGCCATTTCCTTTGTATTGTATCATCTTCCATTCTCATTCTAATAAAACTCTCTTGGTTTCTCCATCTCCATCTCTCTCTCTCTCTCTTCTCCCTCTCTCCCTACGTTGGGATAGAATAGCTTTGGGTAGGCACTCGAGCCCCCAAAGCCTTTCTCAACCTAGGCGTTCTCTCTAGCCCTCTCTCCACTCTCTTTCTCCTCTCTCTCCTCTCCCTCTCTCTTTTTGCTATGCAGGTGAAGGCGAGGTTGCCGCTCCCAACGACGGACCCCTATGCTACATCGACGACACAATAGTGGTGTCATTGCCGAGGAGCGCCACACTCTCGTCTCACCACATAACATCTTCTCTCTATCTTTCTCCCTCTTTTTCTCTCCTACGCTTTCGTTTTTACCAAAAAAATCGGGTTTTAGGGATAAAATAGTGTGAGTAGTGTTAAGTTTTGTTGTTTTTTGTGATTTTTTGTTTGGAAGAGTTGTAGGGAGAGATTGTGAGGTGGGGGGATCAGATCCAAGCACCCAATCCTTTCGTTAATTCATTAAAATTAGAAAAAAGCTCAAAATCTATTTTTGGAGGCAAAAAGAGAGGCAAAATCTCATCAGATTTTGTTTTCTCAAAAATCAGTGGGCATGAAACTTTGCATGACTAGCAGCGTACTGTCCCAGACCTGTATAGAAGCCTGCGAGGGTTAGTTCCCATCAGATTTTGAAAAAACAGAGAAAAACCCAAAAAAAAATTCAAAAATCTTTTGTAAAAATAAAAAAAAAATTCAAAACTCAAAACTAACCTTCACAGAGCTCTCTGTAGTTCCATCTCACTGAGACAAGGACACAGAGAAGTCTGCGAGAGTTAGATCCCAAAAACCGTGCCCCTATGAAGGTTCCCAAGAGCAAAAAGTGGCCTAGAACCTTCTCAGATAACAAATTTTTGAGTTTCTTTGGGAAGTAACCTTTGCAGAGCTCTCTAAAGTTCCATCTCACTGACACAAGGACACAGAGAAGTCTGCAAGAGTTAGATAAAAAAAAAAAAGTGCCCTTGTGAAGGTTCCCAAGAGCAAAAAGTGGCCTAGAAACTTCTCAGATAGCAAATTTTTGGGTTTCCTGGGAAGTAACTCTTGCAGCTTGGTATGCAGGTGGATATAACTCAGATACAAGCACATGCCAGCCTGCGAAGATTAGTTCCCATAAAATCTCAAAATTTAGCCAAAAAACACCAAAAAATGCACTTTTTCAAGAGTTTTTGAGTTTCCTTGGGATGTAGCTCTCGCAGCTTGGTGAGCACGTGAATCTGACTTAGGTACAAGTGCATACCAGTCTGCGAGGGTTCATTCCCAGAAAATCTTAAAATTTTGCAAAAAAACCCCCAAAAAATGCACTTTTTTCAAGATTTTCTGATTTTCCTAGGGAAGTAACTCTTGCAGCTTGGTGAGTAGGTAAATCTGACTTAGATACAAGTGCATACCAGTCTGCAAGGGTTTGTTCTCAGAAAATCTTAAAATTTTACAAAACAACACAAAAAAAATGCACTTTTTTCAAGACTTTTTGAGTTTCCTTGGAAAGTAACTCTTGCAGCTTGGTGAGCAGCTAAATCTAACTGAGATACAAGTGCATAGCAGTTTATGAGGGTTGGTTCCCAGCAAATATTAAAATTTTGCAAACAAACCTCAAAAAAATGCACTTTTTTCAAGATTTTTTGAGTTTCTTTGGGAAGTAACTCTTGCAGCTTGGTGAGCAGCTGAATCTGACTGAGATACAAGTACATACCAGTCTAAGAGGGTTGGTTCCAAGAAAATCTTAAAATTTTGCAAGAAAACCTCAAAAAAATGCACTTTTTTCAAGATTTTTTGAGTTTCCTTGGGAAGTAGCTCTTGCAGCTTGGTGAGCAGTGGAATCTGACTAAGATACAAGTGAATACCAGTCTGCGAGGGTTTGTTCCCAGAAAATATTAAAATTTTGCAAACAAACCCCAAAAAATGCACTTTTTCAATGTTTTTTAAGATCTGCTGAGAAGTAACCCTTGCAAAGAGTTTTACAGATAGATCTAATCTATATCTGGCTATTGTAAAAAATTTTGTGAAGATCCAATGGTTAGATTTTCAAATATCTAAGAAAAAGGGCCAAAAAATTGAGTTTTTTCAAGATCCTGACAAATCTGTCCTTCAAGAACTCTTGCAGAACTCACATTGTCTAGAAATGGTCCAGAGATAGCTACTGTAGAAAGGTTGAATGTTAGATTCATGCATATCTGAAGAAATCTCGACAAAAAAAAAAAAAAAAACCACAAAAACTAAGAGAAAGGGCTAAAATCACACTATTAGCCAACTGAAACTGATCAGATCTTGTCAAATCTAGGTTGCAGTCACATTATCCAGCACGATCCAACATCTTTGGACTGAATCAAGTGAATGAACCTCAGATCAAGCCGATCGGTTCCCTCCACATCAACCACTATCCATCCATCATTCTTCTGTCCCATCTCTATTCCATCTTCTATCTCCATCCCTACTAGATAAATCCATTTCTGTCTCTAATCTCATCCATATTGATCCACCATTTACCGATTCTCTTCTCTTCTTCTTCTTTTTCTTCTTCTTCCTCTTCTCCATCTGCCAAAACAAAAAAGAAAAAAAAAAACAGAGAAAGAGTTCGAACACCAGAGTCATTGAGCAAACCTTGAAGCAATTCGCCAACTAGCTACTTTGCAATATTCTAGTGTTGAACTATGGAGACCACCAATGCAGGATTATCTAAACTAAAAAAGTTCCCTAATGAAACAATCCGAGACTACACCTATCGAATCATCCAATTAGTGAAGAATTGTAATCCACCGATTCCTGAACGGATCGTCATGACAAAATACTATGCTGGACTGCCCAAAAGGATCAGATCTGGTATGGCAGAATTAGCATCCTATGCATCACCTGTACAACTCTGTAAGGATGCTGTCATGATGGAAATCTCACAAGGGATGAGAGATTTTCTCTATCAGTCTATTGAATCATCAGATGGGGAATCAGAGGAACAAAGGTCAACAACGAACGATGATCCAACAAGAATGAGAACCTGTGAGAGGCAACAAAGTGCAGCAAAGTCAAGCAGATCAAGTGCAATAGAAGACCAAGAACCTTGCACTTCAAGTTCAGGCCATCATCAAGCTTATGCTCGCATAGTCAATTTTCTTAAAAAGGACAAATGTACCTTTTGCTTTGGAGATCATCCAAGTACAAAGTGTCCAATCATGAATCCGCGCTTATTAAAAGGATAGAATGCATAGCAACAAGTTCGTCGACGACAAGATCCAGCGGTTCAATGGTCAGAAGCAGAATCAAGCCAACACAGAGCTCATCCAAAGGATGGATGTCAGATAAACCAACCTAAATCACGAGCTTCTTCAACAACCAGTGGCAAGGTAGAAGTTTTGGTTATATCTTCTTGCATGTCATCGAACTCAATGGAGGACCATAACAGCCTACCAGTTTATTTTGTGGAACATCCTAAGGGAAATCTATTACCTGTGTATGCCTATCAACTTAGAGGCGATGACGTACTGCACTCAGTTAGGTGCTATGGATGCAGAGGAAAACACCGCCGTACTGAATGTCCACACTGAGGGGATCTGTCAACATTTGATCCCTTGTGTTCACAATGCGGAGTTAATCATCCATGCCAAGATTGCCAAATGAAAAATTCACAAATAGCCAGGAGGCATTTGTCTTATGTAGATCGACATGCATATGCGGCGACCCTTCCACCTCGAACGCACTATAAAAGAAAAATCTTAGTGCCACCGGGCTATGAAGCGAGTGATGAAGAAGACAATCTGGCAAAAGTCCCAAAGTATGCAAAGATACCCCCGGGCAAACAAGTAAAACCATCACAGAAGACAGAGATGGTAAAATCTACCATGCCAATGGTAACTGAGGAAGTCAAGAAATTGGCAACCGACGAAGTCCAGCGGATTTTACCAAGCCTCTTGGCGCAATCAATGCAAAGAATTCTTAGTGATGAATTACAAAGGGGCCTAGCATCAATGGAACGACGAGAAGACAATTCAACACAAGATCCAAGAGAAAGTGCAATCATGCAGCCATCAACGGGGAAGTGCAATGATCAGGGGAAGACAAAGGTTAATGATTGCCCCTCAACGAGCAAGATTCAACCAAAGTCTCCTTGTTCCACAATGCAGCAGCCCAAACCAATGCCAAATCTGGGTATATCCATTCTTCAAAGGCCAAATCCAGGGAATCCAAGCCCAAATAGGCCTCCAGTATAGCAAGCACCAGTGCCTACAATGACAAAGCCTTGTCCTCAATTTATGATATTGACCACTGAGGAAAGTCGTCAGGCTATGGCATACCATGAATACCTGGACAGACACGAGAGTCAAGCAAGCACGTCATATCCACCTTACAATTTGAGGGAGTCTATGACATTGGGACCAGTTGTGCCGATCTACAAGAATCCATTATATCAGCAAGATTTATCTTGGGATCCTCCGATGGAATGCCTTGACTACCCAATTCTCAATGAAGAAGGTTACCTGGAATGGCCACCAGACCCTTATGGGTATTATTGAAAATCTGGCAAGTCCAGTTCTTGCTGATCAACAATCAATAAAGCCTCAGGTTTTACGTAAGCGAATTCTACCCACGCTTTTCCTGAAGCACCCATGTCCCAACAATAAAAGAACCGACAACAGTGCCCCTTCACGATAGTTGTAGCCTAGTGCCGAGGGACCGACACTACTTTGGGTCGCGGACCCTGTTGTGGGTATTTCCTGCACAATAATAAACAAGTGGGTCCCACCACTTAAAATACTGTTGGCCAAGCCTTAACTAATGGGCCCCGCCATAGTACATTATACAGCTAGAATAATAAGTGCGAGGGTACCGACTTCCTACGTGTATAAGGCCGACCCAGTGACCACGCAAATCGGATAAATAGAACTTGAATAAAAGGACTTTGGGCCTTAGTAGAATAAACTAATTAAAAAGCCCAAAGTCAAGTCCATAAGATTATAAGTTAAAAGGGAATCTCACAAACTCACATGAATCATGTGAGTTTGGCCCTTTTCCTAATGAACCATTAAATTGAAGTCCATTTAGTTTGAAGGGCTAGGATGCCATTGTAAATAGGCCAATGAGATCCAAGATGGCCCTCCCTCCTCAACTATATAAGGAGGCCATTTTCCATTGTACATATATTCCATTCTTCATAATAAAGCTCTCTCTCTCTCTCTCTCTCTCTCTCTCTCTCTCTCTCTCTCTCTCTCTCTCTCTCTCTCTCTCTCTCTCTCTCTCTCTCTCTCTCTCTCTCTCTCTCCAAGGGTGATTGGTGCATAGCTATGGGTAGGCGCACGATCCCCCATAGCCCCAACCATCCCTGGTGAGCTCTCTTCTCTCTCTAATCTCTCTCTCTCTTCTCTCTCCTCTCTCTTCCTACGTTGGGATAGAATAGCTTTGGGTAGGTGCTCGAGCCCCCAAAGCCTTTCTCAACCTAGGAATTCCCTCTCTCTCTTCTCTCCTCTCTCTAAGTAGCGACCAAATAGTTTGGGGAAGGTGCTCGGGCCTCCGAAGCCTCTCGCTACTTGAAACTTCTCTCTCGCTTCTTGCTATGCAGGTGAAGGCGAGGTTGTCGCTCCCAACGACGGACCTCTATAGTACAAAGATGACACAACACTTGATTGCTAGAAAGTTTTTGTTCTGTGATCTGTGGTCGCGTGCTTAGGATCCTGCAAGCTTCCACAGAAAAAGAAAAACTAAAGAAAACTCGAAAAGAATCAATTCGTGAAGCAAAATTGCGACATGGTATCAGAGCACTAAGGTTATCACTGCATGATATCTAAACAGTGATTCTCTAGGCAACACAATATGGCTACAATGATCCAAACGAGAATAGCAATCAGTCTTGATGGCAGAAACGACAAAGTATGGAAATTCAAAATCAAAACTACATCTAAAATGGGCTAAATACATTAGTACCTTCCATTTTCAGTTGCTTCATCATCCGAGAAAGGATAATAAGGTCGCCGATGCATTATCGAGAATCCTCAAAGTCAACCATATTTTCCTAGCATATTATGAAGATTTCCTTCCTATGAAAAGTATGTATGCTAGTGATCTAGACTTCCAACATATCTTTGAAATACTTGAAAGAAATCAAAGTCATAAAGACTATGTTTTGAAAGAAGGTTATTTATTTAAAGAAGATAAGCTATGTATTCCCATAGCATTTAGAACCAAGATCCTTCAAGAAACCCATAGTCCACCCTATGCAGGACATAGGGAAATACCTTCAACTCTGGAAGCTTTAAAGAGATTCTTTTATAGGTCTACCATGCATCAGATACAAGGCATGCATGTCTAGTATGTCAACATAATAAGGATGAGTGAGGATTAAAAACTCCAGGACTACTTCATCCCTTGCCAATTCCTGAATCTCCCTCGAAACATATTACCATGGACTTTGTCTCTGTTTCTAAAACCAAAAATGAGAATAAGATGGTATGGATTGTCATTGATAGTTAGCAAACAAGCTCATTTTATTCCGTATAAGAAAAAGCTTAAAGGACCCAAAGCTGCTCATTTGTTTATCCATCATATCTTTAGGCTTCATGGTTTACCTAAGAGAATAGTATCTGATGTCATTTGATCCTCGTTGATATAATTGGTCGGCAATCAGCTGATAAGGTCTAGCCTTGAATATCAATTTTCGTTGTTCCGCCTTTGGTAGGGATTTATCAAATTGGCCCCGCATTAGATATTCAACTATGTTTGCGGCCCATTCAGGTACTATATCAATGTAAAACAAGGCATCATTCGGTAACTCATCATCAGGTTGGATTGTAGTTTCCTTCCCTTTAATTTGTGACACATGATCTGCCATACAGTGTTGCTTGCCTTCGCGTCTCACTATCCGAAAATCAAACTCCAACAATAGTAGCAACCACTGAGTGATTCGCCATGTGTTGCAAGTTTTATTTGCCATCAAGATCACCAAACTAACTCTCGCAGGTCGCATAAATGGAATTAGAGCAGTGAAATTGACTTGCCTATGTGGTCAAATTTTGAAAAACATGAAAATTGGACAAGTTGTGCGAGGGTTCCCTCCCTGCGAGTGTTTCAACCCTCGCATGACCTTCAGATTCCTCACGGAACCTTCGTAGGAGGACAATCAAAACAACTAACGAACTCTCACAGACTTCTCTGGATTCTTAAAATTTTGTAAAGAAGGTCCTACAAAATTTGGTATGGAACTGAAGAGTGGAAAGTGCACTCCTCTCAATACGCACTCTAATTTCCCTCTATATAAGTAGGAAATTCGAGTCATTTACCACCTTCTCAGCGAAGCTCTTGCCAAATTTTCAATTGTCTCTGTTTGCAACCAAGCTTCACACACGCCATCCTCAACACTCATAACCACATGTTCCATCCTTCTTTCCACATGTTCCATCTCCGTTCAGCCAAAATCCATCACTTTATCTTTTTGAGCCTTTTCCCCTGTTGGTTACGTTTTTTTCTCCTTTTCTATCTCCAGTCACTGTCGCATCCTACCTAGCCCTTACCCTACTTCTACAAAGCCCTAACCAGACCCACCATTATCATGGCATCTTCCAGCACTCCCGACAATCAACCATCTAGCCCTTCTGACGAGACTGACACCTCCCAAGTGGTTATACATGAAGTACCTACCACCACCCATATCTGGGATCTCCCTACGGAATCTCAGATCGCACCTTGGGTCCAAACCGCCCAACCACTCCTTGAAGCAATGGGCATTTACCCAACGCTCTTGGCCTACATCATTGACATGAACTTCATCCTCATGGCCTACGCCACGTGGGATGAGAACAAATGTCTTTTTTACATCCAATACCAAGGTCCCACATGCACCGCGTGCATGTGAATACTGCCTCCCTAGATACCATAGAAATTAATTCCAGTGATAGACCCAAGCCATTACACTACCATGCCCCTAAACTCATCCCACCCTACATGGACCTCGCAAAATCAATTCCACATACGACTGATAGATATCTGATTGCAGCCATTAACAATCCCATTGTCCAAGTTGCCGCTCATCTATTGAGCAATTTCCTAGTCGTTAGAAGTTTGTGTAAGGAATGCATTTCATCCAACCTCCTCAATAAAATTGTGGAGTCCCACAATGAATTCCCTAGTGACACAGTTGTGCCATATGACTGGCACACCTTTGTTATATCTGAATTGTTGGATTATTCTCCTTCTTACAAATCGACTAATCGGTTTTAATCCTCATCCATTGTTTATCCAGTTCTGTGGATTTTCCCGTGTCTTACAAAGTCTGCACATTTACAAGTGTTTTTACACTGTCTACAAAAATACACAGAGTTTGACAACAGTGTCGCATTTTTCGCCTGTCAGGAATCTTGTGTATAAATGAAGTGTCGCCTTTTTCGCATTTTTCGTCTGATAGGAATTAAGAGTAATAATGTAGAGTCGCATTTCTCACTTTTTCCAAAGTGCCTCAAATGTTAAGGAAATGACTCTAACAAAGTGTGGGGCAACCCTAAATCAGATTTAAGGATACTATCGGGTTTCTCGCAAAAACCCGACACTGTCGCCTATGGCAGTTTTAGTTCATTTCTGAGTGACAGTTTTGGTTCATTTATGCAGACAGACTGTTTACGACCAATTTTCACCGCTTATTAGCAATCAATTTCTGAACTGCTAGCGGACACCAGCCAACTGGCAATCGCATTTGACGACCTAATTGCTTAGTATAAATCAGTTGTTCATACATCTCATTATCAATGATCAAAATCTGAAATATTATTGTGAATTGTGAAGGGGTTGAGTGTTATTACTCGACGCTTCCTGCGCTCTTATCAAGCAAATCATTCACAATCAGAAAGTATTGTTGTTAGCTCTCTATCAAGCTTTCAAGCTTGAACTCTCTTGAGCATTCTAGCTCAGTCTTTAGAGATTTATTTTAGAGTTGCTATTGCGCTACTACTTATCAGCAGAGCTGCTTATTATCAGACTTATTCTCAGTTACTCAGAGACAGCTTAGAGTGCGTTATCCCTCCTACTGCTCCGACTAACTCACCGGCCAGCAAACATGTACATGGCACTGCCTCATCCTCCCAAGTCCTCCTTTCACCTGCCAATGCATCGCCCCTCAATGTTCTACAGCCACTTCTTATGCTTCCATCCCACCATCCACTATTGCCACCGCTTCTATTCCCATCGTCCCTATTCCTCCACCTTCCGCTATTGTTCTTGCTTCTTCTTCACCCTCCACCACCATCGCATCTTCTATCCCTCCTGCCTCTCTTACCTCTTCCGTTTCCACTCCAACCCTCATTATTAACCCTCAAGACTTTTAATTATCACCCGACACCCTCTCTTGGCTCAACATGCTTCACATCTCACCTCCATCATCCCCTTCCATCCTTGATGCCACCCTTCAATTCCCTACTCTCCCACAAGTTGCTTCCTTTGAACAACCCATCCCAACGCCTCCTCACACCTCCGCCACTCCTCTCACTCCCCCTCCAAATTCATCTCATCAGATTGATGAGTCCGACACCGTTGGATGATGATACATTCAGACAAACAGAGTATGTCTCATCTCCTCACCGTGCTGATTCCACTGCACTGGAGGACATGGTAGAGCAAGAAAAGCTGATTGAAAATGACAATGATGACGTGCAAGTCATACAGGCAGCACCACACCAAGCTCCAACAATCAGTACCATACCGGCCGGGCCTACAGATGTCACGTCGGCGTACCAAACCTTGGGTACTTTTATCCAGGTAGCATCCAAAACCTCACTGTCGAATAGTGGAATTGGCAACCAACAACACCCGGCTAAGAGTGGAACTCACTCAGCTCTAGCAAGACCTGTAGGTGAGCATACAATATGAGCAGACAAAAAAGGATCAAGTGCTGAAGCTGCAACAACTTGAAAAAGGACTTGAGTGTTACATTAAAAACCTCTTCAAATCAGCAACCTACATGGGTCCAGGAGATACAGCAGCAAGCAGAGCAGCGGCTCGCCCCATTCCAGGACCAGCTACTCGTAATCGATATAGAGAATCAGTGCCTGGGAGTGGAGGTACAGGCCCTACAACAAGAGAAGGCCAATTGGTTAGCCCAATCCATCCCTGCGAAGCGTCCTCTCACTCAACATGAGATGGATTTTCTCATGAAGCAGGTGGAAGTGTATAGACAGACGTTTGGATGACTACCAAGCAACTTTCAATAACTACTGCCAAAGCGCACTCCAAGAATTGGCACAGGCAAAGGCAACTCTCAAGGATTGCCAGCACCACATGGCACAACAACCACAGCCGGCCCCGATGGTAATTCCAATGCCACCCGCATTTGAAGTTGCACCGGCCAGATCAAGGATCAAATGTAGCGGGGCCCAGTACACAAGACCAATGCCTCAATACCAGCCATGTCATAAACCAAAGCCAATGGCAAGCCGGGGAGAAACAACAAGCTTCCACCTCCCAGGGCTCTCACACCATATCTGCCAGTTGCGCCTTCTACAAACCAAAGACAGTGGAGAATGAAATCAATGAACATCTCATCCGATATCCCCACGAATCCTCAAGTGATGGTGGGCAGATTTCATTCTCAGCCAAGGACATCAAGGGCAATGAGTCGGCATGCCTTCCAACATTGGGGCCACAACCTGAATGGTGATAGCGGGCATTCGAGAAAAATCTAATGGCCATCAGGGCATATGTGACGAGCCCACGCCAGCTACACACCAACCCGCATTTCACCCCCATTCCACGACAATCCAAATGGGTGGAATGTGGCACACACTTGGACTAGATCACTATTAGGACAATGAATTGGCCAAGAAGCTACTCAGAGCACATATGGGGCACGGATGTAGATGCCAAAAGGGCTATCGTCCAATTTTCCAAACATTATCTCAAGTGCCCTGATCCCATGGTCCATGCGGTTGCAGAATTCGCCCGGAACCTTTAATTTTTGATGGGCATTTCCACTAGATAGTGGCTCGAGTGGACTATAGAGCGGCACTATTAGGCCATCCCTGGCCCAACAAATTCCAAACGTGGGTCGACCACTTTTGGCTCACAAATGTCCACAAATCCTTCTTTCTCTCCAAAAATGCGAAAATCACAAAAAGACTGGAGTTTATGGAAGAAGTCACAAGTTATATGATTCGACAAAGAAAAGAAACGCAGGGTCCCTACTAAACACCATAGTGCCGAGGGACCGACAGTACTTCAGATCGGAGGCCATGTTGTGGGTATTCCGTGTATATAAATAAAATAGCCGAAAGTAGTAGAAATAAGTTGCGAGGGCCGTGGCTTCCTGCATGTATAAGCCCATAGCCCAATGAGCACTTGTAAACTAGACTTTGGGCCAGGTAATCAAAATAATATCAAAAAGGCCAAAGTTTAGGTCAACTTAGGTTTGCTAAGTTTTGTAATTAGTCAAAAGTCAAAGTGGTGGTAGGTGGGGTGTGCCTCTTTGTGCACCACATATTAGATTGTATTTCTTTTGAAGGGTTTGGATTTCAATCCTACCTTCTTGCAAGTAGCCAATAGGAAGCAAGGGGCAAGGGCCTCCCCAAAGATAAAAAGGCATCTCTTGTACACCATTTCACATGCTAATAGAGAGGAGAAAACTCTACCACTTTGGAGATCCAAGCATCCTCATGTGCTAATGTTTCCATGCTTATGCTTTTGTTGTGATTGCTAGTTATTTCGCATTTTGCATTGTTCTTACTTTTGATTTGTTAATGGCTTTTCCATTAGTATGTGATGTTGAGCACATGAGCTAACCTCCCTCACCCCTCTCTCCCTCTCTCTCTCATCGCCATTCACCCTCATTCATGGTGCTAATGCTAGTTTAGAGTTAGTGTGGGGTAGAGTTATTTTTGTGTAGAGAAGCATCTAAGTAGGAAACTAAGCATAGTTAGGTTCCTATCCTTGTGTTCTAACCCTTTTGACAAGTGGAGGGCTGCTCACCATCGACAATACCCTACAAATACACCTATCAAATTGAATCAAAGTATTGAGTCAAATTACTTGGCTGATTCTACTTGATTCTGATTTTGAAGTTATCATAATTGATAGGATCGATTATGTACACAAACACAAATTCTAATGACTATTAGTTGCGGAAATAAACATCAGAAAGTTCAAACAAAATGATTAGAGAGCAGCATCAGACAAAACAATAAGGCAACGTAGTATAACATACACATTGACATTATTTTGAGTGCAATAAAACAATGATTCAATTCAAAAAGTAAAGAATACAAGTTAGGTAAGATGATGAGCACAAGACAATTGCTATAAAAACTACGTACTCGAAACCAACTCTTAGTTCTATAATGGCTATGATGATTCAAAGATCATTCAATAACTTATTCTAACTCTCTATCTAATCTAATTGATGAAATAACATCTATAGTCTGCTAGTTAATTGCTCATTTTCCTTAATACAACTATTGGAATTCCTGACAGACAAGACACTTCTCTACCTCACACTCTGTTACCACTGTTGGAATCTGATACTGACAAAGATGACGCTTAGTGAGGCGCTTTGTCAGCTGCTAGGTATGATAATGCACTCCCTGATCTGATTCCTGTGATTAAGCTTAGATAGAGTCGAACTCTTTGCATCAGCTACTATTGTGAACAAAGATCTATCCTCTTCCAAGCCCTAGATGGACAATGCCTATCTAGTACTGATTTTATGACCATTCAACCAACAAGCCTATGTGTGGAAAAATTTAATGATAGTTGAATACACATAAACAATGAACGAGCATAAAGGCATCCAAGATTATATACAAGGGGGCAAGATGTGCAAATAGCATCTGTATTTTCAATTAAGTTTGTGAGCGTTGCTTGGCATGCTGCACAGTGCGGTGACGCAAGAGAATCTATGTCTCTTACAAATTCTAACTCATTAACTGGTCTCGCTTACTAGTGGACTCTGACATCAACTCATCTACCAATGCTTTACAACTCAACATTTTGCTTGGGCAGTTCATCTCTTCAAAAGGAGAGAACCATATTTGTTGACTTTGCGGTGGCCTTTGGTTTGCTTCATAGGTGACCGTAAGCTCCAGCTTGGTGGTTGCCTTCGGTTTGTTTTGTGGGTGACCGTAAGTTTTAGCTTGGTGGTTGCCTTTGGTTTGCTTCGTTGTGAGCCGTGGTCTTCATAAGTGTTGACCTTTGGTTTGCTATCGCAATGGACCGTAGGCTGGAGTGTTGCGGTTCGTTGCGGTGGCCTTCGTTGCCTTCGTTGCTTTGCTTTCATGGTTGCCTTCGGTTCGATTGTGTTTCGTTGGTCTTTATTTATAACCGTAACGTTGACCCTTGCGGTTGCGGTTGTGTTTGCATTCGGTTTACTTTGACTTCGTAATGGATCGTAGATAGGACTTTACGTTTGTCTTCGTTGCCTTCGCTGACACCGTCTGCAGGATTTTGTGATTGGCTGCGGTGGCTTTCATTAAAGTCATATGCATTGAGGTTGCGGTTGTTTATGATTAATCTGTTTGTGGGTAATTTTCGTGTATTTCTGCAGAGACAATCTGCTTGTCTTTTAGGAGTATTTCTGCAGGTAAGGCCTTTTGGCCCTTTATGTGTATTTCTGGAGGTACTGGATCATAAGCTATAAATGCTTTATAGGTAGAAACATCATGTTTATTCAGCTCCCTCTCAAAGCGTGGTAGTCTTATGATTCCTAGGCTGGCTCTCTGTCTTTCAAACAATCCCTTGTCTAAGGGTTTAGTAAATATATCATCAACCATCAGTTTGGTCAGAATGAACATAGTTCTCAACTGGTCCTTCTCAACCATGTCTCTAATCAAATGGTACTTGATTGCAGTGTGCTTCGTTCATGAATGAAACACAAGGGCCTTTATCAGGTTTATGGTTGAGGTGTTGTCCATGTAGAGGATCAATGGCTCGTTGGTGCTTTCTCCCAGTCCATCTAGAAACTACTTGAAAAATGTCAGTTTGTTGGCCATCTTCATGGCAACGACATATTTAGCTTCACAGGATGATTGTGCGGTGATCGTTTGCTTCTTGCTTACCCATAGAACAATGGCATTTGTTGCTATGGTGCATTCTCCTGAAACAGTGAAGATCCGTTGTTTTTGCAGCCGTCTGTGATCGTAATCATTTCTCTATGGTGCGTTTCAGCTGTGAAGGTTCTTTGGCAAGCAACCGTAGATAGACCGTGCCAGGGGATTCTGTGATGCTCTGGCAGTTCATCTCTTCGAGAGGAGAGAACCGTTGTAAACCGTATTCATTGACTTTGATGTGGCCTTCGGCCAGCCTTCATGGACTGCCTTCAGTTTGTTTCGTAGGTGATCATAAGCTCCATCTTGGCAGTTGCCTTCGGTTTGCTTCGTGGGTGACCGTAAGTTCCAGCTTGGCAGTTGCGCTTGGTTTGTTTCATTGTGAGTCGTGGTCATCGTAAGTGTTGACCTTCGGTTTGCCAAAGCATCGCAATGGACCGTAGGCTGGAGTGTTGCGGTTCATTGCGGTTCGTTGCGTTGGCCTTAGTTGCCATCGTTGCTTTGCTTTTGTGGCTGTCTTTGGTTCAGTGGTGTTTCATTGGTCTTTGTTTATAACCGTGTGAAATTTCACACGAGTGGGAATGCCCTAACATGTGTGAATGATTTCCTAAGAAAGCTTATGCACTTTTAGATCAATGCTAGATTGAAATCCAAGATCTAGATAGGAAATCTAAGGCAAAGAGGCAAAGATAGATGCATATGTTGATAATAAAAGTACATAAACTTGCAAAAAACTGGTCCTTGAAAAAATTAAGTAAAATTAAGCTCCTCTCCTCGAGTAGAGAGAGAATAGAGCTAATTTGGATTCGGATAGAGAGAGAATGTAAAACGAGCAAATCTCACAATACTCAAATTTGACTCAAAAACTCAACATATATTATGATTGGAAAGAGGAGTACATATAAAACTCATGGAGATCCTTCATTGCATCCTAATGGACCCCTAATCCTAGCCTCTTTAATGCTATTGGATGAGTAATGCATCCATCTTGTAATTTTATTGGACCCTTCATAAGGATTTCTCAATTTCTATTGGACCCCTTGACCAAAGCCATTACTTTGACTTGATCACTCATTAGATTACAATTACACAAGTGTAACAAGCCTATTTACAAGCCTAACTAGCTCGAGATTGCATCATAAACTACTTTTGGCTCAATAGAGGCATTACATATAGATGTGGCCAATTTGCCATCTATGCCAATTTTTGGCCCTATCACAACTCTACACCAAGATGCTTCACATAAAAATCTTGTGATATCCCTCAAGTTAACATCATAAACTATTTTTGACTTTTTCTACATGTGGGAACATGCTCCACACAAGTGATTTTTCCTCACAAACTAGAAACACAAAATAAGCAAGATAGATTTTTGACAATTTTTCACACTCCTCAAAACCTAGCTTGGTAAGATCAAGGAGTTTGTGAAACTTTTTGAGTGTCATTCAGTATATCAGATTGTTATTCACCACTCTCGAAGATGTTCTAGCGATTTTAACGATTCTCAAGTAGTTATCGTTTTCTACCTCGGGTAGTACTGAGTGTTTTGACTTGTGCATTCTCTTCTCGACTTTAGGTGATTTGGCTCCTATGACGACTCAACTTCAACTAGGCATGCATGTACATTCTTGCTTGAGGTTGGCATGATATTCATCATTCCATCGGTGGTTTCTTGTGTGTCACGACTAAAAAATTTCCTATCCAACAAGTTCCTAGTGATTGATATGTGTCCTAGGATCACTGTCTTAATGAATACTGATAGTGCCCCTTTTTCGATATGATTTGTGAAGTGCGTACGTACCCGAATTCCTTACTTGTGTAGTTTTTTCTAGTTCTCACATTTAGTCATTACTTTCCATTGTACTCATCCTTCCCACTACATTCAACGATACTCCCCGTTCCCGTTATAATGTCCTAACCCAACCTTGTTTTAACAGTCATTAAAATTTTATGCCTATCATTGGTCAGTACGCCTTTCGTAGTATTAGGGGGAGTTTTCGAAACTCACGGTGTAATCCTCACAGTTTTGTTGGTTGAAATTTTGTGTATGGCTTGAATCCTAGCTTACATCATATTACTGCATGGGGGAGCCGATGTAAAGATTTAGCTATTCAATTTTCAACATAGGCTCATCAACAAGGGCTGGCAAAACAAAAATTCCCATATAGTTAGTCCCAAATATCTTCATATCGTGATCGAAATTACAAGTTTGGTATGATTTCCAGTTCGTTCCATAAAATCTTGTCAAGGGTGAATCCTCCGTACTATTAATCATCCTTTCCATGCTCATGGGATCGACACACCTTGGGAGTTAGGTGGTCGATTTTTCGCCTCCCAAGGCCCGTGTGTTTCAACAAGTGACTTGGGCATGGTGTTCTAAGTGCGGAATCTTCACTGTAAAAATGCGTTCTTTCCTAGCCCGGGAGGTGTGTTTCACCCTCGCCAGGTATTAAAACTGCCTCTATGTTTCAAGAGGGTCGGTTAATTCTTCAGATCATAACATAGTGATACAACAATTCGAAAACTAAAGATTTCCTTTACAACTGACTTTCTACTAAGCCCACTCAGTTTCCATGACAACTAGCAATTGAAATTTGCGCACCAAATTCTCAGATTTGAATTTTCACTTCAAGCATCCACCTATGACAGCTAATATGTCCGACTCTATGTCATGCTTCATAATGTAAATCTTAGATTTCGATTTTAAGATACATAGCTTGGTGAAAATCGATTAATAGCAACATCATCCATATTTACTATCCAAACAGCATACAATCCATTCAGCACATAGTCCCTCTTTACGTAATGCAAATCCCACCTATTACTTGAAAAGAGTGACATAGGTGAAAGATAACTACTACCCGTATTTCATAGACCATTTTGGTGTATTTCTTTGCAGGCAATCCATGCAACTTACGTAACGTGGTGGTTCCTTTTGAATATATGCAATTGTAGTGTCAGTAAATAGTCAAGGCCACCGAAATTCACATTGAATCCATTTAACAGTAAACAAGTCATGCCATACATCCAATACTCAGAATATCGAGAAGAAAAATACCTCACAGCTCACTGAAAACGGTCGTTCCCTCCCCTTGACTGCTCTTTCTGTCTATCACTCTTGCAGATCTTTGGTCTTCGAATTTTCTTGACACTTCGATTTATCAGCGGTCTTGCACTCCCTTGGTGATTGCTCAATGAATTCCTGTATGGGCTATGTTTCTGACTGGCTACACTCCTAATCACAGTTGTTACTCGTCATTCCATAATACATGCATGAAAGTGTGTTTCTACTCAGCGGACTGGCAATACCCACTGGTTGCTGTGGTAAACAGTGTTGACTTGACTTTGACTGGTGATCATGAGTAGTCTCAGAGTGCTGAAACAGCGATGGAGGCCCAAATCCTTCCTGACTGGTCGCGCTCCTACTGTCCGCGTTCTGCCTGCTGCCTGGTCTGATGGATGCTCTGGGACGTGTTGCTCATTTACTTCTATCTCTACTTACTGATGGGCGCGCCTTCACATTACTTCTGTCTCTTCTGTCAGTATTATCAACTGGCTACGTTCCTTTGTTGACTACTGGCCCTCGTTTCCGTTTCATTGAGACAGCTCTGAATAGTCTCTGAGAATGATCCAAGGAGAGTCATGAAACTACATTCTTATTTGACACGTGCGATTAGGCTCAGGTGGCTCAGGTCAGGAGCGGTGTGTTGATGTAGCTCAGTGATGAATGATTATAGACTTACTGTTCCACGATCGTCCTCTTGGTCGGATTGGTTGAACGGGGTTGGACGGTGATAATACCCATGATAGACCAGCGATGGAGGTCAGATTCGATGATAACGGATTGAATGTTACCACACTCTTATCATACTGCTTTCAATTTCTACCACATGCACACAGCACTCCTCTGGTTCAAGCAGTCAGGCCTTCTACTCTCTCTTTTTACGTACATTTTGAGACTGTTATGAGCTTTAGAAGGTATTTAATATCAAATGGATTCATCTCCACAAATTTATGATTGCAGAACATCCTCTGACAACTCTCTCTCTCTCTCACACATCGTCTGACAACTCTCTCTCTCTCTCTCTCTCTCTCTCTCTTTCTCTCACTTGACAATACGTAATCTTTACTTGTAGCTCATACAAACCTTTTACTCACTCAGTATATCTCTCTCCTCTCTAACTTAACAACGTAACACTGTTTCTCTATCTCTCAGAATCTCTACATCATAGAAAGTAGCATGGAATTCTCAGGAAAAACTTCTAACTAAGCAACTCAACTCAGAGGCATTTATGTCACATCATTGCAATAATATGGTAGTTTATTAAAGACTTTCTACTTTCTCGCTCCTGCACACACCTTCTACTCACAAAAGTCTCATCCTCACACTCTCACAGATTTCTACAGCAGATGAGTCACTAAACTCTCTCTCTTTCTCTCAGAATAGCATCTGCACACCAGCATACAGTGTGGTTAGACTCCATCCACAGTAGTATATTTAGCTGGTAACTCATAATCTTAGCATCACTAGAGGAAACACAACAACCTTAGCAGTAATAATAAAGGTGGTGACATCTCTCTCCCTCAGCTTATCAGCATAACATATTAACCCAACAATAAAGCAGCATAGAGCAGAAACTCAACAAAACAGCAGAACCTTCGCTTAGGTTTGTTAGAAATAAATGACTATGCTAAAGTTAATCCATAGGTTACTTTGACCCAAAAGGTCAGCATAACCATGGGTATTTAGTTATTTAGGCCATCTTAAGTTTGTCTTAAGTTCAGTTGGATCCAATTTTGGTCATGTACTGACTCGTGGGTCCTTAGAGGTCTAATTTGGTTTAGGGGCCCTATCTTGACTTTTGGGGGTGCCTTACATTCAGTAAGTAGGTAGAGTACATATTTGCTTATTGTTTCACATTTTTCAGTTTGGCTAAGCATTGGTCTCCATTGCTCTTGTTGTTCTCTCTCTCTCTCTCTCTCTCTCTCTCTCTCTCTCTCTCTCTCTCTCTCTCTCTCTCTCTCTCTTAGAGTTGGGCGCCCAGCCTCTTCTTTCTTGTGGAGATTGATTGATAACTAGATCTTGGTGACTTGACTCTTGCTTTCCTACATGGTATCAGAGCTACCGGATCTGCAGCAAACTTGTATGCTGGCGCCCTACCAGAAGAGGAGCTTTTCTACTTTTTCTTTTGAAATTTCAACATACTGTTGATCTTTCCAAGTGGAATTTGGATCAGCCTTTTTGTCTCTTTTCAGGTCGAAGGAGGGTGTCCATCAGAGATCTTGGAGGAGCAATTTATGGCACTCAAAAATCAAAATCTCAAATCTAATTTTTATGCAACCAGCTTTCATCAAGTTTTGTTTGGAGGAGGGCACCCAAAAATTTGCTACAAATTTTTGGTTGTGGTGTCTCCTTATCTTGCTGTTTTTGTTTTCAGGTTTGCATTCTGTAGGAGGGCACCCAAAATTCAACAAATCCTATTCAGGGTTAGGTCAACTTGTGGCTAGAAATTTGCAGATTCTCATCAAGCAGTAGGGCGCTTTCAACAACCCTATTGGAGTGTGTGTTGATCACACTATTTGGCTTCTTCATTGGGTTTCGGTGTAGGCTTCAATCGAAGCTAACCTAATTTTCAAGAAGCTAGTTTTTTTGTGCAGAAAGGCAACCATCTATCCATTATCTTTTGCGCACTTTGGTTGCAGATTGAAAGACATCTTGTGCTCCTACTTTCAGCTCTTTGTTTGCTACAAAATTTTGAGTAGATTTGCTTTCACCAGCAGAGATTCTATGTCCACCTCGGCGAATGGCAAACGCAATAAAGATAAACTAGTTATCGAAGAACATATATCTAGCTTTATATTAGTTACTAGAAAAACTACTCTTAAGCTAAAATAATAAGCAACAAATCAACACTTTTGTGAAAAAAAGAAAACAACCGTCTATGCACATGCTATTTTGAAAGAGAACACCGACAAATTTGAATATGAAACAACGTCATTTGTTCTTGCATGGCATGTCAACACAACAAAGAATACAAAGCAAAAGTAACCCCTGAAATGAAGACAACTTCCAATAGGAATCTTAAATCTCTAAACGACTAGCACATACCACCATTGAAGAAAGGACTACTAAGTTGATAATAAGTATAACAAGACAAAATATGAAATTCACTCCTTAGTTATTACATGCGCACTAAGATAAAAATTAAATAAAATCTGAAGTGGTACAAAAATACAAATGCCAAAAAGGCAAATATAGCAAGTCCATATTTGAATTTTCGGTATGGAACTAAAGGGGGCTCTATCCATGTTCATGTATGGGTCTCTCAGGGTGGGGCATGGCATTAAAAATAGCTTTTAACTTCTTGTTGTAATCCTTAGGTGCATCTGCCATATGCTTGGCTGTAATGTTATATTGCACTCCTCTTATGCCTGCAGGACCATGATGACAACAATTACATCTCCTATGTTGTGAAAAGCATTGTTTTGAATTCTAAATGTCAAATGTAATAGAAAGCTGGGTTGTTAATAGCCAATCAATTTTAGTGAGTTTGATATTTAAAATTGCTACTAAGCATTCAGGTAAATACATTTTTGAGTAGTAGATTGATGTATTCATTACATTCGGGAACAGGCAAGTTTTCTATCTATTATTTGCTACATTGAGAAACTGACAAGCTAAAGTATGGATATCTGGAAAATGCTAGAAGCTATCTACTAGATGATTGCTTCTACGTACCAGTTGACATTGCCAGAATCAATTGGGTTAATGTGAATCAAGGATATAAATAAAGTTTACATATTATAAAGATTTAAAATGCACCATGTGCACACTTTTCATAGAAATGCATGCAAAAAAAACTTATATATAGGGTGAAGGTCACACTTGGCATCAGCTTATAGGTTGAAGACCATAAAATGCACCATGTGCACACTTTTCATAGAAATGCATGCAAAAAAAACTTATATATAGGGTGAAGGGCACACTTGGCATCAGCTTATAGGTTGAAGACCATTAAATGCAACCCCCTTCTACCACAAGGTTAATGCTTACTAGTTTCAGTCAATCTTTATCTACCCCACCCCACCCCACCATTAAATGCAACCCCCTTCTACCACAAGGTTAATGCTTACTAGTTTCAGTCAATCTTTATCTACCCTCGTCATCACTCCGACAAGTCGTCGGCTCCTGCTCCTCCCATTACATTGCTACCTTATCCATTTGTAATCGAAGCCAACCGCTTTGTGGGTTCAGTTTTCATGTGTAGCTGTGCAAAAATGGCTCTACAATTCTAAGGCAAAATCCTTTCTTTTCTTTGCAGATCCAGTGCTTTTGTGTTTGTCCAGAATTGCGCTCTGTGGGTTTGTTACTGACAAGTAGCAACTGGAATTGTTAGGTCATTCTTTCTTACTGCTGCTCTGCTCAAGTGCACATTCATTTTTTTATTCTCTTGTGTGGAAGATCCCATCTTGATAGAATCATGTTGTGATCCTATTCACGGGTTTGTGTCTCTACAGTCTGGAGATTTTTAGGAATAGATCCTGCCCCAGCTTTGAACTGATTTACAATCAAAATTGAGATTTTGGGCTTCAGTCCTGAGGAATGAACGACGTGCACATTTTTTAGGCTTTGATGGAAATTCTTTTGTAAATCAGTTTGCCCTCTTATTTGGGGATGCGTGCCTTTGTAATTAGCTCAAAACCTATCAACGCATGTCGAGGATTTAAAAGACACTGCCACATGGATCTGGAAAGCTCTGCAAGATGAATTAGCTGTGCTGTTCTTTTGACAGAAGCAGCTCAACCATTTTTCAGGCTTTGGAAAGCACAGTTTGTGATTCAGTAAATCAGTCTTTTCTCTATTTTGGTGATTTGGGTTTCTGAAAGGGGTCCAGAATCTGTCATGCATGCCCAAGATCTGAAATCTTTTGTCGCTGCTACTCTTGATCAATAAAGCTCTACAAGTTGAGCTCAAGTATCCTTGGCAATGGCAATGCTTCAACCAAGCAATAGATCCTCTTCATATTGCTACAATAAAGCCACAAACAGAAGCTCAAAAAATTGATCTGCTATATATTCCTAATGACTCAATAAGCAAGGCAAGCATGCTCGATACTAGATTCCAAGCAGCGTATTTGCAGCCCACATCAACCCTGCCATGCTCATCCGCGTTTGCTACATCCCTGTGCTCAGCATCACCTTCAGTATTTTTGGACAAGCACAAGTTTTCGAATTATGTAAAGCCATGGGTTTCAAACACAGCACGTCTACCAGACTGCACTGTACGCTTTCCACAGCATGGAAATGCTAAAAGATTGCAAATATGCTTCATCAGCCTTTCAGGTTACTCACATTAAGCTTTCTGAAGTGTCTGGGTCATTGATATTTCCTTGTACTACATCAACAACCATTAGGATCAGTACATAAATAGTCTAATTTTCCTGTTTGATCTGCCAATACCAAAGTGGAGTACTGGATCTTCACCTTCTTGATCAAATACTTCAAGCAATTATAAAAATTTGATGTCGATGCTGCCTGAACACCAATTTTTTTGATGCCTTTTAAGGGCCATTTATTTTTTTGGGTCATCAATTCAGCCATCTCGGTCCCACCTTCGAATTTGCATATTAGATTATACCATTAGCATCATATACACAATTGAAGTTAAAGCTGTTCCGAGGAGTCACATAACTGTACCAACCAATCTTCTTTAATGTTGTCCATTAACCTAACTGTTTTTTATATGAATTCAATGGTGCAGAGCAGCCTTCATCTTCTCAGCCAGCAGAACAAAATAATGTAAAAAGTGAATCTAAAATCAGAGTTGAGGGGTTAACAAGGACAGCAGCAAATGGACTCCCCATATTGCATGGAGTCAGTTTGAGAGTGAAAGCAGGAGGAGTGCATGGCTTAATTGGACCCTCTGGAAGTGGAAAATCGACGGTATTGCGGGCTCTGAATCGGCTTTGGGAGCCACCTCCTGGTACAGTTTTCATAGATGGTGTGGATTGCACGAAGATGGATGTGATTAGCCTACGCCGCCATGTTGGCATGGTATTCCAATCAGCCTGCCTTTTTGATGGTATCATTTGCTTACCTCCTAGCTTCCTTCTTCTTGTTTTACTATTTCATGAGTGGTCGATGTGCTAACTTCCACTTCTGTTCACTAGTGCAGCTGTTGTCTGGCATTGCAAAATTATGCTTGCTAAACCGTAAACCCTAGTCCCTAAATGTCTCCTTTGTTTTGTGGAGGCAATATCCTAGACGTAGCATCTATACATCATGCTTGTTAAACCCTAAAGGCGTCCTCTGTTATGTCAAGTACTATCCTAGACATAGCATTGATATATATGATGCTTGCATGATCTATATTACTTCACATTAAAATTTTACTTTGATGTTGGTTAACATAGGTGCAATTTTCAAACACTGAAGAGACCTATTTGTTAACGATTAATTCTATTTCCATATATTTATCTGATCGAAGTAGCTTGTATTTCAGGACTAGTTGCTTATAATGTGAGGTATGGACCATCTTTACGAGGAATTCATCTTTCCGATGAGCGAGTGGAGGAGCTATTACTAAAAGCAGGAATCTCAGAGCCTGACAAAAACTTCCTATCAAAGTCAGTGAATGAATTATCCGGTGGTGAAGCACAGAGAGTGTCACTTGCTAGATCTCTTGCGAATGAGCCGGAGGTTCTGCTACTAGATGAGCCCACAAGCTCACTTGATCCACTATCAACAAGGATTGTTGAAAGCACAGTGTTGGAGCTTCAGGCCGAAGGGTTGACAGTGGTTTTGGTGTCACATAACATGGACCAGGTTAACAGGATTGCAAATACGGCCACAATACTCTTGAAAGGGTCTGTTCTACAGACAGGTAGCCTTGAAGAACTTAAAGCTACAGACAACGCTGTTGTGCAACAATTTATTACAGGTCATATGGATTAAGCTCCATGTACTTTGTTGCTTCTACAACCCACTCACTTAGTCTGGCAAAATTACCAGATACAGGAAGTCTTGCTCCTTTAGTTAGTGTATTATTCTACTGTACACAACAGTACAATATCAATGCCTAACAGAGGTACTAGCAATATGAACACAGCAAAACTGTTTTCTCGTATATGTATGACTCTTGAATCACCGCTTAGCCTCAACTGTACTTGCTCTCATTTGTACCACCATGATTTTGATAAAGTGACCGTATCTTAGTTAACAGAGTTTGCCTATGGAACTTTGCCTATGGACCTTACTATGAATGAATAGATATTTGATTCAGTTGTATCCATTTACAGGCTAAAACATCACAATGGAATGTGGGTAGAGAGAATCCTGTAAATTTGAAGAGCAAACAACAAAATGCATAACACAACTAAATAATAATCCATGAAATTACTAGATGACAGTATTGAAGTATCTGAATGTACTGAAGCATGTTATAAATAATGGAAAACCACTCTCTATGAACTAAGTAGCTGATCTTTAAACCATCTCGACCACAATTTTGAGGCTCAGAGGCCGATTTATTAATTTATATTGTCCAAGGTCCTGAAGGATGTGATTTACAGCCCAAAAACCATGTGATTCATGAATGGATTTGATAGCTTCCAAATAACAATTTGTGAACCCAGATCCCCAAAATGCATGATCAAGATGACATAATAACATGCTGACCTCCAATTTGTACGAACCCACTCGTGCCATGTATATGACCTAAATCTCCCACCATGATGCATATGACCTAGAAATCTCCCACTTTGAAAAGACACAATGTTTAGTATTAGTTTACGGAAAATGTTGATGCAAGAATATGGAAATTGTTCGAAAAATGAACATATTGAAGAAGATGCTCCAAAATGTATATGTGGAAGAAGAGTACAAAAGGATGAACATAATCCAATTGACTACATGTACATATTAAAGTCACCAAAATGTAATTGTGGAAGAAGAGTACCAAAGGATGAACATAATCCAATTGACATGTACATATCGAAGTCACCAAAATGTAATTGTGGATTTAGTAATTTGTGAAAATTAGAACCTTGCTTGAAAAAATGCTTTGTGGGTATCACATGGTTATATAAATAAAGGATCACCATAGAAAATATGACGATGAAGCATATGTTGAGCATCATATTTAAGTTCTATTGCTAAAGAATACCATTAGGACTTTGCAAAACGTGCCATATGAATTGGGTTGCATATAATGATATACCATGCCAATTCAATGCACCAAGAATGCCACATGAAGGCATCAAATGAGTGAGTGAAGAAGAATATACAAATGGAACTTTGTGCCAAGGATATACAACACAATGCTAATTGAAGGGTGCCATGTGGATTCATTAGACAAGAAAAAAACAATACTAAATGTACATCCACGCTCACAATTCAACAAATTGATTTTCAATTTCATACATTTTTCTCTTGACATTTCAATCATCTGAGTTGCCAATTTGTTCCTTGAACATTTCATCACATGTCCAAGCTTATTGCAAATATAGCAAATGTTTGACGTTTTAGCCTTCTTCCAAGACAAGTTTTTTTTTTTCCCTAATGATTCGACACGAGTTTGTCCAACTCATCGAAATTCAATTTCAATTTCAAAGATTTTTCTTCCCCTTACTTTGGCTTCGATGTTCATGGAATTTATTGCTACTGCTTTCTTGATGCTACAACTGTAGAATCGTAGGCTTCAGTGGTCTGGATCACATCATAGAGAGTATGAAGTGTGTTACTTTTGCACTCATTTTGATAATTAATTGGCAAGCCTAGGATAAATTGCCACAATGCTAACTTCGAATCGAACAAAGGAAATTTATGTTAGCAGATTCACAGGTTCTTGCATATCAGTATCTAGGGTCTTATTCTTCATTTACAATGTATAAACTTTTGATAGTTATCAGATCGATCAACTACTAATTAACTTTTGTTGGGAAGAACTTTCATAAATTTCTCTCAAGTGGATAGTTTAGGAGAGAACTCACGCCACCACAAGGATGCTTTACTCCTAAGAAATAGAACTACGGATTTTATTCTATTCTCTTTCGTAAAAGTTTGGAGGTTAGATTAGCTGCTTTAGCCAATCTTCCACTACTTCCGACTTGTTATCATGCTTAGTTCCAATGAACAACTCAAGTTGAAAGTGTGAGGCTAGTGATTTCGTTTTTGCAACTATTGATTCTTTAAAATATTTTGATTAGTTAACTCATTAAGTGTCGTAGTTAATTGTTGATAAATCTGATTCCACCACTAGGAGCACCTCTTGACGTTATTGGACTATCTATTCATAGGAAATGGATTAAATTCAGTTGACGGATACCTCTATCTCATCAACTACGTGAATTACATATTGTGACCTACTATCAAATGAAAATTTCCTAAGAAATGTTAGTAGGTATATTCAATTACTAAACCAAATCTAAGTAAACTTCTATATCTTCATAATAGCTTCAAATCAATGGACCAACGACTTACAATATATAAGTCCCCTTTCTAATTCGATGTTATCATCTCAATTCTAGAGGCTAAAAATGAAATAAAAAATACAATCGACTTATTACATCAATAGAAAAAATTGTAGCCAAAAAGTTGTATTTTTATACCAAAAAGCTAAAAATAAGAACTCCAAACTCCACCTTTCGATCCCCCTGCAAGCCTTGCTCTGATACCACTTGAAGACCAACCAAGGATTGTTGAAAAGTGTGGTGCACGCTAGTTCGCAAAGGCCGATAGTTCAAAGTTTCAGACGACACCATCAGACTATCGTGTTAAATTAGCCCTATGGAAGCCTAAGAAAAGAGCACCTTGGTTAGAATCATATGTCACAACAGGACCAATCGATTAAACGATGTGTCAATAGGTGTCTGAGACAACCATAGTTCCAGAATTTGAAGGCGTTGTCATGTGCCAAATCCAAACAAATAGCTATAACAATGAAATCAAAGCTAAGAGCAAAAGAAGTACAAGGCATTCAAGATAGCATATCCATAAGAAGCTAAAAACAAGTTGTTCTCCATGAAATAACATTAAGGATGAGGAAATGATTACAAAGCATGGAGTAGAATATGGATTCATGTGGATAGGGCACATGAGACCTATCAAATGACCATCCCATGGCTCATATTCACAAGGAGGAAGCTAGGAGCTCTCTCATTTGCAAATGAGCCAAAAGATCCTGAGAATGATGTCTCTTGGCTACTTATAGACAATGCCCAAACTTAACTAAACATAACTGTCTTGAGGGATAGTTAGCCCTTATTAAGCCTTATTTAATGTACTTTGATGTGTTGGAGAAATCCTATCTCGCTCGTCGTCTACTGTGCGCGTGAGCGTCGCCTCTGTGTATCATGATACACCATTGATATTTACTTCAGTTTTTCTATAGAAAATATATTCTTTGCATTGAATATGCATTACCATATGTTTTCAAGTTCTCACAATAACCTAAAAGACCACTTTTTTTACGGAACACATAAATTATCAACTGAGTAACCTAATGGAAATCAAGATGTTCTAGTGAATGTATAATATTCCCAATGACCATAAATCCAAATGTTTTAGCTTTTCTTCCCTATAATGGATCATCTTAGAATTTGACAATTTTGATTCTTTTGAATTCCTTGTCCTAAGCGGACCATACTTTGCAGGAAGATCCACATGAAGATGATAAAGCTTGGGCATCATAGAGAAAAAATAAATAAACAAGGCGACGACAATAAAATATGATTTTCAAAAAGTTAAATAAGATCCAATATAGTATAAAACTCATCTGAATATATGGACATGCCATATTTAGAAATGATGATAAACAAATAAACAAATGTTCATATCTGGAGATGGAGATGGCGACAAGTAAATGTTCCTCTTTGGAGATGGTAGCAATCACATCTTTGAAGTGATGTTGATTTTTAAAATTTTCACAGTTACTGTTTGTAAATATTATTTTTTAATATATTCCGAATTTTGGGAGACGTTTGAACTATGGTTAAGCATAAATTATTTTTTATGTGACTACAATAGTTCGAATGGTTTGCATTAAAAATAGTGTAGGCAGATGCATATAGAAACTATAAAAATGTTATTTGATTACTTTTATTGATTTGTCTCCCTCGTACGTGTCATTTCTCATGGGGCCCTTTTTTTGTCCATTTTTTTTTCCAATGTGCTATCTTTATGTTGATTGAATTTTTTAATTGTTGGAATTGAATAATGTTTTCTTTTTTTTCTTTTTTTCTTTTTTTTTCTTTTTTTTTTTTTCTTTTTTTTTTTTTTTTTTTTTTTTTGAGAGAGAGAGAGAGAGAGAGAGAGAGAGAGAGAGAGAGAGAGAGAGAGAGAGAGAGAGAGAGAGAGAGAGAGAGAGAGAGAGAGAGAGAGAGAGAGAGAGAGAGAGAGAAGCTTGATCTTGGTGATTAGCGTTAATGGATTATAGTGTTAGATGTTGAATCATAAGCATGTGAATGAATTTGGACTGTGATATCACTCTCATGGGAACGAACATTTGTGTGACATGTTAGAATCATCTTCAGTTCTTGATGCTTTGCAAGTGCATAGATCTAGGGTTGAAAGTGGATAGGAAAACCTACTATGGTTTTGATTTCAATTTCAAGAATGATGTTTCAACTATGAATGGAAGTGCTTCTAATGTTTTTGGTGTCATGGAGCTTGTGTGGCTCTAGGAGGAGTCAAGTGTAAGAAGCAATGGTGGATCTACTTCTTTCAATCTCTCCATAGTTAATAATGATAGATATGATTTGTTTTACTTCTTATCATCAAGAGCTATGATGTTTTTCATTTGGCCTAGATGAAAAACATCATAGCTTGTGTGGAATATGAAGTTGGAAGCTTGTGTGGCTCCATCATGTTTTTGTGAAGCAACTTTATTTGGTGATTATTTTTGTAATAGTTTGACAAATTGTGTCATAAAAGGAAAAGCACCATTAATGTAATGTACTCAAATTCTTTGAGTCCACATGCTTTGTGCATGATCATTTCAATGTAAGGACCAAAGAGTATCCTACTTCAATGAAAGGAATAATGGTAGTTTTTTGCTCTTCAAGTAGAGATTGTAGAATCTACATTTTTTTCACTAAAGAAGTTGTCAATGGTGAAAATATGATCTTTCATAAGTGGAAGACTTGAAAACTTAAAGGGGCACTTTTGGATCAACACCTTATTCAACTCATTGATATAGAGGAGTCGAATCAAGTGCAAGGACAAGGTGAGGGGCCAAGAACTCCAAGAAGACCTTCAATATGTGTGCAAAGTTTCTTGAAGGCAAGGGATTGGCATAATCATAGAGAGATCATCAAGATCATGAAGATAGTACCAAGATCTTGGCATACTCAGCTCAAGATCTTCCTTTATTCTCTTGAATTCATTTTGAGAGAGCATGATCCAAAACATATCTTATGTTTTATGATGGATCAGTATTAAGTTTTTTAGATTTATTCCTTCTCTCCCTAAATCTCATTGTTAATCTAGATTCATTCATGTTGCTATACATTTACTTGCATTGTTGCACAGTCTACAAAAATACACGAGAATCAAAGATAGGTATCAAAGGCAGTCAAACTATCGAGGAAGGTCCAACTATCAAAGGAGTATCGAATCTATCGACTATCGATAGGTGCTCAAATGTTCAATTCAAATAACTATCGAATCAAACATTTCAACTCTTGCTATCCTCAACTCTAGCCAATGCAACCCTGACTCAAATTGACAAATTGTCAACTGTCTTATTGATGTGTACCACTCTAAATAAAGCTAGTCACCTATACTAGCTAGTTACTATGTTGTGCAATTTTTTAGACAATGATAGTAGCCATGATCACCACCTATCTGAATAGTGACAACCATGATCACCGCCAAGATCCACCTCAGACGACATAAGCTCAACGTCTTTACACATTTGTAGATATGTTTATAATCATCAAATAGTCTAGAGCTTGATGATGTTGTATCAAGCAAAAGTCTTATCAGAATCCATATGATCGATTATGTAAACAAACACAAAGTCTAATGACTATTAGTTGCAAAAATAAACGTTAGACAATTCAAACAAGAGAGTAGCATCAGACAGAATGATAAGGCAGAGTAGTATAAAATACACACTGACATTATTTTGAATGTAATAAGACAATGAATTGATACAAAAATCAAAGAATACAAGTCAAATGATATGACGAGCACAAGATGTACTCAAAACTAACTCATGCAGATTGAAGACTGTGAAAGGAGCCATGCAGCATGGGAAAGACTAAAGCAGAACTATGAAGTGAGGACTGTCGCTTCAGTGATGCATCTTTACAATCAGCTGTAATCCATACGATGGGATGGCAACCAGTTGGATCAGCACATTGAGAAGATCAGAACGATCTTCGCTCAACTCGTTGCATCAGGACAAGAACACTAGGTCTTAGCACCACAACAGATGATGTACTTCATGAAATCTCTACCTGCGTCCTATCAGTCGTTGAGAATGTTCATACTGAGTCTACCAGATATGACATTCGACAAAGCAGTCAGTCTTGTCAAAAGACATGACACGAAGCGAAACGAAAAGAAAATGAAAGAAAATAATTCGTGCTACCAGCTGACAGCTCAACGAGTGTGGTGTCTTGTATTCCATGCTTAACTGAAAGAGTTAGCAATAACAAAGAATAACTAACTAGTTGATTAGCGTTAACTACTCTTGTAATTCTCTGTTTAGCTATCTTCAGAATCAAGTAGAATCAACCGAGTCATTTGACTACATCGGGGGATTTTTGCTTTGCTCAATTTTTTTCCAAATCGTATCAAATCCTATACGTAGTACAGAACCATCCCATGTCTTGAATCAAGTGGACGAAGATGCATTCATGACCAACCATCAGAAAGCATCAGATGACATTTTCTAGTTCTATTGACAAATCCCCTGCTCCAGAGGATCTGTTGTTTCTTCGATTCTTTTGGCTCTTTTTCAGAATCATTTCTGCCTGTTACCAGGCTCAAAGGCATTTGTTAGATGGTTGCTTGATATTACGATGCCAAACCAGGGAGAAGGAGACAGGTAGACATTGTAGTATAGATTTTCTTTGTCCTGCCTATCAGAGGACTACTCAGGGTCGTCACTCTTGAACGCACTTACATTCCACATAGAGATGCAAACCAAGAACGCTCATTCACAGATCAACATGCAAACCAATGAACGTTCAATGAATTTCTATAGCTACCTACCCTTAAAAAATGAACTGAATCAGATCCTACACTACTGAACTTGCATAAATCCACAGAACAAGAAGCAAGAAATTAATCTATAGCATGTTAGAAGTCCAAGAATCAAGAAACCAACCAGTCTATTGATTTTTGGACATCCCAAGAACATCAAGAACTGGATTGTACAGAGATATGCAAGAATCACACCACAGATCCAGCCTATTTAGTTTACCTGAATGTTGGTTACTACATTAATCCACAAGAAAGCAAGAAAGCTAATCCACTCTACAAAGCAGCAAATCTAATCCATTCTACAGTCCACAACCACACACAAAAGGAAGGAAGGGCAAGATCATAAATGCATCACTCAAGAAACAAGCATGATCAAGGAGCTCAATGGTTGCACCAAACTCGTGAAGGCTCTTCTCATTTCAGCATGGAGTTGATACAAATCACAAAAAGCTCCTCTACACAAAGAGGGAGTCTCTTAAATAAGCAAGAGAGCTACTTAGGTGGCATCCTAGTGGAATTTTCACATTTCACAAATTACAAGTGGAATAATGCTCTCCACTAGAGGTCACCATCAAAAGGTGGCTCACTCTACTTTCTTTAAGAGGGGTCTACTTGCATTTATTACATTTGCCTAGAAATACTAGTTCCTACATGGTCATTCCATCTTTCGGGATTCACCGTGAGGCTTACACAGTTCTTACTTGTCATTACTAACTAGTGTTCCTCGGCTCTCATACTCGGCTCTCAGTCTTCATTAGTCTCGTCTTCTCAGAGACCTCCTCGGTCTAAGGTGAGAGGTGCTCTTGAGTTGCTCTGTTTGAGTATCTTGGGGATTCGACAGAATCAGCCAACATCATCCCACCCCTAATGTATTGTAGGACCCACTGCAACTCATATTGGACGATGTCGCTCTACTTTGCATTGGCATCTTTGATCGTCACTTGGAAAATCATAGATCCTCGTTCGCTTACATAAAACCAAGTGCTTATTGTCGCCAATCTTTATCACAAAAACTGTTTTTCACAAATTGCCACAGTTTAACCAGAATGTCTTATTGTTATAAGTGGTTGACATTCTCAAAATTGGAGAGCTCTCAACAGCTTCACAACTTTTATGCTCGAGTGCTTTCCATGTCTCTCTTTGTTTGTCACTTGTATCTGCTAGTGATGGTTTCATCTTTGGTTTCTAGGCAGATTCTATCTTTTGGGAGGTCTGTATCCTCCATTTGCTTTTCTGGGTGTTTCCGTGGTCCTTCCCTCAGTTGAAGTTCTAGTCTCAAGGAAAACCTTTGATCTGCAGGTTGCACCAACTTTGGTTATCAGTCTCAAGGGGATGGATTCATCAAAAATTGGTGGTAGGAACAGATTTGGATGGACAGTTCGCTAACGGTAAGGAAACATGATGAAGGCTTGGTGAAAAGATGAAGGAACTGATAGTTCTACAGTTGCAGCCTTGGACCCTTGCAATGTCGAGCTTTGACCACCACTTGCTTAGTGAGAAGCTCACTTTATTTGCAGGTTCACGTTGTCTTCATCTTTCTTTTTTCTGCAGCTCTTTCTTTTGATCCGTTACTTTTGGATCTCTTTGGGCTTCATAAGAGGGGATTCAACTATCATTGCTCCAGAGAGTTTCTTTTGATCAAGGTTGATCTGGCTCATCTGTTGCTTAAGTTTTGTCCTTTCCTCCTCAGCTTCTTGGATCTTTCTCTTTATTTGTTCTGGCTGCTTTTCCTGCTTCTTAGATCTTCGATTGGCTGATCATCCATTGTAGGTGGCAGTTGGTCTCGACAGGACATCAGCTACTTCGGTAAGACTATCAAAAACTAGGAATTTCTCAGAAGAAATGTAAACTAATGATAAACAAACAGATGGAAGGAAGGGCGGTAGTGACAACTGTAGATGGTTTGGGCGATAGGCATGGGAATGGATGCAGATGTATGATGAGAGGTTGGTTGAAGAAGGAGACTGATTTCCCAATGTTTGTGTTTCCCTTTCTGAAGGATCTTCGTCGTGACTGGGGTACTTCTTCTGATTGAGTCTCTTTGGATTGCCCATCTGTCTTCTTAGCCTTGTCGTTTTCATATTTGACTTGTGACCTTGGCTGTCGATCTTGTTGGTGTTGTTGTTGGCAGCGTAACTGCTCCAGTGGATCCAAGCAGATCCACTCTCTCCCCCCCAAAAAAACATCTGTTGGTGGGGATGTTGTTGTTGGTGACTGTTCATGCTCAAGGTTGGATCTGCGTGTGGAACACGTAGTTGAAACTTGTTGAACATGTGACTGCACTAAAGATTGAACAAATTCTAACTAGATTTGTTTTGATCTTGCTGTAGTTGACTCGAAGATGAATATGGCAATGAGATGCAGGAATCAACTCCGACTGTCCATGGATTTCTGATATTTCTCAAAAAAATTTAAACTACTGTACAAGATAATCTGAAGATGGATAGATGAATGAAAATGTGTTCTGGAGATGCTCTATAGAAGACTCTCGTGCAGTAGCTATTTCTCATGCAAAAATCAATCACACACTAGGAATGAAGAGCAACAAGGAAATAAACAAACTGTACAAAGAGTGAGAACTGTAGTGCACTTTTCTAACAAAACTTGCATTCATCAACATTGATAATGTACCTTGACAATTGCAATATTTCTTTTGTTTTGTAGAGTAATGTGACTTACTCTGACATGCCCTTGTCAAAACAAGGCAGGGTTGGTGACACAAAAATCTACCATCATTGATAGCAGATGTTGTAAGATATAGTTTGATATGCAGATATGGTTGAGGTACTATTTCCTAAGGACCTCTCTGAACAAGAGATTCGGAACCGAATCTCTATCTGGATTTCCGAATCCGAGAAATATTGTGTATTGGCACATTGAAAATCTTATCAGCTTGTGGAAAGACAAATAGATTTGAGTTGCAGAAGGGGAGAAAAACTGTCAATTCCATGTGGAGGTTTCTCTTGGTTGGACATTGTAGCAGATGACGGAATATCGGTTTCATTTTTTTTCGACAAGGACTCATTTCAGATTGTCTTTTTTGCATTATGGCGCTGGCATATTGTGCGGCGTTGTAGAAGTTTGCAAGAAACTTCTCGGTTGGGCAACAAGCTTAACTGTTGTATTGCTATGGTGCTCGTGTTGTGTTGTCATGAGGATCCTATTGTGATTCATAACTAACGTGACGGGCAGGTAGGATCTTGGTCGGTTGTCTCGGGCAGTCTTTGAAATTGTGTTTTCTGATAGAGTCAGGACACTCAGCATGGTACTTGGTCTTGACTGGACAATCAACCATGAAGTGGCCAGTTTCTCCACAGATGAAACATCTGGTGTGCAATGGCCCTTGTATGATGACATAGCCATCTTGTATGGCTAATGGTTCTGGACTTTCTGATGGATAGTCATGATAAGGCAAGGCATGTCTAGACTGTGATGGGTGTTCTTCATATTGTTGGACTGTATGCGCTTGGATAGGTCGATATGAAGGACAAGCATCAACAGGATGCGTAGCCCGGCAGTGTGGGCACCATATTGTTTTTTTTCCATAAGGTACCTGTGTAGGGTTTTGCTGACCAGGCATATTGCTTCGGATAGACTTCAGGGTAGCTTGAAACTCATTGGTGAGTTTCTCCATATGTAGTTGATGTTTGCTTATTAAGCAACTCCAACTGGGATTTTCAAATCTGATCTTGGGTGTCCTCGATTGGCTTTGACTCATGGACAGGAGCACGTGGTGTGCGCCTTTCCCCGGATTCGTCAACATCTGATCCTTCGTCTTCTTCCTTGATGGCATCAGACATAGCTAACTTTAGACTCGTGTATTCATCATTGGATTTAAGCTCGCATCTAATCCATCTTGGAAGGCCGACTAAGAACCAAATGATGAGCATCTGTTCGGAGGGCTGTTCTTGTACTTGACTTTTGAGTCGTTTGAAACGCTCGATATAGTCTCATACACGTTCGTCTTTTGTCATTCTAATGTTACTCAATTTGACAAAAGGGCTCTCTACTTAGAATTTGCTTTGCACAGGAACACAGATCATGCTACATAGTAACACAGACAAAAAACACTCTCCACAACAAGCTCACATAACAACTGTGTTTCTCAAAATGAAATTACACTGTACATATAGTTGTTCACTCAAGCAACCCATGCATGACCCAGGTTGCCGTTGGCGGGACTCCATTAAAGTAAAAAGTCATATACATAGCTTTAAAGTCAATAAACTTTAAATATAGAAAGCTTTGATCTAAGCTTATCAAACTCTTCTCCAGTAAGTGGCTTAGTGAAAATATCAGCTAGTTGTTCTTCTGTGCTACAATGAACAACATGAATTTCACGATTCAGCAGCCTCTCACGTATGAAGTGATACTGAATCTCAATTTCTTTAGTTCTCGCATGGAACACTGGATTCTTTGCTAGCTGAATGCCACTCTGACTGTCGCTATGTAAAGTCATGGAATTTTTCTACTTCATGCCAATTTCTTCCAAGATTTGTCTCAACCATATAGCTTCCTGTGCTGCACTACACATTGCCTTATACTCTGCTTCTGTGGTGGAAAGAGCAATTGTACTTTGCTTCTTACTAGACCAGGAAAAGCAACTACCACAAAATTGGAATACATACCCTGTGGTGGATCTACAATCATCATAGTCACCTCTCCAATCTGCATCCACATAGCCACACAACTCAGGTAAACCATCATGCTTCTTGTAAATCAAGCCGTACTCTGAAGTGCCTTCCAATGCGTTTCCGTAGGTGCTGCCATAAACTGACTTACAATGCCAACAACATAGCATATATCTGGTCTAGTTGTGGTAAGGTAAATCAAGCTCCCTACTAACTGTCTATATAGCGTAGCATCAAATGACTGTGACTCATCAAGCTTAGTTCAATAGGAGTGTTTACTGGTTTGCAATCCTGCAAACTAAACCTGTGCAGCAACTCTTTGACATACTTCACCTGTGTTAAACCCACTTCATGTCCTTTTTGCCACACTTCTACTCCAAGGCAGTAATGCATCAGGCTGAGATCTGTCATCTCAAATTGTTCCATGAGGTCTTTCTTGATCATGTCTATCATCTCTTGATTATTTCCCGTAATAATCAAGTCATCAACATAAAGAGCAATCAAAGCAACCATACCATCAAAGCATAAGACATATAGATTTGGATCAGAATGTGTTCTCACCATCCCCTTTAAATGAAAGTAGGCATCAATCCTGCTATACCATGCACGTGGTGCTTGTTTAAGACTATAAAGCGCTTTCTTCAAGCGACATACTTTATTTTCCTATCCCTTCGTTACAAAGCCTTCAGGTTGATCCATGAACACTTCTTCTTCTAACTCACCATTTAGAAAAGCAGATTTCACATCCATCTTATGCAAAGGCCAACCAAAATCTGAAGCTAAAGCAATAAGTAGACGTAGAGTATTCCACTTACAAACTGGTGCAAAGGTCTCCTAATAGTCGATGCCTTTATTTTGTGCGTACCCTTTGATCACCAATCTTGCTTTGTGCTTTGCTATACTTCCATCTGCATGATACTTAGTCCTGTATACCCATTTACAACCAATGGGTTTCTTGCCAACTGGTGGTTCTACTAAGTCCCATGTGCTATGCTTAGCAATTGACTCCATCTCCTCTCCCATGGCCTTGACCCAAATGTCATCATCCTTCTCTTCACCATAAGTCGAAGGTTCTTTGCTTTGAATAATGCTACTTGTACCGAACTTGCAGGTACAGTCCGGGTGCCCTTCGTTTGGAGATTATAGCCTTTCGTTTGGGTCGAGCGGGCAAAGGACCCAGAAATAGGGACTTTTCTAGTTTTTGAACTGTTTCTTCACCTTGAAGAAACTTCACTCTTCACTTGTGAAGGGACCCAACTCAACTTTTAGTATGAAAATTTTGAATGAAGTTGAAGGCCAGAATGCACTTCACTTCTTTAGGGCCCTGTTCAAAGTTCATCCAATGGCTGAACCAAATCTTGTGGTCCAAATTTCTCTCCCATCACAAGTTCTGGACCGTTGGTGCATTTGACATCTCATCCAAAGGTCCAAACTGCATCTGGTCATTGAACCGTGCTCCTACAGTCGCTATGGTCTTCGAGACACTACAGTATCCATCGCGTTGGGCACGCGAACAGCCCGCGACCTCCCTGTCTACGGTCACGCCTCCCCACTCTCAAAATTGTCTGATCTAACTCGCTTGTGGATTGTTTTGAGCATGATCTGAGGCCTAGAGCAGGGTCGCCCTACTGATTCCAAGACTGTAGAGTGTTCACTCAAGAAATTTCGTGGAGAAATGGTGATTTTAGCTCAACTTGACAAAGTGGCTTTTTTCACCTTTTTACCGCAAATCTGCTAGGTTAACTGTCTAGAGACAAATCTCTAACATAGACCTCAGAATCTCTCCATGGCTAGTTGACAATGTGATTAGCTTCCTTCCTGTCCTTACGACATCCAAAATGGTGCATAAACAGCGAAGAAATCACCAGTTATGTATCAAATCGTAATCCCAAGCCCGTTTTCAATTTTCAGCTAGCTTCAAAACTGTCAATTTTTCACCAAATTTTTCCCTATCTGATGCTATAGTCTGTCGGTTGAGATTTGATACAAGGCCGTCGGTTGAGATCTGAAGCAGGCCGTCAGTTGAGATCTGATACATGTCATCGGTTGAGATCCGATACAGGGCCGTCGATTGAAATCTGAAGCTTGCCGTTGGTTGAGATCTGATACAGGGCCGTCTGTTGAGATCTGACACAGGCCGTCGGTTGAGATATGATACAGGGCTGTCGGTTGAGATCTAAAGCTTGCCGTTGGTTGAGATCTGATACAGGCCGTCGATTGAGGTTTCACTGAGGCTTTAGGGGATGAGCATGGAGGTTTGTTTAGGGCGAATAGGGATTACGATTGAATGCGGTCACAACAGGATTGAGTTTGCTCGCAACGGGTGTATGCGTTGGGATGTGGTTGTGGTGATGGAATGCGATGGAATGCGGGGTGACCGTTGAAGGGCGAATTGCTGTGAAATGTGGAAGGTGGTCTGTTTGCGGCTCTATGCGGAGGCAATTTGAAGGTGCGTTGTGTGTGGTTAAATGTGGCTATGTGCGACGGAAGGCGGTCACGACGGTGTATGCAGATGATGCGATGGAATGCGGATGAAGGGTAATTGCGATGGTTGCATGGTTGTGACCTTTTACCGAATGCGATTTCTGCGATGGTTGTGACCTTCTATGGAATGCGATGGTTGCAACGGGTGATTGGGGATGGAGGCGAAAGGTGATTTGGTTGCGAAGGTGGTCTGTTTCGATGGTGAGGAACCCCTTGGGTTGAGATTTGAACGAGCGCTCTGGTTGAAAATTGAGCTATGGCTCTGGGTGAGGTTTAGCAGAGTGCGTCGGTTGAGATCTCACACTAGCTGTTGCTTGAGATTGGCTATCGGTTGAGAATTGACAGAGTGCGTCGGTTGAGATTTGATGCAGGCCATCGGTTGAGATATGATACATGTCGTCGGTTGAGATCTAACTGAAGGCCATCGGTTGAGATTAGACAGTGGGCGTCAGTTGAAATCTGACTGAGGCCGTTGGTTGAGATTTGAGAGTGGCCATCGGTTGAGTTCTAATACTAACCGTTGGTTGAGATCTGAGTGTAGCGCATTGGTTGAGATCTGAGAGGATGGCTTCGGTTGAGATCTGATGTAGTACGTCGGTTGAGATCTCAATAGATCACCATTGGTCGAGATGTAATGGATGACCGTCGTTTGAGATCAGACAGTGTGTGTCGATTGAGATTCCAAGCTGGGGCTCCGGTTTCAAGCATGAGGAATGGGAGGAGTGTGAGCTTGAGTAGAATTGAATCCAGGTCTATTAGTGTGTTTGCAAGAACAACAAATTTGCAATTCTAACAACCTGTGGATGTGGGCGAGAAGATAGCCATTGAAGTGGCTCTGTTCAGTTGCGAAAACTCAGATGTGGTGAAAGATTTGGAGTGTGTGTGTAGTAATCTGAGTGTGGACTTGTTGTGCTGTTGGATGTAGTATGCATTGGGGTTCAAGTAGCAACGGTGCCAAATGTTGACAAATCCCTTGCTCTAGAGGATCTGTTGTTTCTTTGATTCTTTGTGGCTCTTTTTCAGAACCGTTTCTACTTGTTACCAGGCTCAAAGGCATTCGTTAGATGGTTTTTGATTTTACGATGCAGGCAGAAGGAAACAGGTAGATGTTGTAGTATAGATTTTCTTTGTCCTGTCTGTCAGAGGACTACTCAGAATCGTCACTCTTGAATGCACTTACATTCTACATAGAGATGCAAGCCAAGAACGCTCATTCACAGATCAGCATGCAAACCAATGAACGTTCAATGAATTTCTACAGCTACCTACCCTTAATCCAAGAATCAAGAAACCAACCAGTCTATTGATTCTTGGACATCCCAAAAACATCAAGAACTGGATTGTACAGAGATATGCAAGAATCAAACCACTGATCCAGCCTATTTAGTTTACCTGAATGCTGGTTTCTACATTAATCCACAAAAAAGCAAGAAAGCTATTCCACTCTACAAAGCAGCAAATCTAATTCACTCTACAGTCCACAACCACACACAAAAGGAGGGAAGGGCAAGATCATAAATGCATCACTCAAGAAACAAGCATGATCCACCATCAAAAGGTGGCTCACTATACTTTCTTTAAGAGGGGTCTACTTGCATTTATTACATTTGCCTAGAAATACTAGTTCCTACATGGTCATTCTATCTTTCGAGATTCACCATGAGGCTTACACAGTTCTTACTTGTCATTACTAACTAGTATTCCTCAGCTCTCATACTCGGCTCTTAGTCTTCATTAGTCTCATCTTCTCAGATACCTCCTTGGTCTAAGGTGAGAGGTCCTCTTGAGTTGCTTTGTCCGAGTGACTTGCGGATTCGACAGAATCAGCCAACAAGTTCTTAGATTCTAGAGCCAATGAACATATGACCAATCAAGTCAAATTTTTTCAGTCCTACATGTCTTATAGTATCATAAAGTATGTTCACTTTAATAAGCACTTGGTTTTATGCAAGCGAACGAGGATTTATGCTTTTCCAAGTGATGATCAAAGATGCCAATGTGAAAGCGGAACGACATTATTCAATATGAGTTGCAATGGGTCCTGCAACACATTATCGATCGGATAATGTTGGCTGATTCTAAAGAATCCCCAAGATACTCGGCTAGAGCGACCCAAGAGCACCTCTCACCTTAGACCGAGGAGGTCTCTAAGAAGATGAGATGAACGAAGACTGAGAGCCGAGGAATACTAGTTAGTAATGACAAGCAAGAACTATGTAAGCCTCATGGTGAATCCCGGAAGATGGAATGACCATGTAGGAACTAGTATTTCTAGGCAAAGTAATAAATGCAAGTACACCCCTCTCAAAGAAAGTAGAGTGAGCCACCTTTTGATGGTGACCTCTAGTGGAGAGCATTATTCCACTTGTAATTTGTGTAATGTGGAAATGCCACTAGGATGCCACCTAAGGAGTTCTCTTGTTTATTTAAGAGACTCCCTCTTTTAGAAGAGGAGCTTTTTGTGTATTGTATCTACTCCATGCTGAAATGAGAAGAGCCTCACGAGTTTGGTGCATCCATTGATCTCCTTGATCATGCTTGTTTCTTGAGTGATGCATTTATGATCTTGTCCTTCCCTCCTTTTGTGTGTGGTTGTGGATTGTAGAGTGGATTAGATTTGTTGCTTTCCTAGAGTGGATTAGTTTTCTTTTCTTGTTTGTGGATTAATGTAGGAGCCAAGATTCAGGTAAACTAAATAGGCCAAAAATGTGGTGCAAATATTGCATATCCCCTTACAATTCTGTTCTTGATGTTCTTGGGATGTCCGATAATCAAAAGACTGGTTGGTTTCTTGATTCTTGGACTTTTAAATTTTGCTGTCTAGTTTAGTTCATTTCTTGTTCTTGTTTTGTGGAATGTATGTGTAGATTAGTTTTAGTTGTAAGGATCTGATTGTAACTCGTTTTTGCAGCAAGGTAGTAGTAGAATCATGATTTGTTCACCTGGACTGTATGCTGATCAATAGGTTGAACAGTTTGATTACATGTTTGGTTGTAAATGCATGTGATACAGTTCAAGAGTAACCTTCCTTGGTGTTCTCTGACAGGCAGGACAATACTAAAACGTTCATCCGTCTCTCTGCCTAATTTGGGCCTTGAAACAAACAGGTTAATAATCAAGAAAAGCCCATAACCTCTGCTGATAGGCAGAAGAACAAGAAACGTAACATGTAAACCAGAATACCATGAAGAAACAGAAGCTTAACAGATTCTAAAGTAAAGAATCTATAAACAATGACAATGCCACTGGGGGAAGTAGCGTCGATCTATCAGGATCAATATCAACCAACCGCATCATGGGATCCTCTGATGGATGGTATCGACTACCCATTTGTTCATAAACAAGGTTATCATGAATGGCCACCAGACTCATATGGCTATTATTGAAAATCTGACAAGTCCATGTTCCTACATATCATCATCGAGTAAAGTCTCAGGTTTTACATAAGCGCACTCATATCTACGCTTTTCCTGGAGCACCAAATTTTTTTTTTATATATTTACCTCTTCAAATTTTGACAACGCCAATGACTAGTTGGAGGCAGAGTGCCATGGGACTGGCACTCATGTAGCAGGAGCATGTTGTCTGATTCTGGGTATGACATGGAATATCATAGAATAAGGCAAGAGGCTTCTGCAATAAGCCCAAATACTACACAACAGATGTCAAGAATTAGATATGCAACATCAAACATTCACCATAAGCAATCACCACAAGAAGGCGGAAGAAGAACACGCATTGTCACTCAATCACACTAACTCATACATAATGTAAAATGTACAAATAAACCTTGAACCCCTGATAGAGAGAGAAAACCTACGAGTAGACTAATAGACTAGCCTACGGCTAATGACAGCTGGTCACAACTGTCAACATTAATGTACCTCGTAAAAAGTAACAATGAAGTTTATCATTGATTTCTAATACTCTCCCTCAATGATAAAATTACATTCTTCTAATCCTAATAGAATACGAAACCTCTCAAATTTACATCTACCTAATGACTTAGTAAAAGTATCTGCCATTTGATCTTTAGATTTAAGAAAAACAAGATCAATGGCTCCATCAAGAATTTTCTCTCAAACAAAATGGTAGTGTATTTCGATGTGCTTGGTTCGAGCATGTAGAACTGGATTTTTGGCAAGGTGAATGCAACTTTGATTATCGCAAGATATAGTAGTCGCATCCACCTATGGTTGACCTAAATCCACAAGCAATCTTCGTAACCATACCGCTTCTTGTGTAGCATTGTTGAGTGCTCAATATTCAGCTTCCGTCGATGATAAGACTACTGTAGGCTGCTTTCTGCTGCTCCATGAGATTGCAGTGTTGGCTGATTCTGTCGAATCCCCAAGATACTCGGATAGAGCAACTAAGAGCACCTCTCACCTTAGACTGAGGAGGTCTTTGAGAAGACGAGACTAATGAAGACTTAGAGTCGAGTATGAGAGCCGAGGTTAATAATGACAAGTAAGAACTGTGTAAGTCTCATGGTGAATCCCGGAAGATGGCATGACCATGTAGGAACTAGTATTTCTAGGGAAATGTAATAAATGCAAGTAGACCCCTCTTAAAGAAAGTAGAGTGAGCCACCTTTTGACATGATAAATTCATATAGCTCGAGTTCCATCTAGGCCAAATTTGGCATTTACATTTATGAAACAACATACTTGCATAGTAAAAAGGATTATAGCAAGTCTAAAGTCAAGATAGATGATTTTTCAAATTCAACACTCCTAAAAACAATCTATGTTGACTTGAACATGGATCTTGGTATTATACCAAGATTGTCTCTTGCTCAAAGGTTTGGTGAGCAAATCTACAATACAAGATGATGTGTCGATGTGCTCCAAGTAGATTTCCCCTCCAATGAGCTTCTCTCTCATGAAGTGATGTGCAACCTCGATGTGTTTGCTCCTTGCATGGAATATCGGATTGTTGGCAACGACTTGTGCTGGAATGTTGTCACAAATGATCATAGGTAGATCATCTTCCACGAATATCTTTAGCTCCACTAGCAACCTTTTGATCCAAAGCACTTCCTTTGTCATAGCAGTGAGTGCCTTATACTCAGCTTCACAAGATGAGAGTGATACAGTGTCTTGCTTTTTGGAAAGCCAAGATATCAAGTTTCCTCCAAGATATATGACATAAGCACTTGTAGATTTTCGATCTGCTTTATCACTTGCAAAATTCGAGTCAGAATAGCCAACTATAGAAAGATCTTCACTTCAATACAATAAACCATAATCAAAAGTTGAAGATATGTATCTAAGCACTCTCTTGGCCATTTTCCAATGATGAATAGTAGGATTTTACATAGCTTGGCTCAACTTATGAACACTAAAACTTATGTCAGGCCTAGTTATTGTGAGCCAAATCAAGAAGCCTATAAGACTCCTAAAAAGAGTGATGTCCACGAAGGATCTTTCATCACCTTTGTTAGGGTCTTTTACAATTTGCTCCATAGGAATTTCTATACTCTTACAATCTAGCATATTGAACTTTTTTAACATTGAAAGAGCATACTTGGATTGACATACAAAAGCTTTATCATTAAGAAAGTCAATCTGTAATCCTAATATGTACTGAATTTTTCCAAGATCTTGCATCTTGAACTCTTTTCCAAGTGCAATGTTGGTCTCCCCAACTAACTTGATACAACTGCCTGTTAGAATGATATCATCAACATAAATGAGAAGTATGACAATATCTCTATCGTAAAACTTGACATACAAGGAATGATCATAGTTACTAAGATTAAATTCTAGTGACTCAAGGAAGGTGTTAAGTCGAGAATACCATGACCTTGGAGCTTGCTTTAGTCCATAGAGGCTTTTGAAGAGCAAGCAAACTTTGTTTTTGTCATGGATGAACCCAATAGGCTGATCCATATAAATTTCTTCTTCTACATATCCATTTTAAAAAGCATTAGAGACATCTAGTTGAAAAACTTGCCAATTGAAAAAATAAGCAATAGAAATTATGATTCTTATTCATACCATCTTTGCAACTGGAGCAAAAATCTCCTCATAATCAAGTCCATAAACTTGAGCAAAACCCTTTGCACAAAGCCTTGCCTTGTACTTTTTGATTGTGCCATCTTGATTATACTTGACTTGAAAAAACCCACTTGCAACCAAAGGCATGCTTGTTGGATGGAAGATAGCTCCCATGTCTTATTCGCCATCAAAGCATCATATTCCTCCTCATGGCAAGAAACCATTCGTTCGAGTTGAGTGCATCATATACATCCTTTGGCTCCTCATGTGAAATAAAATAAGCACAATTAGTGGATTTGAGTTCCACTTGCTTGCCTTTATTTTCATACGTAAGCCTCCTAGGCTTGGATCTTTCTCTTTGAGACCTCCTTGGTGAAAAGATTCAAGGTGACTCCTCCTCACTTCTTGGCCCAATCTCTCCATGATAGTCTTCAAGGGTGATGATTGGGGTATCTTTTTAAGAATCTTTGAACTCGGCCTCCTCAAGGATGTACTTTTGATTCTCATGGAATATAACATCCCTATTCTCAATTGTTATTGAGGTAGAGGGAACATGGTTCCTGTAAGCCTTCTTATTGGATGAATATCCAACCACATCCCTTTGATAGAATTAGGATCATCTCTTTTCCTTGTTTCCAAGGGTACATGAACAAAGCAAGCACATCCAAAAACTCTAAGGTGATCTACCTTAAGTTTCTTCTTAAACAAGACTTTATATGGTGATTTTCTAGCAAATGCATTGTGAGGTAATCTATTGCACAAATAGTTTGCACAATTTATTGCTTCACCCCAATATTCAATAGGCAAGAAGCTTCAACTCGGATTGCTTTAGCACATTCACATAAAGATCAATTTTTCCTCTCAGCAACTCCATTTTGAGATGGAGAATAAGCACAAGAAAACTCTCTCTTTATTCCTTCACCTTCACAATATTCATAAAACTTGTTGGAGATGTATTCACCTCCTCCATCACATCTTAAAGCTTCAACTTTGAAAGAAAATTGTTTCTCAACATAGGCTTTGAAGATTAGGAAGTGATCAAATACCATAGCTTTTGAAGAAAGTAGATACAACCAAGTATATCTTGTAAAGTCATCAATAAAGACGACAAAAAATGTTGCACCACCAATATTTTTAGATGAAGAAAAATGAACATCTGAGTGTATAAGCTCCAAAGGATGAGTAGTCTTAATAAAAGACTTTTGATATGGCTTTCTATGTGATTTTGCAATAGCACAAGCCTCACAAGGCTTGAAATCTTTGGAAAATGATCTTGGAAGGCCAATAGCCTTATCTTTCTTGACCATAGAAGACATAGACTTAAAGTTAGAATACCCCAGCCTTCTATGCCACAACTCCTCCTTAGATAAAAGAGCAACTTCACAAAATTTTGCATTCTCATAAGAGTTCAACTTGAAAATTCCACCATATCTAGATCCATTAGCTAGGACCTCATCATTTTTCTTGATAAAGCAAATATTGGAATTGAACTTTACATTACAACCACTATCAAGCAACTTTCCAACACTAATCAAGTTCTTTGTAAGCTTAGGAACAAAAAGAACATTGGAAAGTGCAAGAACTTTAGAAGAAGCAAGTTTCAATGGAATGTTGCCAATTCCTTCAATAGAGTACTCATGATCATTTGCAGTATAAATAGATCTTTTAAGTTCTTTATAAGGTACAATTGAGTCAAAAGACTCATGTGAACAACACATATGTGAAGAAGCTCCACTATCTATGTACCAAGCTCCATCTTTCTTGAAAGGTGATGAAGAAAAGTTTGATGTGAGAAATTGGCAAAAATCTAGCTTGGTATTTTTTATGATAAAAAATTGCAAGTGAATCTCACATGTGTGGAGGATGTTCCCACGTGTGGAGAATTGTAAAGTAAATAAAAAATGTTTGATATAGGGGTCTCATAGAATCTCATAGTCAAGCATTTAGGTGTAGGATGTTGATAGGGTCAAATTTGGCATAGATGGCAAATTATCCATTTTCACTTGTAATGCCACTATTGATCCAAAATAGAGTAGGAGGCCAAACTCGTGCCAATTAGAGTGTAGACAAGTGTAATGCTTTTGTTTGATGAAGTTTAAGAGGTCCAATATGATTTAGAGGTGGAACCATGAGTGATCCAATAGAATTTGAGATTTGCTTGAAAATGGTCCAATAGAATTTAGAGGTACATGGATCAATGGTCCAATAGGATTAAGAGGTGACAAAGTGTGGTCCAATCATAGTTAAGCATAGTGGTAGCTCGTGGATCTACTAGTATCATTGTACTCCTCATTTGGATCTAATTAATTTGGAGATTGTGTGGATTTTGAGTGTTATTGGATTTCTAGCCATCTCTTTCTACCCGAGAGCTCATGATGATTTTCTCTCTCTACCCAAGGAGAGCAGCTTGTTTTTACTTAGATTACTCTTGAATACTTCCCACACGTGTGAGTGAGAGTTCGAAGTGATTGAATGCATGTAGTAGTGTGTTTTTGCCATAGAATCAAAGATAGATCTTGAATCTCAGTCTAGTCTTGATCTTGGTTCATCTACACGCCTTAGGAGATCACAAGTACATGTTGTGGACAGTCCACACGTGTGAAATCAAAATGGTATCAGAGCCTACCTAAGGTTACCATGCATTTTGATCCATTTGAGTGAAAACTATTCATCAATCTTGAGCTAGAAATTGTCAAGATCCATTTTCCTAGCTATCTTGTCCAATTTTGGATCAAAAGAGATCAATAGGGCATTGATTGGTTCTGACCTAGTACTATACGGAATCAGGTGCTCAGACACGTGTGAGGAACATCCAATTTCAGTTTGGGAGTTTTCTTTCATGTTTGATTCAAAAATCTTGCTAGATAGCTTGTTTTGAAGTATTTTTGCCTAGTTTCTGATGCAATCAGTTTCATTCCATTTGGTTGTGCCAATCAAAAGTTATAAGCTTTTGAAGAGGGTTAGATAGGGCACCTAGACCTGGGTGGACACATTTGGTTTGGTCAAGAGATTGCTTGTTTGATCCAAAATCATAGTTGAATGCTTACCAATCTCATCTATATGTGATCTAGGCACTGTTTTGAGATCTTAGCCATTTTGTTTCAAACAATATCATTGTATTTGAGTCAAATTTGGTTTCTTAGTGTATTTCACACGTGCTAAGAGTGTTTGATCCTAACTTTGCCCATACTCCATCATCTGATGTGAAGTAGATCTAGTTTTGGAGAGATTGAGATAGCTAGTGAGAATCATCTCACAGTTTGTTGCAAGATCTTACATAGGAGATGGTAGCACACCATTATTGGATCCTATAGTGAGTGAGAAGCAACATTATTTGTTCATCACTTTTATTTATCTCCACTTTACATGACTTCAATGAGTTCATACTTGTTGCAACCACGTGAGAGATTGTCTACTTCCAATTATTCAATATGGAAGTTGAGGATGGAGTCCATCTTGATACTCCAAGATGTGATGGACATTGTACTTGGGATTGTGGAGGAGCCTCAAGTCCTTCAAGATGTACAAAAATACAAGAAGAGAGCTAGGATGGCTCTCCACTACATTAAGATGAATGTCTCTAATGAGATATTGAGGGAGATTGGTGATTGTTCTACATCCAAGGAAGCTTGGATTGTCTCAAGTCCATCTATGAGGCTAAGAACACCTCTAGGCTCCTCACTCTTAGAAATCAAATCTTTCAAAGTAGTCAAAAGAGTGATGATAGTGCATCTAATTATGTTTTGAGAGTCAAGGATATTCATAGGGAGCTTGCATGTATTGGTGACTCAATCAATCAAAGTAAGCTAGTCCAAGTCATTCTCAATGGCTTGAGAGATGAATATGACAACCTTGTCCAATCCTATGCCATTAAGGAGGAACTACCAAGTTTGGAGGCCCTTCAAAGTGTGCTTATTTCTGAAGAATCAAGACAAGAGTACAAACTCTTGAGGATGGGCAAGCTATCACTCAATCATGATCATGGCAAAGTTCTATTTGCCAAGCACAAAGAGAGGAGTAAGAAGCAACACCATCACTTCTCTAATGACAAAGCTAAAGACCAAGATGGAGAGGAGGAGGATACCTCTCATGCTTCTAATTCAAATCTCAAGAAGAAGAAGATCAAGTGCTTTTATTGTGGCAAGAAAGGCCATGATGCCACCAATTGCTTCAGGAAGAAGAATTAACTCAATCAAGCCAACATCACCAATGAGAAAGAAGACTATATTGCAAGTGATGGAGAAGGCTCTCTCCTCTTCCACCTTCAACAAGGATGACTCATGGTATATTGATAGTGGAGCATCTTCACATATGTGTGGCTCCAAGCACTCTTTTTCATCTATTATGCCTTATGATGGAGTCAAGAAGACCATATACATTGAAAGTAAGCATGAGTGCAATATTGAAGGAGTAGGGATTATTCCCTTGAAGCTTGCATCTTCCAAAGATCTCTTTCTCAACAATGTTCTTTTTGTCCCAAAGCTTACAAAGAACATCTTAAGTGTTGGATAACTTCTTGATAGTGGCTTTGATGTCAATTTCAATATTGACAATTGTGTGATCAAGAAGGATGGTGAGATCCTTGCATATGGATCAAGATTTGAAGGCATCTACAAATTGGATCCAAGTGAGAGTGCAAACTCTCTTGATGTTTCTTATATGTCCAATATTTCAAAGGAGGATGATCACAAAAGATGCGCATATCTTCTCTCTTCAAGTATTATGGTGTATGATTATTGCTTATTATTCAAAGCATATGTTGAGAAGAAATTCTCATTGAAGATCAAAGCTTTGAGGAGTATTGGATCTCTTGAAGGAATAGCACCATATGAAGTTTTATTCAAGATGAAGCCTAAGGTTGATCACCTTAGTGAACTTGGTAGTGCTTGCTTTGCACATATTCCCTTAAAAACAAGGAGGAAGGATGATCCAAGCTCATGGATCATGATTGGATACGCATCCATCAAGGAGGACTTTAGTGTCTTTACACTCTCTATCTCAATTGTGAATAGAGATGTCATGTGGCATGAAGATTCAATCTTGGAAGTGGCCGAGACCAAGGCTTCTCAAGAAGCATCAAAAGTTATATTTTTTGAAGGTATTCAAGTTATGATGGGGCCAAGGTGTGAGGAAGAGTTTCTTCTTCATATGATTTCAAGAAGATCTTCAAGAATAGCAATTACAATAAAAGTAAAGCTAATAGCAAGAAAATAACAAGACAATCATGATAGCATACCAATAGAAAACTAGAGACATGGAGATCTCAATGGAATCACATTAGCAATGAAAGAAAGAGTACAATCAATGGATATGGAGCATTGATTCATGTGGATAGGGCTAATGAGACCTAGCAATGGAGATCCCTATGGCTCACATTCACAAGGAAACTAAGCCTTTGGACAAGGCAATGTTTGAAAGACAAAGGGCAAGCTTGGGAATCACAAAAATACCCGCTTTGAGAGGGAGCTGAAGAAACTTAAAGTTTCTAAGTGTCAAAGTGTTTGCATTTTTGTTCCTTGCTTTGTTTTTGAACTGTCTACATATTTGAGCTAAGTTTTGCACAATTCACCTTTTTGTCGCATTTTCCGAAAAATTGACAAATGGCCAAAATATGACTTAGAACATATTTCCATGGACCTTCGGCTTTTTCTCATTTTTAGAAATATGTGATATATTCATCAATTTTTAGATAATTGCTGCTAGATGTGTTCCTTTTATTGCACTTTTGACCAATCATTGGTTTATGTCCAGGTCACCTTTTCACATGCAATGTTTTTTGTTACAGTCCTCTTAAACTGTTCAGTTACTGAGTCTCTAAATTGCTACTGTCAAAAGGCTACTTTTTGCTTGTGTAAGGCCTTTGACATTTAGCATTGGGCTACCACAATGTATAGATTGACATGATGCTCGATACATTTGACTACACATTTATAGTTACTTGGGCTACATCTTTACAAGCAATATTTTTTGCTACTTTTAATTGCAGTTTTTTGACAAAGTAGTATTTCATAGATTATGAAATACGTATATTTTTTAAAATAAAAGGCGTTGAAGCTATAGCCTCAAGCCCCTACATGGCACATTGAAAATTCAGCAGCATGTATGTTTAATGTTGAAGAAAATGTGACATGCTTGTCATTATGTAGTTAAGAAAGCTAAGCATTTACACAACACTCAATTACAACTTAAAACTTGGTCGATGGTGGAGTGGCATGCTATCCTAAAGCTTGCTTGTCATATAGCACAAATTGTACTTTTGACTCTACTCATGGTTTTCTCCAAAATAGTCCAATTCAACACATGGCCCATCATATTGATGTGGTCGTTGTCTAGTTTCATGGGATCACCAATTTTGTGGATGGGATGGATGATATTATTGTATCATGATTAGGGAAAACTAGATACAACATGCATGTTTAAGTGGTCGACAAGTAGGAGAGTGAAGGTATTCATCATATAAATAAGGAGCTCATCCTTGAGGGGTTCCATGTCATGAAATGGATTTGTCCTTAGTTTTTTGATGGTCTAAGGTACCATCGTATATGTGCAAAGGGAGAATATTGGAGATGCTTGGAGAGATGATAATTGGGAATTCACTATTGTCTGGTCATTAATGTGGTGGCATATGAGGTCCATATGGAAAGTTTGGTTAGTGGTGATGGCATCTGGGCAATGCCAAGTGAGGAGCAAGCTCCAAAAATGTCACTACACAGTGGCTAGGATTCGAGCCCACACCTTGCCCATCACAGTCAACCACTCTACCCATACACCAAGCTACGATGGACTGGTGAAATGAATCTTGAAAGTTGATGTGTTTCCTTTACTTGCCACACATATCTTGGTGCACAATAAGATGACTTGTTGAATTAATATACAATTATCACACCTTTGCTAATAGCATCAACTCTTGATGTACAACAATGTAGAGCCCCACAACCACAAGAGCAAGAATTTTTCTTGCATCCATACAAATGCATGTGGACTACAGAATGGTTTCAAGTAACTTCTAGTTGAATTGCCTAGGCACTTTCTCTTAATGCCCATTTTTATGTCTTGGCAAGTAAGATGATGGGCAAAGGGCCACTCCTTTTGCAAACTTCGCGTTGTAAAAATAAATATACCACTGCAACTTGATTGGCCCAATTAAATTCTTACAATTGGATTAGTCCATTTCTATTGAGTTGCACCCAGACAAAAAATAAGAGGCTCGAGTTGCCCCTATGTGCCAAAAGATCCCTGTGACCTCATGTTGCACATGATGGCAATTGAAGCTTAGTCAAAAGACGTGAAATCCCTTTTTGTCCCCTTTGAAACATTTGAATGAGCAGATTGGTGAGCACCCGAGTTTGAAACCACCCTAGGGTGTACAAAAAAGGGTCTAGCAAAAGTCTTGAGAAGGGTTCAAGGTCCCTTACCTGAGGGTGAGAGATTGAGGGCCATGTAAAGTTTTCTCTCTTGGGGCTGGGCCGAGTGTAAAATCTAAGGCCTTATAAGTTTTACTAAAGAAATTAAAAAATCTAGTTCTTAAGAAAGGGAATTAAGGTATTACGCTTTGAAAACCTCCATATAAATGTCCCAAAGATTTTATAATTATCATAAAATAGAATATGTAAAATATCCCCCAAGTTTTTAAGGGGCCCTCAAACATCGTGTAACTATTATGTGGCTACTTGTCCACTGACATCTCCTCTTTTGCAGTGTTCGTTCCGGAAAGCCAACAAAGCATAAAAATAAAATCGGCATCTTTTCTCAAAAATTGACATCATGAAAACTTTATAATATAGGCAAGTAAACCCTATTATAAGTAACAGTCCTTAAAAAATCTAGAACCCATGGAACAATCGACACGTGGCAAGTTTCGACACGTGGCTGACATCCAAGTGTCTGTCAAGTGGGCAGGCCGAAAAGCATTTAAGGGCCATATCTCAGAGTGACTAATTAGTAGTGGTGGTGGTGGTGGTGTTGTTGTTGTTGGGCTATGGCTATGGCTCCATTGAAGGCAGTAGCGGTGCTTGCTGGGAGTGTGGGCGTCAGCGGTGTCCTTCATTTCTCTCAGAACCTTCCCCATGGTACTGCTATCTGGTTGTCTTTTAATTTTCATTGGTTTTTGCATTGAGTAGCCCTTAGAAATCAGAGAATCTATGTGAGCACTTCGCTATTTAGATTGTATATAAAATGTTTTGGAGAATGGATTTTATTGGGGAATGGATTTTGTAGTGATCTTTCCACCAAGTGAAACGATTGTATAGTTATGCGGAGGCCCTTGTTATGGTTCTGTCATGGCTGCAGCTGGTCTATACATCACCTGAAATGCAACCCACATGGCAGCTGGTCTATAGATCACCTGAAATTCTTCCCCATGGGCATACATTTTTGAGTGGCTATATATAGGCGGGTGGTTGGTTCAAACAATGGTATTACAGTGTTAACTAGTTTTTGGGCCTAAACAGGGGTGTTACCTTTCTCTTTTCTGCTCTTTGGATTGTTCTAGGTGTTGAAGGGTGCTACCTTTCTCTTTTATGTTCTTTGGATTGTTCTAGGTGTTGAAGAGCCTTTTAGTTAGCGAAGTGATGTAAGGGAGTTCCACGTTGGAGATCTTTGCAGGAGATCTGCTTGAGCTATCAAAAGTCTATGATTTTCATTCGAGATTTCTTAGTTGGAGTTTGCTTTGTGAATGCTATTTGTTGCTTTTGTACTTCATTTGATGCCAATATCTATGATTTAGTTCATAACATAGGGTCAAAATTTGTTGACTAGGTATTTCCTTTTAGAAGGATTAACAAGATGGGTCATTTAGGTATAGCTTAATCAGGCCTAGGAGACGTGAGGCTGAAGCACAATGCAAAATTCAAAAAGGAGAAAAGGTTGTTTTGGCTAAGGGCTTTGGAATTCATAAGAAGGGCCTAAAAAATAGGCGGACTTTAAGGCTAGGGGAATAGCTAACGTTAACAGCCCTATATCCAACTATTTGGCTGGAGGTCGACAAAAACTTTCAAGAAAGGTTGGAGACAATCATACGATGCCAAGCTGTCAGAGGCGATCGGCTTGCTTTTGGCGATTGGTGTGGGGGTTGCTCTATTTGCCGAAGAGGCTTAGCAATGAACTTGTGTAGTAGATCATACTTGCCCCTTATTCCAGAAGTATTTCATACATTCTAGGTGTTACAAACTTACTTACTGCAAACCTCCAGGTGCCGGTTAACCACAAGAGACCAAACGATTCACGTTCCACCCCGCCATAGGACCTAATCCGGGTCCACCCACCGTGCCCTGGCCTGTGACCGTATCAAGCTGGATCCGACCTCCATCCCAGACGGCGTCCCATACCACCCCCTAGGCTCTCAGCCATCTCCTGCCTCATGCTAGCAAGACATCCTGGCTGTGCACACGCTCTCCATCCACCTCTTCCTAGGTAAATAGAATGGATGGCAAATGAGTCCTCCTCCCCTTGTATACCTTCAAGGAGAGAGACTCCAAGCCATGTGCACTCCTGGATCATGACACGTGGCAACCATGCAGGTTCACGAGTCACCAGTCAAGTCTACAGGCCCAGTCATCGTCTGGTCTCAAGTCTAGGTTTGGGACCCAAGGGAGTTGGGTCCCTAACATTCCCTCTTCCTTAAAAAATTCCTTATCTAAGGAAGGAATCCAAGGAATCTCAGTTTAAGGTCAAGTTTCTTCTCCCAAGTGTCATCACCCTCGGAACTTCCTTTCCAACGAACCAAGTACTCTGTTACCTGCCGGTTCCTGAGTCCACGTTGACGTACATCAACAATGGCCTGTGGTTCAGTAGGTACAAAGGATGATAGGTCCTCCAGCCGAACTAAGTCCTCCTGAGGCATTAAGACATCCAGATACCATATGTTACAAACTTACTTACTGCAGACCTCCAGGTGCCGGTTAACCACAAGAGACCGAACGATTCACGTTCCACCCCACCATAGGACCTAATCCGGGTCCACCCACCGTGCCCTGGCTTGTGCCGTATCAAGCTGGATCCGACCTCCATCCCAGACGGCGTCCCATACCACCACCTAGGCTCTCAGCCATCTCCTGCCTCACGCTAGCAATACATTCCTGGCCGTGCACACGCTCTCTATCCACCTCTTCCTAGGTGGATAGAATGGATGGCAAATGAGTCCTCCTCCCCTTGTATACCTCCAAGGAGAGAGACTCCAAGCCATGTGCACTCCTGGATCATGACACGTGGCAACCATGCAGGTTCACGAGTCACCGGTCAAGTCTACAGGCCCAGTCATCTTCTGGTCTCAAGTCTGGGTTTGGGACCCAAGGGAGTTGGGTCCCTAACATTCCCTCTTCCTTAAAAAATTCCTTATCTAAGGAAGGAATCCAGGGAATCTCAGTTTAAGGTCAAGTTCCTTCTCCCAAGTGTCATCATCCTCAGAACTTCCTTTCCAACGAACCAAGTACTCAGTTACATGCCGGTTCCTGAGTCCACATTGACGTACATCAACAATGGCCTGTGGTTCAGTAGGTACAAAGGATGATAGGTCCTCCAGCCGAACTAAGTCCTCCTGAGGCATTAAGACATCCAGATACCATATGTTACAAACTTACTTACTGCAAACCTCCAGGTGCCGGTTAACCACAAGAGACTGAACGATTCATGTTCCACCCCACCATAGGACCTAATCCGGGTCCACCCACCGTGCCCTGGCCTGTGACCGTATCAAGTTGGATCCGACCTCCATCCCAGACGGCGTCCCATACTACCGCCTAGGCTCTCAGCCATCTCCTACCTCACGCTAGCAATACATCCTGGCCGTGCACACGCTCTCCATCCACCTCTTCCTAGGTAGATAAAATGGATGGCAAATGAGTCCTCCTCCCCTTGTATACCTCCAAGGAGAGAGACTCCAAGCCATGTGCACTCCTGGATCATGACATGTGGCAACCATGCAGGTTCACGAGTCACCGGTCAAGTCTACAGGCCCGTCATCGTCTGGTCTCAAGTCTGGGTTTGGGACCCAAGGGAGTTGGATCCCTAACACTAGGTGGAGCTTCTCTTGTCAATGTGACACTTGTGGCAGGTTGGTGAACAAGTCTCTGTTCTACTAGTTTGTTTTGTGCGTTGGTTTTAGAACTTCTATGGAGAATTGGTCAAGTAAGCCTCTTCTCTAGAATACTGTAAAATATTGCTTGCCACTAGGCTGTGTGATTAGGCCCGTGAGGCCCTTTAGTAGTATGATAAGGATGCTTAGTCTCATGAGGACCGACTTGGCCAATCTTGTTGGGATCATAGCCCTAACTAGTTGGAACTCCTATTTGACTATAAATAAGCCAAAGGCCTCTTTATTTCATAGTTGTTGATGGATTGGAGAGTGGTTCTTAGCAAAGTTAATTTTTGCTTAGTACCAAGATAACAAATAATGCTTGGGTATTAATGAGTTTATAAGTAATGCTTGTTGGCAAAGGTTGCTTCTTTTTATGTGGTTGGTCTGACATGGATTTATGTATACTTCATTTTAGCATTGCTTAATGACATTATTGATTTCCATTTGTGAATATGGATTTATTCCACTCTCACATTTATACCTAAGCAATAGCAAATTTTACTCATGCGTTTTAGTCTGGTAAGAAGTAAGCCACTCGGAATTGATTTGATTTAGGCCTCTATACAATGATAAGATTGGTCGTTGACAGTCAGTGTGTTGATCATGTTAGTTTGTGATAGCTTGGAAGTTGGTAGATAATAAATATTGGTTCTGAAAGTTTCAACTTCTATTGAACATTCATTAGTAATCTAGTTGCTTCATGCATATTGCAAGACGATTTGTAGCAATGTATGAGATTAAGGTTCAAGTATATTGGAAGATGGCAAGAATTTACCCATGTTGGGAGCATTTATGCTTGTTAATGTGTGGGCATATCTTTTGTTGCAGAACATACAACTATTGTTGGACAGGTTAGAGGATTGAAACCCGGGCTACATGGCTTTCATGTCCATGCTTTAGGTGATACAACCAATGGTTGCCTTTCAACTGGTATTGACACACCTACTTTATTCATTGTGTTTATGTTTTATAATTGATTGAAGATTTGTTTTTTTCAATGTTGTTATCAAAAGCCCTCTTTTTATCATGCTAATCTTGTTTAACGTTCAAGATCAAGTCATATTTTCCCAATTTTGTGAAATAGTGTTTATTACGAAATGAAATTCACTTACAACGGAAGGAATTGGTGAAAAAGGTCCATGCACATACCTTTGTGTTTAACAAATGTTTTGATAACTTGCTTGCAATTGAAGTTTTGTTTGATTTCAATTGAGGGTTTAGGGTTGCTATAAAGCTCAGTTATATTATTTTCTACATCCAAGCACTGTCCTTTAATGAGTAAATGTGAAGATCACCTCTTGTACATCTTGAAGATCGTGTTGCAAAGAACCAAAAAGATAGACCGTGGAGCCAAGCCACCCAACCAACTAGAAGCTAAAGATCAACACGGTGAGTGAATATACTTGAGGAGAGGATTCTAGTAACAAACAATTGGAATTTGGAAGTGTAGGAGGGCGAGTTTCTGTAGGGTACTTATAGCCTACAAGATGCTTGTGCATATGTCATGCAACCCTAGTACCCTGCTAAACTCAACTAGAGTTACTATTGATACCCCTCACCATTCATATAATCGTCAAATACTATGCACTGCTTTCCACTTGACCAGCCAATTGTCGACAACCTTAGTACTATGTCATGTATCACGAAGCTATATTTGCACCTAACACAATGTGAATTATGTTCTCGGGCTATTTGTTTGTCTTTATATAAGAATATTAGTGGCAGCCTCTCTCTTTTTGAAGGTTATAAGTTGCACGCGTTCCCTATCATTACATATTGGGTGGCAATCAGGCTGGGCTTATATCAATTCTAGTACCAATTTTTAACTGCTATCAGTTCCGGTAAAAAATTATATTGGTTATGTGATCTATACTATAGATCATTCAATTTTTCCGAATCTCTTGATTATTTCTCCTTTCTCCATGGTTGAGGATCAGTCATCTGAGTTAGGGATATATTTTGCAGGTGCTCATTTCAATCCTTTTATCAAGGAGCATGGTGCCCCTGAGGATGAAAACCGACATGCTGGGGATCTTGGCAACATTGTAGCCGGAGAAGATGGTACGGTATTCCTATCTTCCAGTTTTGTCTAGCATATCAACTTGCTAATGCTGAAAGCTGAAATGTAAGTAATTGCATCACACAAGTTGAGCTGCTGGACAGAATTTTATACCTAAAGTTTTTCAGGGTCATTTTGAGTCCCATGTTTCCCAGCTGCACAAAATGAGGTCGTTCAGTATCACGTTTGGAACATGGAAAATATCACATGCTCCATACAGACACTATTTTTTTTGCTAGAAATTTGGAAAAATTATCTATTTTTGTAACATGTTCCCTATGTATGGAATATGTTCCGTACAGAATGGAGTGTACCCAAAAAGAAACACCCAAAATAGCTTCCATGAAACTTGAACTTTCGGTCGGTTTTATTTAAGAATAGGTTCTCTACATATTTTCTGCTCCGTCTTGATTTGCATTTGACTTGGCAAGTAGGGTTTTGGATTCAGGATTTATATCCATGAGGCCTAGATAACAATATAAATGGTCACATTTTCTTTTTACGCCCAGCCTTTTTATAATGACACAGTCATTTGTCTCATCGCAGGCATTGCAGAAATTTCAATTGCTGATACTCATGTGATATCCTGATTCCTTCAATGCGGACTTCTTTAATTTTGTTATTTGGCAATGTAGTATGCAGCAGTTCTTTGGAATTCTTTTACGTGATTGTTAAAGCATGCTTTGAAAAAATAACAGTAAGGATCTATTCTTCTTACTTGCTGCATTTTGCATTGCCAGATTCCACTTATGGGACCGAATTCGATTTTAGGACGGGCTGTTGTTGTTCATGCTGATCTCGATGATCTTGGAAAAGGTCTTTGTGCTCAATGCATAACAGTGTATCAGACTTGTGTGGATGCAGATATTGCTTTCTTAATTTTCTAAATTATTGTCCAATTTACTGCAGGCGGCCATGAACTGAGCAAATCCACAGGAAATGCAGGCGGCAGGCTTGCTTGTGGTGAGCCATTTGATCATTGTACATGTGCAGCTTCGAGTTGCCAGTAATGTGAATGTTTATAATCATCTGATATGTGCAATAATGCAGATTATGGTTGCTATGTGCTGAAACATTTTTTATTGATACAATTTTCTCCTATATATATAGCAGAACTCAGCATATCTAGTTGTTATTTAACGTGAATGCTCACTAGTAACAAGAAGTCTTATTTCCTGGTGCAGGTGTGATTGGGCTTCAGGCAGCTATCTAGTTGTATTCATTTGCTTTTTTACCTTTGGATAGTGGCTGCTGTACACCTACCCTAAACCTTAAATTCACTAACACGTTTGGCAGTAGCATTATAGAGTCTCACCATAAGGTTGAATAGCACTATCTGCAAATACATATAGGAACAATTTGTGCTGAAGATAGATAAATGCAAGTTGGAATGCTAGTCTATGCATATTCTAAGTTTTTCAACTTCGGTGACATAGTGATGGTGCGTAAGAAGATTTCAAAATAGTGTAACTGAGCCTAAACCAGTCTCTTGCCAGATTGCAATTCACTCGAGGAAAAACTTACTCCAGGTGAGAGAATCAATCAGGTGTTGTATTATGTAAATGGCACATGCCTTTTTAAAAGGCTATGAAGATGTCAGTCTCAATTTGTTTCTTTGCTTTTGTGGTTTTTGATTGGCCAAAGTTAGAATTGGGATGAGATTTAGGAACAGGTGGTTGACCACATTGTGATCAGAAAGGAGATTTAGAATTGATTTCAAACACCATCTTTTGTTCAAAACAAAGTGCAATGTTTCTGCTATGGTGATCAAATTAGCATCACTAACCATATATAGCAATGGCTTCATGCAGATGCATAGAGAATGGAAAGACCACTTATCATACTTATCCTCGTTAAGATGAGGGGTGAACTAAACCTTGTTAAAACCAACTTGAATTGTAATTTTAATGTGGATAATTCTTATATTGATGTTTTGAAAACATTCAAAATGAAGGCATAAATTTCACAACGAACCTAAAGTTGGCACTTATGCTTTTGCGTGGCAGATGAACACGTGAGACATTCTGGGTCAATGTATGGGACAATCTAATAGTCTTCCTCAAAGAATGGCAAATAGCAATACATAGCATCAATGCTTAAAGCTCTACAAGAATGGCAAACGCAAGAGTTTTGTCACGAAGAGCCCAAGCAATACCAAATCATAAGACTCAACAGACCTTAGATACAAAAACTTCTACGTCAAGTAATTAACGTTATCCAAAATAGGGCACAAATGGGAAAGTAGTGCACCCTCCCAATAGAATCCCCACTCCAAGACCAAATAGTAAAAGTTGGGCCTTGGCCGTTTCAAAAATAAAATATAAAAAAGGTTTTTATCTCATGGTCAGGTTACCAGCCGATTCGAATTGGCATTTGAATTGGTTGGCTCGGTTTGAATCAGGGAAAGGTTCTAATTTTTTTTTTTCTTGTTTGTTTTTCTATTGGGGAGATATCATTTGAATTTTGTGGCCTATGGAGACTAGTAACTTAGTAAGTTCTATTAAACAGGTTACGTTGGAAGTCATTGAGATGAGCGGCATAAGTTCTCATTGATATTCATCTTTTTGCACATGCCACATTTTTTTGTAAAATTGAATCCATGAGAGTGAATAGCTGTTGTATTCTTTGGTCTAACCTCAAATTTTTACCAACTTTCACAAGAAATTTGTGAGACTTCTTATTTGACCCTCTCATTGTCAATATTTTGGATCGTTGTTTTAAACTAAGACCAATCAAGGTTGATCAAATCCAACTATTTTCACATGATTTGAAGGGTTAGGCTTTTGGTAGCTATCATGTCTCTATCTCATCAACAAAAGAATCCCCATGAGGATGCAAGGCCATGTTGTTATATTTCCCTCTCCATGAATGTACGTTGTTCTCTCCCTAAGGTGTTGGTTTTTACAAATAATGAACCAGGTTAGCATGACTCTACATTTTGTTAGTAATTAGAAATAAACTTTTACATGAGGAGCCTTTTTGTTTTTAATGAAAAATTGTTCCACAAGTTACTCATGGAAGGATAAGCTTTTGCCATATTATCCAAAGGTTGGAAACAAGCCTCATCTTCCCCTCACGTGAACCTTCGATTGTATAAATGGGCTGATGGTGGATCGCACCTCTTTTCCATTGCTATTTTTTACTTTTTTCATCTCTCTCTCTCTCTCTCTCTCTCTCTCTCTCTCTCTCTCTCTCTCTCTCTCTCTCTCTCTCTCTCTCTCTCTCTCTCTCTCTCTCTCTCTCTCTCTCTCTCTCTCTCTCTCTCTCTCTCTCTCTCTCTCTCTCTCTCTCTCTCTCTCTCTCTCTCTCTCACGCACGCACGCACGCACGCATTATCACCCTTTGTTCTTCTAGCTTGCGCTACACTACTAACATGTATTCTCTTCTATGTTGGGCCACGATCAGCCTCTTTGGCTGTTTGGGACACTGTCATCATATTAAACTACGTCTTATGATGCTTATTGATCAATGCAGGCCATTTTGAAGCTAGTTTTAATAGGATGAACCTTCACCAAGATAGAATTTGGAATTGAAAAAGACCATTCTTTAAATGTACATGCAGTGACAAGTGTAAAAATAATCCTTCATTATCTGGTTCGATCATGCCATCTACTTTATGATGAATAATCTCAATAAGTTCTTTCCCATGCCTCTCTTTAAAATCAACGGGAAAGACGTGCCTACTTTTACTTCATGGCACCATCAAAACTCTCAGATGGTATTGAATTCGTTTGAGAAACAAAGAACACAAAAACATATTTGATGATTATTGAACAAAAATAGTTTGACAAGAATCAAGATCCGATTTCGTGTTACTTCATGGCGAACATGATCTGCCATAATCTCTTCGATTCGCACATTAGTATGTCAAAATAACAAAATATTTAGCATAATCTCAATGCTTTTTTTCCTTTGGCAACACATACCTGTTAGAGATATTGTAAAAGACCTTGCCTTTCTATTTCTACAGTGTATTTGAAGTTTGAATTTTTCAATTTTAAAGTTAGAAGTATTATGTAATACGACTTACCGATACAACTGTTGATCTATCTTGATTTCAATAGATCAATCTGGATGAGATCAATGTGACAAAGGTTCCAAACTTGCCACCAAGATCACAAGATGACGAGGATGTGTACGCATTTCTCTATGAGGAGGCTATGTAGAGGGCAAGTGAAAAATAAGAAGTTAGTACTTGCTACTTAGTTGATGCTTCATACTTGTCACTTGAAATACATTTTTTAACTAATTATTATAATTTGTAGACAATAATACGTTTGTCAATCCTTGTGCGCAGGACCTGTCACTCGAGCAACGCATAAGAGGAGGGAAGGAGAGGGTACGAGCTCTCGTGCCTACGGCCCTGATAATGAATTTGAGCCTGAGGCATCGTCGGGGTCAGAGTCCTCAGAGGAGGAGTGTGTAGAGGAGAGTGAGGATGAGATGAGAATGAGGGGCATCCTACTTTGGCCTCCGATGAGGACTTCGTCCCTAATGTTCAAGAGGAGACTACAATAGGCTCGAGAGCAACTACTCGAAGGAGGATCAGAGCCAAGAGAGCTTAGAGTCTAGATTAGTGGATAGTAGACAATATTGATAAGTCATGACATTATACATATTACTGTTTACATATCATCAGACATTCCAATGGACACATGGATTTTGAACTTTGAAGATTGACATCATTGAAATTTGATTATCTAAGATCAATTTCAAATTTTCAAATTTTGATTTTATGTATTTATGATTGTGATGATTTAAATTTTGAGTCTTGAGTCTTGACTCGTGACTAGTGACTGTTGAGCATTCAACATTGGAACTTCTAATTTTGTGTTTCTGTTTGAAGTTTAAACTTTCAACCATGAAGTTTCGAGTATTGCCAGTTTAATTGTGTAATGTGCTAAGTTTTAAGTATTGCTAGTTTAATTGTGCAATTTCAAGTATTTGCGCTAAGTTGAAAGTCAAAGTTCTAATGTGAGAGAGAGAGAGAGAGAGAGAGAGAGAGAGAGAGAGAGAGAGAGAGAGAGAGAGAGAGAGAGAGAGAGAGAGAGAGAGAGAGAGAGAGAGAGAGAGAGAGAGAGAGAGAGAGAGAGAGAGAGAGAGAGAGAGAGAGAGAGAGAGAGAGAGATTAAAACATTTCACATAGTCTCCCTTGATAAAGCAAGACCAAACATTTTGAACTGTTTGTTTTAGAGCATAACAGGTGATAAAAAAAACTGCATGAAATCTTCAAGTTTTAAGATGCCCAGCTCCCACAACAAAAACTGTGCGAGTTAGTATGTGAGGAAGACATATGTCGTAACTGAGCATTAGTTGTTATCCATGTTTGAAACAAGATCACAATATCAAGACCAAGGATCTCGTCAAGGGAGCATTGGCATTGTTACACAATGCCAAGTCACAAAGGAAAGCTTAAGTTTCAGGGAGAAGGACCATATAGAGTAGTAGAGATCTGACCTAATGGCGCAGTGATACTTGTCGACCTGCTAGACATGCCTATTAGTGGCAGCAGGTTGCATCACTACTATTCTGCTGATGTTGAACTCAGAGATGTGCCGGAGCCACCATCCACGTCATCTTTATCAAGATGAACCGTCAACACCCAGTTAGATAGCCTAGGTAGGAGTAGCCTGTAGATTCTTTGCTACACTCCGTCGATTAGATAGGTGGTAGAAATTTTAGTTAAATCTTGGTGGTAGTACTTGTCGCTGATGAGAGACTAATGAGGGACGAAAGAGAAGGAAGTAGTGATCAGGAGAAGGCCCTCTTCACGGAAGGAAGGAAGAAAAACAAGAACAAACCCAGATTCGAGAAGACGAAGTCCTCGAATCAACAATCTTCTTCCTGTGATCACTGTCACAAACCAGGCCATACAGCCAACAAATACTGGTTCAATCCAACAATACCTTACATGCACTGTAAGAAGAAGGGACACTCTACATACGATTGCAGATTCAACCCAAAAAGAAAGAACAAGACTGAGAAGACAAATGTTGCAGAGTCATCCAAGGATGTAGATAGAGGTGATGAAGCCTTCACAAAACTTGATGAAGCTTCAACGAGCTACACTGAACACGACTACGATGTAGTCATTGATTTAGGGGCAACATCACACATCACCTGCAACAAGAAAAACTTGATCGACTTCAGAGAACTCGAAAATAACAGAGCAATGATTCTAGGTGATGGGAGCAGACATGATGTCAAAGGCATCGGTACTCTACAGCTGCGAACATTGTCAGGCCAAGTAGAGCTGCCAGGAGTACTCTACGTGCCTTCACTGAGAAAAGATGTATTGTCAGTCTCCAAGATAGCAGATCTTGAAATTCGAGTTTTGTTCGATGGCAATACGTGCCGCATGATCGAGAAAAATACAAACAAATTGCTGACGGTTGGATGCAGAGAAGGTAATCTCTAACAAGCCAAATAATCAGCAACTCGGATAGCATATTAAATGCATCAAAGAATGAAGATTAGCTCTGGCACAGAAGAATGTATCATCTGAACATGAGGAGCCTGTATGACATGTGAAAGAAAGACATAGTCACAAGTCTAAAGATATCAAGACCCGATACTGAGTTCTACGAAGCCTGTCAGCATCTTAGGATCAGTATGAATGCTTCATGAAAGTCTAATTGGTTGTTTAAGACTGTTGGTACCAACAATTTTGGGCTAGAATGGGTGTTTGCATTATTTTCTCTTATGGAAATGCGCTCTACTACAGTTTTTCTAACACTCTGATCTTGCATGTGTGAAGCTTAGGTGGCAGGCTGATGTGGCAAGCATCTTGTTCACTTGGTTTCCCTCTGTACTGAGCTTTACAACACCCAATTTGGTGTCCTATAGCCAAAGTTATGATCATCTGAAGTTTTGCAATTTTGTGAGTAAAATTGGCAAAATTTGAAATTGTTCTGATTGCATGCCAGTCATTTCCCTAATTTGTAGTATTGTGTTTTCATGGATTGGTTGCATGCTGATTCTCAGAGTGATTATGACATGCATGAGGGATTTACAATCGATTTGAGTGGTCATACGCATGTGCTCTGACAGTTGGGTCACAAATCAGTGTTAATGGCTGACAAATTCCGTAAAACTGAAGTTTACGTAAAAAATTCCGTAATGACGTTTGTGGCTGATGTAGTGTGCTTTGCATGCCAGTTTGACATTGGGTTAGGAACATTAGGAATCGGACAGTGTTTCGATTCTTTCGATTTTGATTGTCTTTTGTACTAAGAGTATTTTCGTCAAAATTTTTGAATTACGTAATTTAAAACCAAAAATTGAGTTTTCCAAAACAATCGAATATTCGGTCATTTAATCGTTATCTATGGAATCAGTATAGATTAGTGAATTGATTAAACTGAGTTTATCAGTCAAAATTGGCCACAGTGTTTTCACTAAGTCTAAATTATTTCCGGTGATAGATAAGTTAAAATTGACAGAAGGTACCGAAATGAAATTGACCACAGCTTTTACAGTACTGTCATTCTTTTAACTTTTGGAGTTGGAACTCCCAGATTGAAAGTTAAAATTTGAATTTTTTTTTTTTTTTGTTGAATTTCAATTTGGTAAAAATTTGAAATTAGTTACTTGTCTGATAGTTTTCTAATCGATATTGATCGCTAGAAATCAGTCAAGTGAACGTTTGTGCAAGATACTCGTTAAATTAGATTAAAATCGTCAAACAATATGAAATGACCAGATTGAATGAGTGGCAATAGTATTATTTGTCTAGACAGTAAATCTGATAGGATTGGTTTAAGAATTACTGAAATCCTATTGGTGGGATTTCCATTCATGTAATTTCATATTCTATGTTTGGATAGGTTTTGTCAATATTAACGAAGTAATGCCAAACCAGCCAATAAAAAAAAAAAACAGTCCAATTTTATTGGAAAATTTATCCCTGTAAATAATTGCTTAATACTGGTTATTAATTTCCTAGATAGAATTCATTCAGTGAATTGATAACTGATATCTTTGTAACCATTGAGTTATCCGCAGTTTTGGATGTCAATTGTGAGGTTAAAAGTGGAATCTGATATGTGGATTACATTGGATCTGTTAATTGACAAAAGCTTGTCCCTAGCTTTGATGCATCAGTAGGGTTTCGAAGCTTGTCAATAACCATAAAAGTTTAGAGTGTAATAGTGAACCATGTTAATTCTTCTGTTTAAGTCAGATAATCAGATGTGGATTCGTAGTATCCATCTAATAAGCATGCCAGTCATCCGAATAAATGGATTCTCTAGTGTTTGGAAACAAGAGATAATATCTTATAGTGATTATAGGATAGCTAGATGATCAATGGATCTTTAGAATATAAGATAAGGTGGTTAAGGGTTTTTTGGAAGAAAAAACTGATGGTATGGGACATCAATAATGTTGGAAAGGGAATTCTAGGACTGTAAAGATTTGATGATCAATGGTGTGTTTTAGTACCTAGTCGCGATATGGGAAAGAAGAAAACCATTCGGTCAAATGTGGGGTATCTTGAAAAATTTTGAGGTTTAATCTAGATCCCAATGTGGTATCTCATTATTTACAAAATCAGAGGCCCTCAAATCTATTTCTCGTTTTCGTAATTAATCCTTTACTTCTTAGTAATTTTTCGAATATAAGATATCATACTGATTTATATAATTCTTTCCAGCATGAAGTTATTCTTTTGAAAGACTGTTATGTCATATAAATTACTACTTGTGTGAATAGACTTGGAATTCAGATAAATTCTAAGGTTAAATTGTTTTAATTTCTTAAACCTAGAATATCTCTGTTACATAAATGGGTTTCGATGAAATAGTAGTTTCTATCACTCAGATTGGAAATATTTGAAAGAAAAGTCATGTTTGTAATGAAGTGAATCTTTTAGTGGAAGCACTTATTACTGATTTTTCTTGGATTTGGATATTTTTATATATCATCTTTCCAGTTAGCTTTTATTGAAATTTATAATTTCTTTAAAAGGAAGGGTGAAGATGGGATAAAATTCTATTTGGAAATCTGTTGGTTGCATAGTTTTTGGAAAAGAACCACTAGGGTATAGAAATGAGATTTGATCTGAAAGGAATTTCGGATAGATTCAGAGTAAGATGCCTAATTGGAACTTTTCGAATAAGAAGAAATTCTCTAGGGATTGTGTGGACAATCTGAAACTAGAACAGGCTTGGAATTTGAATCATTATCTATAAGTAGTACAATAAAAGGTCAAAGGTCACTAATTCCATTTTGATTGGAATAGAAGTAAGTTTGATCAGAATTCAAGTCTGAGAGTTCTATATTGGGTCAACCTAATCTTAGTTTAAGTACTAGAATCAGAGAGAGGTTGATTGAGTGGAAGAAATTATGTAATTAGAGGTAACTTGGATTGAAAAACTATTGAGAGTGAATGTTATTCGTCTCAAAGATTTCTCGGATATGTTATTTACTCATGAGAAATAGAAAATATTTTGTAGCTGAGTTACAAGATCTCAGTGAGATATGTGAATAACATATGTGGGTTTTGGAGGAATCTGTCAGGTAAGAATGTGTCTATGTACTGGGTCAGAGTGATATTATTCTCATATGTGCACGATTAATCTTGTATGAATCGTGTGTAATCCTAGTTACTAAGGTTATCTGGTGCACTTAACCTAGTCGGTGAACATAAGCATATGATCAAGTATTGTTTTGACAAATACTTGCAGAGTTAACAAATCTCTGTATGGGAGATTTATGGATTAACTTATAAATGATTTGGGTAAGGATCTAAATGTGGTGTTACAATAGTTTTTCACCTAGACATTTGAGATTTTTGAATCATTGGCAATTAACTTGAGTAGTTGATTACTCCAGGATGAAGTTAATTGGTAAAAATGATCAATGTGATGTGGATTCACCAGAAACTGATGGTTTTGAGTTATATTGCTTGTAAGACGCATGATTAGTGAATCATTTGGGTTCATCAGTTGAAATTATGTGCATTGGATATACATTATTCTTGGGATAGAGTATTTCTTAGTTAAGGAAGGGACTCAACTCATTAGTGATTGTATCCTAGAGAGGTCAATTGGATAACGAATCATAATGAATCCAAGAATATTTGTAGTTGAAGATGATTGTCATTTTGGTATGCGTTCAGTCTTTAATTATCAGATGTTTATAGAACTTGAATCTTGCACTTCAGTTAAAAGAATCATGTTTTGAAAGTATTTTTAAATCCAGTATTTTCTTAATGGAAAATTTTTTGGAATGACTTTTACTTTTCCTGAGTTATGTTAGACATATACTCCAGTATCCTGTAAATGATTATGGGTTGGATTTCAGGAAATTATGATTGACAAATCATATGAATCTTTATCCAATTGTCTCGTATACAAGAAGTTTCTAATAAACATGGCTTCAAATAAAGGAAAAATAAATTTAAGGGCCTGTAGATTTTGTAAATAATGAGATATCATTTGGGATCTAATCTATATCTCATAATTTCCCAAACTACCTTAGAAAAACATAACCAATGGATTCACCCGTTAGCATAATCATTATAGTAATCACTAACCATCGATCTACAGATCTCTCTCATACAAGAAGTGTTGGCAGAATCCGAAGAATCTCCAAAATGCTAAGCTGAGCTGTCATAAAAGAGCACCTCACCCTAGACCGAGGAGGTCCCAGAAGGAAGAGAGAAGGATGATGATGAGAGCCGAGAAATATTAGCTAGGAATACAGATTAATTTCATGTAAGCCTCATTGCTTCTTATTCCTTGGCTTGGGGGTGAAGCTTCTATAGTTGATTGGTTGCTTCTACTTGGTTGGGTGGTTGCTCAATAGTGTGTTTTCCATTGTGTTTTGTCTTGGAAGCAGGATCTTGAGGGAGCTTCCCCTATAGCTCACCCAAATTATATCGCTTCCACATGAAGGCACGGGTGGAGATCATTTTGCATTTGACATTACAATTCAGAATCTTGCAATCAAGATGTTGGTGGCCGACAATTCATAAGGATACAGAATATCTAAGAAAATGTGATGTGTGCTAGCGAGCTAGGAGACCAACAAGACTGAACTATGATCTATTCCATCCGATTCTAGCTCAAACACCAACGAGATAGAGCAAGGGTTGATGGTCCGTATAAAATGTGAAATGAGTGGCCTTCAAATAATGCCTAAACTTCTTGACTACGTAAATTATGGCCAGTGCTTCCCGCTCTATGGTTGAATAGTTTAATTCTGAATCACTAAGCTGTCGGTTGGCAAATCGGATTAAAGAGTCCTTTTGGTTGGGTCAAGATGGCTCTGACCACATACTTTGATGCATCAGTATGCACATGAAACTCTATGGTCCAATTGGCCGGTCATAAGATTGGCGTTGAGACCAATGCATCTTTTAGTTTTTGGAAAAAAACTGTAAGGCTTCTTCCATCTAATGAGGTTTCGTCATGAGCTTGTAAATTGGTCTTGCTAACTCCGCAAAATTTAGAATGAAGATCCGATAGTAGTTAGCATAACCCATAAAAACATGGACTCCATGAATCGTCCCTGTTGGTGGCAGGTCAACAATGACCCTGATCTTTGATAGATCTGTGGCGATTCCATGTCTTGATACTATGTGACCCAATGTCAGGCCATGTGTCACCCAAAATTGACACTTTTCTAGATTCAAGGATATATAATATTTGCGGCATTGCTTCAACACTTTCTCCAAATTGGATAGATATTTTGAGTTCGGCCCGTGCATGCACAGATCATCCAAGAAAATCTCCAGAAATTACTTCTGCAAGTACTCTTTGAATGTCGTTTGCATGACATCAACAAAATCATAAATACATTGCAGCCACTCAAGCTACTAAAGAGACAATTTGGTTGAAAAAATTTATTGTCTAATATTGGTCTCAGACAATTTGCTCCAACGATCATTGAGTGCAAAAATCAGAGTGCAATTGCATTATCAATCAATCCCAGATTTCACTCTAGGAGCAAGCACATCGAGATTAAGTACCACTACATCAGGAGCAAAATACTCAACAAGGAGGTAAGTCTGAAATTTTGTAGAACCCAGTACATGGCAATTGATATATTTACAAAAGGGTTAAATCAAGAAGCACCCATGAATTTTTCAGCTATCTTGAATCTCCAAATCAAGGCATTCAAGGATCCAGATTATGGGGAAGTGTTGGATTTCTATCCTCTCCATCTGTTATCTCATTGCTAATCTAGATCCATTCATTGGTTGTATGTAAATACATGTACAATCGCACAATTTGCAAAAATATGCTTGTTTTTTAACAGTCTACAAAAATACAAAGAAATTGACGACAGTGTTTTGTGAAGTTAGACGACACCAATTGTTCGGCCATGTTCACCATTCATCGACTATTCGGCCACAATCCGACACTGACTATTCGGCTCCACCGACTAGTCGTATGTCAATATCAACTCAAATAGTTGACACGAAAATTCAGCGGCTCAACAATGCCTTCATCACGTCCAGACAGAATCTCCAATAGAATAAGATATTGTCCAAAGGCGACTTCTAATAGCATGTAGTGCCTTAATCCTATTCGTAAAGTACAAACTAAGTATTCTTTTAATTAGTTAGCCATGTGCATATATCCAGCAACTTATCAATTGCTCGGTTAACTCAATAATCTATCTATTCGATCAATCGAACATCCAGAGCGCAATTGTTTCGTTCTTTCTCTCTATTATCACAAAGTATTGTTTCAGGAAGAACGTGACTCTGACTGCATTCAGACAGTATCTATCAATGTTCCAGTAATCTAGGCCATGTATATAGTGATTGAATGCTCATCTTATTCATGTTCTGATCGATTATTGCTTGTAGATAAACTTATTTGTAGGTTAGATCGTTTTGTCTGACTGATAGTCTGAGTCGATCATGTCGCTCTAATTTTCGCACCTAATATGCTTCCACAAACCTAAATCATAAACCAATCTAATCATCGATTGTATCGATCCGGTGACTTCGAAGCCATGATCAAGTAGGGCATACTTCAATTTGTTGAAGTCGGCCTGAATCCTATAGACGTGGTTTCATGCACCGAGGGATTCGGCACTCGCTTCTCTCTGTCGCGACCCGCCCACACATTCATGCATCCCCAACAGTAGGAAGTTATGTGGCATGGCTCAAATAGTTTATTACCATTGTAAATTCAAGTTACTTGCCATATAAAGAAAAAACAAGTTAACTTAGACTATTAAGTTTGGAAATGAGCCAATGAGAAAGTTGTCACATCAACTCTTTTGGACCCAACTATATAAGGGCCAAATCCTTTGTATTTTATGTTTTCAAATTTCAATTGTAATATCAAAGAGTTATGTTCCCTCTTAATTTTATGTCTTGTGAATGTTTTGAGAGAGAGAGAGAGAGAGAGAGAGAGAGAGTTGTGAGGTGAGTGTTTATGCTTGCTTTTCCATTATGCATGAATGATGCCTAGATCACTACACATGTGTAGTATTGTTTTTGAAGAAACTAACAGTTTCTATCTTCAAAGCCTTAGCATTTTTCCTTTGATGTTTTTCGCGACTGTGCATTTTGAACTATGTTTCGCACAGTCTGCATTTTCGAACCGTTTTGTCGCACAGTTCGTGATTTTTGGGTCATGAGACCCTAGGCCTAAAACACTTAGAAAATAACTCTGGCAACTTTTCCCGACATTGTCGCATTTTTTGCAAAAACGGAGACATTGTCTTTAAAATGCCTTAGAAAAATTTTCTGGCCAACCTTCGTATTTTTCACCCTTCGGGAAAAACAAGACTGTTTCTAAAATGCCTTAAAAATATTTTCAAGTCTACCTTCGCCTTTTTTGGGAAAAAGCGAAGGTGCCCTTGAAAAAGTGAAGGTGCCCTTAAAAGGCGACACTGTCCTTAAAATCTTGAAAGGGTCTTTAAGCAAAAGGCAAAGGCCTGCAGTGTGAAGGCACTGTCCAACGGGCAGAAGGCAGGTAATGCACGAACAACAAGATAAGGTCATCGTCTTTCAAGTGCTATTGTCCCACCTGGTCAACGGGTCCATTCACAAAGCCTCTTGACAAGGCAATCTTTGAGAAGCAGCGTGCAAGCTTAGGAATCAGAAAAATACCAGCTTTGAGAGGGAGCTAAAGAAACCAACAGTTTCTATCTTTGAAAGCCTTAGCATTTTTCCTTAGTTTTTCCTTTGTTGTTTTTCGCGACTATGCATTTTGAACTATGTTTCGCACAGTCTGCATTTTGAAATGTTTTGTCGCAGAGTTCACGGTTTTTGAATCATGAGAAAAATTAATTTCTAGGCCTAAAACACTTAGAAAATAACTCTGGCAACTTTTCCCAACACTGTCGCATTTTTCACTTTTTTGCGAAAAAGGAGACATTGTCTTTAAAATGCCTTGGAAAAATTTTCTGGCCAACCTTCGCATTTTTTGCCCTTCAGGAAAAAGGAGTGTTTCTAAAATGCCTTAAAAATATTTTCAGGTCTACCTTCGCCTTTTTCGGAAAAAAGCGAAGGTGCCCTTAAAAGGCGACACTGCCCTTAAAATCTTGAAAGGTCTTTAGGCAAAAGACGAAGGCCTGCAGCGTGAAGGCATTGTCCAACGGGCAGAAGGCAGCTAATGCACGAACAACAAGAGAAAGTCAGACGAGACGACACGACACAACCGAAATTGCTCGCGACACAAAACTCGTCGCGCTCCAAAGGACCAGGAAGATCAAACAAGCACCATGTAGTACAGCTTTCCAATCAGATATGATGCCATCAGTAAAAGAGCGTTAGGACATGCCTAATCCGCCACTCTTGTAATCTTAGATTAGTTGTAGATCGTTTAATCTCTCTAATCATAAATGTTTACTCTAAATATATGTATTGCTAGACGCATCAAGATGGACACAAAGTGTTTTATAGATTAGTAGTAGCTAGTCATATTTTCGTGAGAGAGAACATCTTTCTTGCGCCAATGCACTGATCTGGGAAACAGACAACGCTTAAGAAAATATTGTAAATTCAGTTTTTGATAATATAAGTGATCTTTCTCAATGCTATGTTCTGTGATGTGTATGATCTACAATATTGGAATGCATGCTATCAGTAGATAAATTTTCGCTGATGTTATTACTCAACATTATCTGTTGTTTACAAGTTTGATTTTTACAACAGATCTGCAGTAGCAATCTGGGGCTTGGAAGAGAATTAGACCGCAATCAGTAGCAGTAGCTACTCCTGCCAAGTCGGCTCTATCCGGCCTTCGTTAGCGTTTTGTTTCATTTCGTCTTGGTTTCGTTTTGTTTCGTGTTGTTTCTTCCTCCCATCAGTGGACAGATCTCGCTTCATTTCGTTTCGATTCGTTTCACTTCGCGATTGTTTCGCATCAGTTTCTTTGTGTGGATTTGCTATAGAATGCTATGTAGGTTGATTAAATCGGGCTATGAATTTGTTCTTAGGAAGAACACTCTTATTTGTTCCATTCTAGACAACATATACATTATGTATTGGGCGCCTATACTACGTAGGAGTGTAAGAGTCTCTCAGTGCCTATTTCAGAGGTAGATTTGTTGCATATATGAGATGTGAAATACTACGTAGCATATTAGACTTTCAGTGGGGAAGATTTGTAACGTACTACCATGCTTAATGGTTGTCATTTGCTATCTTTTTCATAGCTTTCACGGTTGTGAAAAGAAATAATATGACATCTTTTCAGACATATACACTTTTACTTTGGGTAAACATTGCATTTATGATTGATGAATAAGAAGTACACATTGTCAATAGCTAACTTGATACTTCTTGGATGGCATAATACTTAGTAATATGAATACTAGTAACGAATCTTTTGACTTTACTTTTTTGGAATGATTCTAATTATGGACGAGTGTTTCTACTAAGTGAGAGATGGCTAATGCTCAGGACATTGCTTCACCAAGGATTCAGGTATTGCACTAACCACACTCTCTTTTCTTCAGAGTTCATACTAAAACTCATATTTTCAAATTTGAACTATTTGAACATTGCCAAGATAGCATGTCATAGCTTCATTATAAGAAAGCAATTCTATGGGCATTATTCGGTGACCATTTGACGTATACCCTTTAAATTTTGTTATAAAAATGAGATGCTATAAATCTCAATAAACTATAATAGTAATGTAACTACTATAGATATGAATAGGTTGTTGATTCTACGTAGTTGGTACGGCATGGATTTCCCCTAACTACCTACCATAGGTCATAAACGTTCATGCTTCCACATGAGGTCTAAAAGGTCAATATGGCACGGATATGTTATCCTAATACTTTTGGCCATGAAAGAATCATATCCTACTAGTAGTAGCTTATCACTTGATGTATACTCTTTATGTTTTATTATTCTATAAAAACAAGAGATGTTATAAATCTATTTTTTAATAGAATATGCTAGAATTGTAGTTGTTAAATGTATGACTAGGTTGTGAATTATGGGTAGTTGGCACGGCATGATTTTTCCCTAACTAATTACCAAAGTTCATAGATGGTCATGCTTGTACATGAAGCCTAAAAGGTTAGCATGGCACAGATTTACCCTGATACTTTTGGCTATGAATGAATCACACCCTCTTTGCTATTAGTGAATGATTACAGTATTTGCTCATGTACTTCACTATAATTTGTTGTTCTAATATGGTTGGTTGCCCTCATACTGATCAATATGGCGTGTGCCCTAATACGGTTGTGTTAGGACAGAATGTATTGCTATCTTGATATTGTTGGTAGAGAAGATTGGACTAAATGTTATACTTTGATATCCAAGTTGGCATGTAGTGGATCTTGTTTCAAACATGGATAACAACTAATGTTCAGTTACGACACTTGTCTTCCTCACATACTAACTCGCACAGTTTTGTGTTGTGGGAGCTGGGCATCTTAAAACTTGAAGATTTCATGTAGTTTTTTTATCACCTGTTATGCTCTAAAACAAACGGTTCAAAATGTTTGGTCTTGCTTACTATGTGAAATGTTTTACTCTCTCTCTCTCTCTCTCTCTCTCTCTCTCTCTCTCTCTCTCTCTCTCTCTCTCTCTCTCTCTCTCTCTCTCTCTCTCTCTCTCTCTCTCTCTCTCTCTCTCTCTCTCTCTCTCTCTCTCTCTCTCACATTAGAACTTTGACTTTCAACTTAGCGCAAATACTTGAAATTGCACAATTAAACTAGCAATACTTAAACTTAGCACATTGCACAATTAAATTGGCAATACTCGAAACTTCAAAGTCGAAAGTTTAAACTTCAAACAGAAACACAAAATTAGAAGTTCCAATGTTGAATGCTCAACAGTCACTAGTCACGAGCCGACTCAAGACTCAAAATTTAAATCATCACAATCATAAATACATAAAATCAAAATTTGAAAATTTGAAATTGATCTTAGATAATCAAATTTCAATGATGTCAATCTTCAAAGTTCAAAATCCATGTGTCCATTGGAATGTCCATTAGAGGAGTCCTCAATATCAAAAAGACCCTTTAAGGAATGCCATGTAGGATATAGAAAAATATCAAAATAAAAAAAACAATATTGTTTATTTGCTTGCCCACACCACTCCCAAGGCCTCCCCAACTCCCAATGATCTAACCATAGTGTCTATAGTCACAGTTAAAAACTGTTAACAGTTCGCAGTATAACTTACTTAATTCAAAAATATTTTCTCCATTGGTTACGAAAAGGGCAATATTCTCAATAGATCTAGAATATGACCGCCATCCCCAAATTCGAATCAGAAAAAATTGCAATATGTTTACATATGCATTCCGTCCACGAGAATGGAAATATGGGTGCCATCTCCAATTATGAACGCCATCATCACTTTGTAATGGAAATATGAGCGCCAACTACCTATTGAAATGAAAAAATGAGCGGCATTTCCAAATTTGAAAAAAGCATACAAGCATGGAGTTTGGATTGATCGTACATAGTATATAGTATAATCAAAGATGAGTACTTTGCTTTGCTTCATAGAATCTGGTCATAGTACTTTGATGCAACTGATTACTCTATTATTTTTTTTATGATGACATTGTATCATCTACATGTGGATATCCCTATTGATTTGGCACCTTTGTAGAGAAGAGGAGGCAAAGGAATTCAAATATCTGCTGAGGATCGTTCTCGTTACAGGGCAGAAGGAAAAAAAAACTTGGATTTGTGGATAGATGAAACATTATATCCACAAGATCCAAGCACTTTGACACATCCCACGTTCTCTTCAATAACTCATTTAGTTACATGGATATGCAATGGACATAGTGGATTACTAGGATATTGTGAAAGATTGCAGAACCATGGAAAACAACTTTATATGAATAAAGTTCACTTTTTAGAAGGTGAGTTAATTCGGATATCCTCTTATTGTTAGAATAGATATTGTCATCTCCAAAAGACATTAGAAGAAAATGAACAACTTAAAAAAAATAATGAATCATTACAGAAGATAACAATCAATATCAAATCAGAACTAGAGCAAATGTAATCAGTCTTACAGTCTATTCGTATTGAAAACTTATAATTATTGAAGGATGTGGATTTGGCAAAGAAGAAGGCTGAAAGTAAGAAGCGAAAGTGAAAAAGTTGCAAGGATATTCAAACGCTTTCAAAAGGAGGTTATCGAAATAGAAGGATCCGTGCATTCAAGTAAGCATATTCTGATTTTTGTAAGTTTTTCAATGACATTTGGATTTAATTTCGGCTATGGTGATATTCTGTTAACTATCTATTTTTTTGACAGATCTGCATTAGTAGCTCCTCAGAATATTAAAGACAATGCTTCACTAGGAATGTCATTGGGCACAATATTGACTTGCAAACGTATCATGATGAACAATAGGATTTCAAATGTAAAGTGTAAAATAGCAGAGTCTTTGATGGTGGACATTCAAAAAAATTTTGATAAGACTATAGTCCAGGGTGCTTGTGATTTTGCGGGTATTAGCAGAGAAGCATATGCAACAATATTTAAACTAATCAGAGAAGCTTTTAAGCAAGTTCAAATTAGAAAAGTCCCAATCCCTAGGACATATCACTTGAAGAAAGAGAGGGATACATTAAACATAGGTATGCATAAGATCACTGGAACTCCATTTCATATTGAGGAGGTGTATGAAACTGATGGAAGATCGATATTCTATAATTCATCAAACAATTTATTTGTTGATCTAAATTACTTGCTGAGATACATCATCACATTCTATGATATAACCTATGAAAAGGTGAATGGCAAAATAATCATAGTACTTAAGTTAGATGAGTCAGAAATTGTGAAAGGGCAGAAGATGGAGAGGGTTAGTATAACTCTCATGAATGGTGCTCTATCACAAACAGAGAACCAAGAAGATTTCAGATTCAGTGTCCAGTCAGAAAATGATATACGGTGGTTGGCAGCGTTTCAGGTAACTAGCCTCATTATTACATTACATTCATTGAATAGTATCAATACATTGTAAATTAAGTCTGATTAATTTTTTTAAACAAGTGCTAAAAGAGGATCATGATATATTATCATGGATATTCTCAAGGACATCTTATCCTAGGATCATCAAGGACCATATGGATGGAGGACTTCTCAATGTTCCAAGAGTTGGAGACTTCAATGTTGAATGGCACTTAGCAGGTGATTTGAAAACATTAAAATGTATATATAATGTCTCTCACAGTGCTACACTAAAACTCCCTTGTCTGTACTGTATGAAAATGGCAAAAGATGTAACTAGGAGCACAGGAATTACTAGAGAATATGCAGATCCAAACTGGAAGCCTGTGCTGCCTATCCCCTTAAAAAATGTGCATGTTTGCACTCTTCATGCAGAAGTTAGATTAATAGAAAAGATCATTTATCTTCATATAGTTTTTGCTTGGAATACTAAGCCAGCATCATTAGCAAAGGAAGCTATCTCTCGATTAGAAAATGTTTTATCAAAAGCAGGACTCCAAAAAGGACATGTCAAAATTCAAAAAGATGAAAAGCTTTCAAGAAAGAGTGGGAACATGCCAACTAAGCCAAGCATAGGAGGAGCAAAAGCACGTCATTTCCTATCAAATCATATTGGTAGGACTTCTAATATTCAACACTCAGTCTGGACATATATTATTGCTGCTACTCAGGACTTCGAGAAAGACGGCAAAACCAGAGTACTAAAAGTTGATGTATGGAAAAAGCTTGATAGCATGATTGCTATTATAAGAAAAGAAAAATACTCTGATATTGATAAGAAAGTTGTTCAAAGGACTTGTGTCGAGCTTGTTAATGCAGTATCAAAAGCATGGGGAGATGATCACATCACTCATTACATAGTTAGTATCCAATTATTAAAGTGCTTTCAAATTTAAATATATATTTAGATCCAAACATAAGACTAACATTATGATTTTGACATATGCAGCACATACTAAGAGATCATACAACATGTCACACTGGCAAGCACGAGCAACATTTCATCGAAATACACAACATGGAGGAACCAATGAAAAACGAAACTACATTTGTCAATTGTTTCAGTGGTTCTACCGCAGAGTTCAAATTTGACATATAACAAAGTCCACACAATACAACAAGTTTAAAAAAGCATGCAAGTTCATACAAGAAGAGAAAATTAGATGATTGTTGAGTACAAGATCATCATTATCATCAAATCATGACATGCTCAGAATTGCTTTGCAAATTCATTGAACAAGAAAGGAGAAATACTCAATGTAAATGTATTGATTGTATTATACCAAAATACAAAGTGTCAACTATCATCATCAGATCTTGTGTCAAATTCTATGGCAGTATTGTCATGAAGAAATTCTCTGCTAGCGTATGCATCTAATAGATGTGCATTATCCTTATTTTCACTAAGCTCAATATAAGTGGAATACAATGAATAATGGGGGCTCTTTAAAGGAACATTCCCATCAGTAAATCCTATAATGTTCAAAACATAAGATCTTTTGACAAAAATGATCTTATTTGTCTTTACAAATTTATGTCCTCCTAGGTAAAATGATATTAAAAAATGAACTGAATCAGATCCTACACTACTGAACTTGCATAAATCCACAAAACAAGAAGCCAGAAACTAATCTACAGCATGTTAGAAGTCCAAGAATCAAGAAACCAGCCAGTCTCTTGATTCTTGGACATCCCAAGAACATCAAGAACTGAATTGTACAAAGATATGCAAGAATCACACCACAGATCCAGCCTATTTAGTTTACCTGAATGCTGGTTTCTACATTAATCCACAAGAAAGCAAGAAAGCTAATCCACTCTACAAAGCAGCAAATCTAATCCACTCTACAATCCACAACCACACACAAAAGGAGGGAAGGGCAAGATCATAAATGCATCACTCAAAAAACAAGCATGATCAAGGAGCTCAATGGTTGCACCAAACTCGTGAAGGCTCTTGCAGGATTGTGGTGGCTATCTTTGTTTAAAGACACGTTTGCTATCATTAAAGCATGTGATGTCTGTTAACGAGCCAAGAAAAATACCAAAGCAGACTTCACACCACTGACTCCCATTATAGAAGGCGAAGCCTTCCATAAGTGGGGAATTGACTTTGTTGGACCAATCAGTCCAGCCGCAAAACATACCCAAGCTCGTTACATCCTCATAGCCACAGATTACGCCACTAAGTGGGTTGAGGCTCGAGCAACGAAGGACGCCAACGCCAAAACTGTCACGCGTTTTCTTTATGAAAACATTATTACACGTTTTGGTTGTCCTATAGAGCTAGTTAGTGATCACGACATGCATGTTTTAAATGTTGTCATTGATAACCTCCTACGCCATTACCTTGTTGTTCACAAAAAAAGTACACTGTACTATCCTAGAACCACAATCATATTTTTCCCTTGAAGTTCTTCACTTGCATCAAACAGCTTAGTTGTGGCTTCAGCAGAAAAGTGGCCTCCGCCAATACCCTCATGAGCCTAAGATATGATAGGCCATATCTCAGATTTGTAAGCACATCGTCGAATTATACTGTCAATGCCCCTTTTGTAAAGTTGTCCCGCTATTAATTGAAAGGGCGCTGCTTTTAGCAAAAAAAAAAAAAATTGTCGTCGTACTCAAGCCTTCTTTGAGTTTGTCTGCTGTTAGGAACTAAGTGATCTCCTCAGCCCATAAGGGTGTAGCATCAATCTGAAAAAGGCATGCATCAGGCAGATCATCGTTGACTAGTGCAGTTGCTTTTTCAGCGTTTGGTAGTCGGGAAAGGTGATCTGCCATAAAATGTTGGGTCCCTTTTCGAACGACTATGCGGAAATTAAATTCCTCTAAAATCAATAGCCATTGAGTGATACGTCCCATTTTATAGGACTTATTAACAATATATAATAGGGCTTGATGGTCAGTGTAGAATGCAAAGGTCTGGTCTAAATAATCTCTTAGTTGTTGCACAGCATAGACCATCGCCAATGCTTCTCTCTCGGTGGTTGTATAGTTTACTTTAGCAGGCACCAGTTGCCTGCTCAAGAAACGTATTGGGAAGTCTTTGCCATACTCGTCCAGTTGTGCAAAAAGACCTCCAATGGCATACTTACTTGCGTTAGTATGCACATGGAATTCTTTCGTTTAATCTGGCGAGCGGAGTGTGAGAGCCATGGTAAGGGCTGTTTTCAATTCCTCAAAGGCTTTAATTTGTTCTTTGGTCCAACGAGGATCTACCACAACTAAATAAACGAGGCGTGCCTTGTCGGCATAGTCGATTATAAAGATGCGATAATTATTGGTATGACCGATAAAGACATATACTTCCTTCATTGTTGCAGGTTTATTGCGCTATGGAACGGCATGGTGAGTTGAGCTTGCAGGAGGTTAGAAAATACTTCAGGTCCCTATAGTGACTGCTCTTTTTCGAAGATTTGAGCTAATAATAGACTTTCCGGATGTTCTTCCTCTCGCAAAAACTCATCTCAAAATTCATTTTATTGCTTTTGTTCGACTTGTGGGTCTGGGTAATCTTTTGGCAATGTGGAAGCCGCCCAGTAGCTACCCTGGGGGTCAGCTGATTTGATATTATTTTGTTGTTGTACGTGTTGTTGGCGTTGTGCTCTAGCTAGAACTCTAACAGGTTCGGATGATATATGACGTGCTGGTAGAATCCTGTTAGGTTGTTTGGACAGTCCTTGAAACTGTGTTTGCGAACACAGTCTGGACACTCCGCATGGTATTGGTTCTTAACTTTACAATCAACCATGAAGTGTCCTGTTTCCCCACAAATAAAGCAGTGGTTGCTCATTGGGCTTGTGGCAATAGCATAACCATCTTGGATGGCTAGTTGTGCTGGGTTTTCTAGTGGTGTGGAATACTCATCTCGTTTGCACGAGCAGGAGTTGTCGGTTTGATATTGGTGAGGAATAGATGATGGAAGTGTTGCATCGTGATGATATGAGTGATCGTAGGAGTTTTCTACCATATGTGCTTGTGCAAACTCTCGAGGGTGTCTATGTTTTTGTGCTCCTAGATCTTGTTGTCCTCTTGGTGGTGGTCCTAAGTGCGCCAACTGTGGTTGAGGTTCATGTCTAGGTTGTCTGGGCAACTCTTGTATATGGACCTGGTTGTTTCGTGGTTGGTGGTGCGTGTGGTGGGGCTGTGAAACAAACGGCTGTCAAGGAGGTTGATAGTGTCCCCCTGACTGGTTGTGAGGCTGGTTCCTCCAGTTATAATAGCAATAAAGAGATGTATGCCCCATAAAGTCGCAGATGTCACATTTGATTAATGAAGTATCTGGGACTGGTTGGTATGAAGGGCATTCATTGCCAGTGTGGGCACCTCGACAATGAGGACACCAAGTGTTTTCTCGTCTATGATGGATTCGGCCAATGGGTAATTGACCTGGCATCAAACTCTGGATAGACTTAAGAGTATTTTGAAACTCTTTCGTGAGTTTCTCCATCTGTTGTTGGTGTTGCTGGTTAAGCAACTCCATCTCGGTTTTTCAAAACTGTTCTCGAGTTTTGTCGTTTGGTCGAGCTTCTTGGACATCACGATGTGCTCTCCGTTCACGTGGTTCATCAACATCTGAGCCCTCGTCTTCTTCCCAAATGGCATCAGACATGGCTTGTTTCAAAGATGTATATTCATCATTGGAACAAAGTTCACATCATATCCATCGTGGGAGGCCTATGAGGAACCAAATTATGAGCAAAGACTTAGTGGGTTGCTCTTGTACCTAACTTTTTAGTCTTTTAAATCGTTCAATGTAGTCACGGACTTTTTTGTCTTTTGTCATTTTGATGCTACTTAGTTTGACAAGCAATTGCATCACTGCGTCTTGATCGTCCATGACAGATCTGATGCAATACATGGAGGCCTCTACAAGTCATAACAATGAATAAACTTTCAGATATCAACCAAATGAAAGTGTGGATTCCTTCCATTTGTTCTATTTTGAATGCCAAACCAATCACATTTACCTATTGTAACCTCACAAATTCCCTTACCCTTTGAATATAACTTTCCAAAAAAATTTAGGCTCAGCTCTCGCCCAAATTTTTTTGAAAATCCTTCTCGGGTAAAATGGCTTCTGCCCAGCTCCTTCCACAATACTTAGCCACGTTTTGAGAAATATTTTGGCACGTTCTAATATTTTTATGACTAACCATTGAAAAGCTGCCAAGAGGCAAACACACCAGAATCGGACGTCGACCGGCGTAAACTACAGCAGCGTGCCACCCATTGACATCGTCATTCTGATTGTCCGATTGTCTGCTTAGTTGATGCATTGTTCCCACCATTCCTCTTCCAGATATTTCATCCTTATATTCGGTCATTCATTTCATCCTGGATCATGTATCATCTGTCACCTTTTCATCACACTATGCTGTCTGATATGATTAGGAATGAGAAATTGCATGATTAGGTCTTTAATTAGTTCATAACAGATCTAGAGACTAAACTGCGACATTAAAAGAACAATTTTGTAATACATTGTGTTATATTATCAATATATTATTATTGCAATTGATCGTGCAATATTGCTATTGCTCTTGTATGTGTAATGTTTTTTTTTTTCAAGAAATGCAATGTCGAATTCCGAGATGTGGATTGACGTAATAACTAGCTAGGAATTCAAACCATGAGCAAGTTTGCATTTCATTTCATGTTCAAAAATGAATCTCACAAATCTAAAGTATGGAATGGAATAACTTGTCATTGACCCAAATCTAAATGCAATAAAGTATGGAATGGAAGTAAGGATGTGTTTAACTTTTCATTGATGCAAATGCTTACTGAAAATAAAAAATGTTCAAGGATAAGTACCTCATGATGCTTAGCTTATTACTTGATCCAATTGTTTAATTGATTCACAAACATCGCTTTTCCAAGAACGCCCCCCAAAAAAAGTGCGATAGAAATGCGCGCGCTGTTTTTTAAGCTTTTTTTAAAAAAAAATTTCTTACCTATTTTGGACGTTGGAATCCGACATAACTATATGTTGGGCAATTTGGACGTCAGATGTTTAGAAAGGGCATTCTGCTAACAGACATCGGATTCCGACGCGTTAATGGGACGTCGGAATATGACATCAATTTATACGTCGGGCGGGCTTTCAAAAGTGTCATTATGTTAACAGACGTCGGAATCCGACGCATTTAGGGTGCGTCGAATTCCGGCATCCAAGATTTTTTTCCTCATATCCACGTCGGATCCGCCACATCAGCTTGGATGTCGGATTCCGACGTCCACGTTGGCACGTCGAATCCCAGAGTCCGAACATCCCGATTGTTGTCCGGGTGCCCGAAATTCAGCAGATGTCGGATTCCGACGTGTTTAAAACATGGCGGAATCCGACGACTCCATTGCGACGTGTTTTGTGACGTCCGCGACGAAAATAAAAAAATTAAGATCGTGATTCACGTCGCAAAACACGTCGCAAATCACGACGAGTGTTGTAGTGTGGTCTTTCCGTGGAACAAAATCTCATGCACAATGATGAAGCATTGAATCTTTTGAAGAGGATTTTTATACAATGCAGTGCAACTGCAAAACTATTCGTGGTTCCTTATGCATCCAAGTAAGTATAACATTGATTCTTATTTGCTGTACTGCTAGCTTTACTTTGGTAAGATGTCAAAAAACTGATTAATGAAAAAGATATTTGTTTTGTAGGTTGCATTGGAGTTTAAATATAATTTTTATGGCCACTATTGTGGATGGGGTGGTATAACCTATATGCATAAAAATGAATTCTTGTGAAAATAGTCACAGAAGTTTTGATAAACAACTTCTAACGATTCTTGAAGCATTGCCAGCTTCAGCCACATCTGTGGCTAAACGAAGAATAATATCAATCAAGGTACCAACATTAGTGATGATTGTATTTTGAATTTTATTTAGATAGATCTCATATGAAAATGCATTCAGAATTTTATTTGGATAGGCCTTATATTTGTTTTTGATTTACAGACTCCCCAACAACAAGATGCATTTAGTTGCGGGTGGTTTACGCTCTATAATGCAAAGATATTTTTTGAGTGATAATTTTCAAATTACAATATCTCAAAAAGATTGATCATCAGTACCTCAGGCTTTGTATTGGCTATGTCGAGCTCATAATTCTCCCGCCGCATATTTTACTATGAGCATACGAAAATTTGAGCTCATAATGCTCCCGCTACATATTTTGCAAAGAGCAGAAAAAGATTTCAAGTTGGCTGAAACATGCAGAGGAATTTTGTCTTTCGTTAATACAAGCATGCTTAACTAACCTGAAGTTAGAGCTAGTTTTAACCACAGTAGTTAGAATGTGGGCATTACTGGAAACTCGAAAAACGACAACCAAACGGTACCGATTTCCATTCTCTCTCTATGTAATCTCTCTCTAAAGTCAAATTTCTTAAAGGGCCCATTTTGAGCCCATATTTTCCCTAATGCATCATTTTTTGTGGCACATTTAAGACAACACCATACCCATAATTCACTCACCAACTAATAAAGATAGTGTGAGGATTTGTTAAACATGATATTGGAAGACTTTTGAGAGGGCCTTTAGCCTTTCCTTTGGAAGCTTGTGATACGAGTGTCATTGGTGAGTGTATGTTACCTTTTGCTATTGTCTCTAAATTTGAAGCTTGTTCCTCCTATCGTATGAGGTCCAAAGATGATATCTATGGGGCACGATTGAGATATTTCCAAAAACAATATCAAGCTTCTAGGACACTTTTTAGAGTGGTTTCATGTGGAAGAGGGGCCCGCCCATGTCCATTTCAAAATAAGCATGTACTCCCCAATTTGAAAGCTCGGGTACTCCATGACATTCCATGTGAAAGGGATTCTTTTAAGGCAAGGGCATTTAATGCCTAATTCAAATTAGATAAGGCATTTCTATTTTCTATTGGAGAGGAGAGAATGGGACCACCTATGACCCTAGGGCCACTCAAAATGCATGGGGTATTCCTCCAGTGCTTCGACTTAGTCTCAGCACCATGCACTAGGCTACACCATCTTAGGCAATGTGCAAGGAATGCATCGACAATTGAAAACTAACGAAAAACTTTTATCCTAAGGATTGCAATGGTGATGATTGCGCCAGTGCACTCCCAGACATGGTGTAGGAAATGCATAGGGTGGTGAGATTAAGCAATCTAGTATTTTGACTTACCCCAAGTTGGCACCTTTCAATGCCACCTAAGGGCCTCTTTCCATGTCACCCGTTCACTCGTTTAGAATCACATCCAGACTCTGATGATCAAAAGCCTTTCCATGCAGATCTTCAACCACTCAACCGGTTCTCGAGTGAGAGGGTTTGCAAGAAAATCTTGGATTAGCTCTTTGAGAGCACAAGTTGAATACCAACATGTGCTCAACATTTGACTTGTCGTTTCCTGTCCAAACGTTTGCTGGATTGTTGCTGCTATTGCGTGACTTGAGGCCCCTGTTGTTGCATCTGAATGGTTGTTGCATTGTGAGACTCATTGTAGCAGCCTGTGCACAACGACCGTTTTGACCGTTTTCCTTGCTGACATCCTACACGGGGGATGGGTGGCCCTAAGAGCAACTCCCACCCCTTGCGATATGGGAGCATTCATTTTGAATTGGCTCCATTAGTGAAGGTGAAATATTTTGGTGTTTACCCTTAGCTTGGTCTTGTCCAAAGTTTGGGGCTAGGGGAGATGCTCTAAAAAAGAAGGGTAAAGATCCATACATGTCTATCTTTGCCTATACTCACGTTCTTCTCGTGACAAGAATAAGGCTAGGGTTCAAGAAGCTTACGTGGCTGAGCTGAATTTGATGCCCTGCCTAAATTAGCCAAACAACAGTCAATTTGATCGTTAGAAGCTCAGAAGTTTAGGGCTACGAGGATGCAATGCTTTGACTTAGGGCTAGGGTTAGGGCTAGAGAGCGAGAGAGAGAGAGAAAGAGAGAGAGAGAGGGGGGGGGGGAGAGAGAGAGAGAATCTGAGTTAAAGCTTCATAATTCTGATAAGTGAGTGATAAGAAGATTGTGTTGTTTGTTTGCTTGAGAGGCAGGGGATGGCTACCATGCAGGTTTCAAATGATAATGCTGTGCACACGGTGCTAGGGATCTACAGGCCAAAACCGGGCTACACTGCCAATGAGGTGCTGGAGTCCACCATCAAACACTACGGAGCCGTGGAGGATATAAAGGAGTTCCTCATTGCAGCAATCGTGAAGAGTTTAGATAATGCCTATGTAAGATCTAGCTCCACGCTTTAACTTTAAATAACATGTCTTATGCTGACAAATGCAACTTATGATGCAAAAATTGAATCAGAAAGATTTTAAGTATGCTTAATATATCTCATGCTAAAAATTGCAAACGTAGCTATGAAATAATTAGAGGAGTAAGTTGTACTCTCCATCGCACATCTGACGCTATTATATACGCAGCTTATCATCGCATACCTCACGCAAGCAAATGCAGCTTGCGCTTCAAAATTGAATAGGAGAGACAGCTGCTCTGCATAATCTGTATCATGCTAGCATTATTGAATCAGAAACGTTTTCTCTGCAGAGCTGAATCAGAGACATTACTCCGCGGAACATATCTGCTAGAAAATGAACCTTTTATTTCAAAAGTTGCATCACAGAAATAGTTCTCAAATTTATGCAATACAGTAGTCGTTCGTAGACCTTTTCTAAGCAGACAGACTTCCAAAGCGTATATTCTTTTATTCAAATGGGATTTTCGCACGTGGTTTCACGTGTTTTTTGTTTCCTACGGATGCTTCACTTCTGTCTTGCTGAAACAGGCTGGTAGCTATGCTCATTGGAAAAAGGGGACGGATATTGGCGCTGTATTTCAGCTTCCTGGAGTACGTCGATCTTGATACGCTTGATAATACCTACGACGCTATTGTCTTGCAGGAAACAGTCTACATAATAACAATCTTTTCGTCAAATTTTGCAGCTAGTTCCTATGCTTACGGAGATGGGAGCACTGGCAGACATTGAGCCGGTGGAGCTCGAGGTTCTTCCCGAGACAAGTGACGCTCCGATTCTTTCCAAGGGGGACATTCTACATATCGCCCTGCTCACCACGGAGCCTGAGAATCAACAAAAGCTCATAGAAACTCTGCACGCAACTATTAAGCCCAAGACAAAAGATGTGGAAAGCCTCAAATCTGTGAAAATCCATAGATCTTTGGACGGGAAGAAGGTTGTGGTGATCGGTGTCTGGAAAGATCCGGCGTTCGATCAGGCTGCTGCAAGCTCCCCACTCTGGGAAGAAGAAGAGGTCTCAAAAACCATTGATCAATATGTCATTTCTAAAGACGTGAAGTTCTACGAGGTTGTTCTCGTTCGCTAATCTGATCCATCATCTTTATCACGCAAATGCGCTATCATACCATGCTTTCTTTTCTTGCCATTTTGAAGTATCAAAAAATATTTATGAATGAATCACGTAGTAGCAATTGCAGTTTACCTGTTTCATCAGATCGTTTTCGTCGTGAAACTGGCCGTATCTCGGCTGCTGTGTGGATATGTTGCGGTCAGAGATTTTCCGTTCATATCTTATAATCTTCGTCACGGTTGCCCTCATGTTCTTATCTAAATTTTATCTTTGTTGCCATAGTGGTACTACTGAGTTATACTCGCGATTCTTTAAAACTTGATGTGAATGTGCGCTAACATGAGTTCTAGCACAAAATTGGGTTCCACTTTATCTTTTGAATTGCAATCGTTGTTTAGCTTTGTGAATTGTAAAGCTATTGTGATGATTTTCTAGAGTTGAGGTGTCATTTTATGTGTGTTTGAGCATAAAAATGAGTTTTTGAAATCTTAAATTCCTTTTGAAAGGCATTAATTGTTTTGTTATTTTTTAATGATTTGAAGGATGTGCATCATGCAAAACTGCTTGTGGTTGTGAGATCATTCCTAAAAACCGAAGCACATGCATGCTATTGATTTGAAGATTTGAAGATTAAGAGTTTAGGGTATGCTCTACAATAGGACTTGGTTTTTTTTGGCATCTTAATGCCTCAGCTAATCATATTTACCATCAATTAAATAGGACTTGTTTGAAGAGTTTATTATATGATCCAACTAAAGCCTTGTTGTAGAAAGTGTTAGTTACGTTGAGTGTACATTCTGCCAGTATGCACAACTAACAATAAAAAATCTTAGTAATTGTACACACTTTTGGAGCTTCCTTGAATTATGGCATGTCACCAAATATTTTAGTTACCATAGTAAATAGTCATCACAATCAAGATTGGATTTCTACATGCAGTTTTGAAAATAAGGAGCATGAAGAGTCTAGCACCTATGTACATATGAGGAGAAAACATAGCCAAAGAGTAGTCATTGCACCCTACGAATAGTTGCGACAAAAGACATGCAAGGATTGGTAAAGTAGGTTGGGACTTTCATGGATACTATATAAAGAAAACATAACTTTTCAAAATATATTGAGATGGAAGGCCATGGAACATCTAATTTGATGCCTACCTCCAATTCTACTCGATGGTAGAACATTGTGCTATTTCAAACTAAATATAACTTTTAAAAAATCATCAAATAACTATTGATGAAACAAATGTCAAGACATGTGGATTCAATGAGAACACAAGAACCTGCAAGGATAAATAGATTTAACAGGATTCTTGACCAAAAACAAAAATTCAGAATTTAAAAGAGAGCTATTGACTGGACCATTACTAATGTAATAGATTCACTATTCAAGAACTATGGAGAGCAATTAGGTAGAATTTTTTTGTTTTGTTTGCAATAACTTGATTTTTGCATTTGTGAATTGCTTTTCTGGGTTTTAACTTTGGTTCTAAACTCAAGTGACTAGTCAGTAGTTTCAACACAAGGGGTGTGCAGAAATAAGAACAGTAGTGGGACATATCAGCAATAAAATAAATAGATAGACATTGTCTTTTCTAATTGACAATGCTCATTTTGGAAATAGATGAGATGAAAATGTCATTCATAATACGCCCAGCTGAAACGGGTAGCAACAATGGAGAGTAACTGATTAGTTGATTAGCGTTAACTACTCTTGTAATTCTCTGTTTAGCTATCTTGTAAACTCCACACAGTGGAGATATAAACTATTTTTTTCAAGATCAAAAGAGATGTAGCAAAATACAGTGAGACATAGAGAGTAGAGCAGAAAAGAAAAAGACTAGAAACGAAGTAGTTGTGCATGAAAGTCTGCCAACAAGTAGAACACAACGAAAGAGCAGAGCGTCAGGCCACCAACAAACAAGACACTGACCATCTCGCTCTAAAAAAAATTAAACTGATAATTTAATTGCTCTATTTGCGTGCATCTCCTTGTCTTCCGCTGTCATGATTGCTAGAATGAAATATGTTCTGTGATGTGTAGTCACGTGTCTAGGTTCCTGTGAGCTTCCGCACAAAAGAAAATTCAAAAGAAACAAAATCGTTTGCGACAACGAAACGAAACCGTTCGCGACATGGTATCAGAGCCGACAGGTTATGACTATTGATATCTAAGCAGTGATTTTCTAGACAACACAATATGACTACAACAATCCAGACAAGAGTAGCAATCAGTCTTGATGGCGCAAACTTCAGAATCTGGAAATTCAAAATCAAAACACTTCTGAAGGGCAAAGGCATCTGGTCGGTGATCAAACTCTCAGAAGTGCAGCCTCTAGAGAGAGACCCGAAGAGAGCTAAATGGATCAGAAAGGATGAGCGTGCAATGATGATCATCGTTTTGTCCATTAACGAAGATCCACTCATGCAAATTGAAGACTGCGAAAGCAGCCATGCAGCATGGAAAAGATTAAAACAGAAGTATGAAGTGAGGACTGTAGCTTCACTGATGCATTTTCACAATTAGCTATAATCCATACGATGGGATGGCAACCAGTTAGATCAGCACGTTGAGAAGATCATAATGATCTTCGCTCAACTCGCTACATCAGGACAGGAGCACTAGGTCCCAACACCACAACAACTGATGTACTTCATGAAGTCTCTATCGACGTCCTATCAGCCATTGAGAATGCTCATACTGAGTCTACCATATATGACATTCGACAAAGCAATCAGTCTTGTTGCTGATGAGAGACTGATGAGGGACGAAGGAGAAGGAAGCAGTGATCAAGAGAAGGCCCTCTTCATGAAACGAAAGAAAAAGAACAAGAACAGACCCAGATTCGAGAAGACGAAGTCCTTGAATCAACAATCTTCTTCTTCTGATCACTGCCACAAACCAGGCCATACGGCCAACAAATACTGGTTCAATCCAGCAATACCTTGCATGCACTACAAGAAGAAGGGGCACTCTGCATACGATTGGAGATACAACCCAAAAAGAAAGAACAAAGCTAAAAAAACAAATGTTACAGAGTCATTCAAGGATGCAGATAGAGGTGATGGAGCCTTCACAATACTTGATGAAGCTTCAACGAGCTACACTGAACAAGACTATGATGTAGTCATTGATTCAGGAGCAACATCACACATCACCTGCAACAAGAAGATCTTGATCGACTTCAGAGAACTCGAAAACAACATAGCACTGATTCTAGGTGATGGGAGTAGACACGATGTCAAAGGCATCGAGACTCTACAGCTGCGAACACTATCAGGTCAAGCAGAGGTGCCAAGAGCACTCTACGTGCCTTCACTCAGAAAAGATCTGCTATCAGTCTCCAAGTTGGTAGATCTTGGAATTCGAATTTTGTTCGACGGCAATACATGCTGCATGATAAAAAAAAATACAAGCAAATTGTTGACGGTTGGATGTAGAGAAGGAAATCTCTACCAAGCCAAGATAATCAGCAACTCTGATAGCATATTAAATGCATCAGAGAATGAAGATCAGCTTTGGCATAGAAGAATGTATCATCTGAACATGAGAAGCATGTATGACATGTGTAAGAAAGACACAGTCATAGGTCTAAAGATATCAAGACCCAATATTGAGTTCTGTGAAGCCTGTCAGAAAGGCAAACAACATCGAAGCATGATGTCTACATAAAAAGAGTAGGAAAATATTTTGTGATACTAACTATTTTCGTGGACAATTCCCTGATGATAGGAAATTCCTTGATGCTGATCAAAGACACAAAGAGTCAAATTTCTGAAAGTTATGAAATCACAAATCTAGGAGAAGCAACGAAATGCCTCAGGCTGGAGATCAGAAGAGATCGAACAAAGGGCGAAATGCACTTGAGTCAGTCTGAATATGCCAGAAAGGTGCTCAAGCAGTATAACATGATAGACTGCAAATAAAATGCCACACCAATGATAGCTAGAGCCAAGCTGACAAAGCAGGATTGCCCAAAAATGGAAGAAGAAGAACACAAGATGGCAGGTATATCCTACCAAAACTTAGTCGGTAGTCTGATGTACCTTACAATTTGTACCTGACCCGATCTAGCTTTCTCTGTTTATGCCTTAAGCCAATTCTCTTCCAATCTTGGCCTGGCACATTGGCAAATGGCAAAACGAATTCTACAATATCTGAAGGATATCCAGAATATGGGATTAACCTACAAAGCTAAAAAAGAAGGAAAAGGATTTGAGCTACATATAGTGAGACATAAAGAGTAGAGCAGAAAAGAAAAGACTAGAAACAAAATAGCTATGCATGAAAGTCTGCCAACGAGTAGAACACAGTGAAAGAGCAGAGCGTTAGGCCGCCAACGAATGAGACACTGACAATCTTGCTCTAAAAATAATTAAACTGATAATTTGATTGCTCTATTTTTGTGCATCTCCTTGTCTTTCGCTGTCATGATTGCTAGAATGAAATATGTTATGTGATGTGTAGTCGCGTGTCTAGGTTCCTGTGAGCTTCCGCACAAAATAAAATTCAAAAAAAACAAAATCGTTCGCGACAACAAAACAAAACCGTTCGTGACAACAAGGAAACAAGATGAGTGGATCCAAGCAATGGATCTTGAGTATCAAGCTCTTACGAAGAATGGAACATGGAGATTTGTGGAGTTACCTAAGGACAAGAAAGCTATTGGATACAAATGGATCTTCAAGGTAAAGATAAACCAAGATGGATCTATCAATAAGTACAATGCAAGGTTAGTGACAAAAGGATATGCTCAAGAACAAGGGATTGACTATGATGAGACCTTTGCACCCGTGGCAAAGATGGTAAGCATTTGAGGTATCATCTCATTTGCTACTCTTTATGGATGGGATCTATGGCAATTGGACATTAAAAATGCATTCTTGAATGGTGATCTTGAGGAGGAAGTGTACATGGAGCAATCCGAGAGCTACATTTCATCTACAAAGCCAAATCATGTGTGTCTATTATAAAAGAGTTTGTATGGCCTTAAACAAGCACCAAGGAGCTGGTATGCTAAGCTTAATACTTTTTTACTCTCTCAAGGATTTGTTATGAGTGAGTATGATCATTCACTTTATTATAGGTTTTCTGGAAATGATGTTACCATCTTGCTAATCTATGTGGATGATATCATCTTGAGTGGTGGAAACAATCAAGATGTGGAGTATATCAAGATTGCTCTTAAGAAGGAATTTGAGGGGCATGATCTTGGTAACTTGCATTATATTTTAGGAATATTAACGATCAAATAAAGGATTCTTGGAATCCAATATGGCATGAAAGAAATGATTAGTTTGAGATTGATTAAGCAAGCACTACAAATTGGGAAGAGAACTATCAGAAAAAATGTGACAATACCAGGAAATACGCCTTTGGATAAAGGAGGCCAGTGTCATGTCCACATCCTCCTGTATATAGGATTTGGTATAGTCCTATACTTGGATATCCAGTACTCTAGTGAATCAAGTTTTATGCTATGCCACATTATACTGGATGTGACCCGCAAGTAATTAATAACCTTGTGAGGCCCAGACACACTAATTGGAGTTAGTACAACGTTTGGGACCGTATATGCATGTGTAGAGTATCAATAACAATCTATGTATAGAGAATCCATGTATAGAGACTCTATGTATAATGGAATCTATGTATAGGGGAGTTGGGACCTTGCATTACTATTTGCACATGAGGTTCTTAGCCTTATATAAGGAGGCCAAACTCGCCCTACTATACCATCATTTGGTGGATTCATTGCCAGCCTGAGGATCTCTCTCTACTCTCATGCTTTCTAGTCCTTAGCTAGGGGGTGAAGCTACTAGAAATTGATTGGTTGGGTGGTTTCTCCAACAATGTGTTCTCTATTGTTTTGTCTTGTAAGCAGGATCTTGAGGAGGCATCTCTTACATTGGTATCAGAGCAAGGCTTACGAAGATTGGAGAACTTGGAGAAGTACTATTCTACGTCAAAATTTTGGTGTGGATCAATTGGAATTCTCTTCCAAGTGGATAGCAATATGGAAAGTGGGTGTACTCTCCTAGTTTCCAATTGCATGTTGCTAAGATCCATTTCTCTCGAAAGTTTTTGGGTTTTATTGAGAATTGTCTAGAAAGCCAAGTTGTGATGTTTTTTTGGAGCTTTTTCTTGTGTAGCTCAAATCTTATGTAGATCTAGATTCTCCATCAAGATTACTTTCATTTTAGGGATCTTAATTGATGGAATTAATGATGCATGCCACCCCTTTGCATGATTTATGGTTCTAGGCTATGTTTTGGTCAAAATTGCTTGTTTTTTCATGCTTTTTGACTCAAAATTGATAGTAAGAGCTAAAATCCAGCAAGATCAGATCAATTAATGGCTATAATTTTGTATGTTGGTTTGTACGTGCTAGAGAAAGAGTTGAATGTCATGAATTTTCACTTTATAGTGAAGAAAAAACCGAAAAATAGCCAAAAATCATCATTTTTGCTTGTTTCTTCATAAAGTCGGATGGTAGGTGGCTGTGAAACACCATGTAAATCTTGGAACCAAAGTCTTTTGAAGATGTACCTGAAGTTAGAGCCAATAATTTCATGAATTGGGCTTGTAGAAGGTCAAAAATTACCAAAAAATAGTTTATTTTTGTGGTTTTGGGGGATGAATTGCTCACAATCCATAAGAAGACTATGCTGGAAATTTTTACAACATGATTAGAATTTCTTTTTACCTTCCCAGCAAGCTATCAGACCTATAAATTGATGGCCGGTGGCTTATGCTCCATCTCCATCAAGTTTGAAGCTATTTTGACTTCAACACACCAAGAAATCTTCGTTCTCAGTCTATATTGCTTCTTAGGACCTGTATGCATGCTTCACGGAAGTCTAATAGAGCATTTAAGACTATTAGTAACATCACTTTTGGGCTTGGGGATGTATTTGATTGATTCTACATCATATGGCCTAGAAAAAGTGCGCCCTACTACAGAATTTCAACTGCTCTTGGATCATGTAGCCATGGATTGCTATGAGAATCCAAGGAACAAGAACACACAAGGCTTCCTTCCAATTTGGATGGCTCCCACTCTTTTTTAAATTTGTATAATTAGGGAGGTAGAAATGGACCAATAGGATTTAGAGGCCAGGTTCCTCCTCTCTACTATAAAAAGGGACCACTAACTCGAGTTCCTACATACCTCTATCTCTCATGCTTTATTTGTGTTTTGCTAATTGTTGGATTTGATTGTTATTGGGATTGCATGTTATTATACTTTTTATGAGAGAGAAAGAGAGAGAGAGAAAGAGTAAGCTAACTTGTTGTGGATCTAGTGTCAGTGGATGTAGTGTTAATGCTTAGGGTTGATAGATGTTAGAGTTAGATGTAAATCTTCCATTCATGCTGAAATCTGAACTATACTATCGCTCTCATGGGAACGAATCTATGCGTGACAACTAACTTCATCTTTTTGATGCTAGATTAATTAGATCTTGGGTTGAGGTTAGGCAAGGAAAGAAACCCACTACAATTTTGGTGCTGTTGCCAGGGAGCTACGCCAATTTTTCAGTTTGCAGCATGTTTGTTGGATGATTAGCTTGCATCAGGCATCTTGTCATTGCATGAATAGTGTTAGATATGCATTTAGGGTTAGTTTTGGAGTGACTTTGCTTGATTTGAGTGGATTTGCTTGTTTGAAATCTAATTTGATTGTGGAATAGGAAAAGATATTCAGATCACCAATCTTAAGATCTATTGCTCGCGTATTTCAACGACTATCATGTTTTTACGCGGTAAGGCGTACTCATGGTAACAAGATCTTAAGGATCGAGCTACGGTTCCAACTATTTGGGTGACTTCAGGTAGCCTTTAAGGATGCCTTTATGTCTGTCCTTGACAATTTTGAATATTATCGTCGATTTTCCACATTGCAAATGGGGGCAAAGCCCTTGGACGTCTGCTTGCAAGACTTCTAGGAGGATGCTTTACGATTTTTTAACCGCATAGACGGGGTACTCCTTAAGCTGTATTTTATTTTGGGCTTGTCCAAAGAATATCAATTGGAGGTCCGCTGTAATCAGCCACAATCCTTAGAGGAGTGCGTTTCATTCGTATTTTCGATTACATCCACACTGTAATCCACAAAGAGCAGCAAAAGCTCGACGTTAAAGACAAACCCTCTACGGGCCCTCCTTTCAAAAAGGGCAAGGAGCGGGTGGTCAGCGAAGCTTCCCCTTCGGGAAAGAAAAAGAAGCACCCTCGGTTGGAGAGAGCGGACTTTGACAAGGCCAAAAGCGACGAGTTGTGTTTCTCCTGTATGGAGAAGGGGCACCTCTCCAAGGACTGTCCGAAGAGATGGAAGAGGGTTGGCCGCTCCTTTAAGGCACCAAGTAATTCTTCTATTTCCTGTATTGATGTATCTTTTGAAGATGAAATAGTTTGTATGAATTGTTAATTTTAATACTGCAGTGTTTGGACCTCATGACCTCATTCATATGAGTGAATTCGTAGGCAGCCAACTTGTGAGTGTTCTTTTTGACAACGGTTCTACGCAAAATTTTATTGATGCTAAGTTGGTGCAAAAATTGCAGTTGGCAACCGCACCAAGTGACCATAAGTATGTGGTTAGGATGGCAGCTGGTGGGGAGCAGCAATTTAGGTTGGGACCACTTTGTCCCCCACGTGTCGTTGAGGATTCAAAACTATGTAGATAGTTTATCTTTTCATGTTATGAATCTTGATAAGGTGGATTTAATCCTAGGTAAAGAGTGGTTTTATGATAGGAATGAGTCCTTAAAGAAAGATTATGTATCTCATAGTATTTTTTTCTTGCATAATGACTCACTGGTTTGTCTTAAAGGCGATGAACCTGATCTACCTTTTGTAACTTCTCATGAAGCGAATCAATGTATTTTGGATTCTGAGTATCATTCGTACTTATGTTATCCAAAAGATGAATCATATATAGATGCTTTTAGTACTCATAAACTCAATTTTGATGTTTCCTCTTTCCCTAAAGCATTGTCTTTTTCTGATGATAATTTAGAACCTTCGCCTGAGGGCAAAATCTTTAAGAGACTTAGGGAGGAATATAATGATATATTCCCTGAGCAGTTGCCCGAGGGTCTTCCCCCCTCACGGGGAGTAGACCATCACATAGATCTTCTTCTCGACAGCTCTCCTGTATCACTTTCTCCTTATAGGATGAGCCCGAAGGAAGAAGATGAAGTTGCTAGTCAACTCAAGGGGTTGTTACGTAAAGGCCATATAAATCCTAGTAAATCCCCTTGAGGAGCTCCTGTTTTGTTAACTAGCAAGAAAGACAGCAGTATTCATCTTTGTCTCGATTACAAAAAGCTTAATAAAATGACAATTAAGAACCGTTATCCCTTACCTTGGATGGTCGACTTAATGGACCTATTGAATGGTGCGAAATATTTCACCAGATCGGAGCTTAGGTCGAGGTACCATCAAATTAGAATACACGAGGGGGATGTTTCCAAAACTGGTTTTTGTTCTAGATATGGCCATTACGAATTTTTAGTTTTACCCTTTGGTCTAACTAATGCCTCGACAACCTTCCAACAGATGATGAATGATATGCTTCGTCCATATCTAGGGAAGTTTCTCGTGGTATTTTTGGATGACATTCTGATTTACAATAAGACTCTTGAGGAGCATGAAGCACATTTGCATACAGTCTTAGATAATGCAGACAAGGCTTTATGCTATGGAGTCTAAATGTGAGTTTTTTCAAACAAGACTCAAGTATTTGGGACATATCATTTTCGATCGAGGTTTGGAGATCGACTATGATAAATTCCAAAAAGTTTGTGATTGGCCTATCATGAAAACTATTAGGGAGGTAAAGTCTTTTTTGGGCTTCATAGGGTTTTTCCATAAATTCATTAAAGACTATGCCTTAATTGCATTGCCTCTAACGAATCCTCTTAAGGGAGTGAAGAAAGTCAAAAGGAAAATTAAGTAGTAAGAAGAAGTCCGGAAGGCATTTGAAAATCAGTCCACCTGTTGTCTGGACCGATGAACTTAATCAAAGCTTTAAAGCTTTGAAGATGTTGGTGTCTACAGCCCCTATCTTACACATAGTGGACCCTAGTGGATCTTTCCTGGTGGAAACATATGCTAGTGACTATGCAGTGGGTGCAGTCCTTTACCAGGATGGTAGACCTGTGGCTTTTGAAAGCAAGAAGTTGGACCCAACTCAAAGTAGATATTCTACTTATGAGAAGGAACTTTTTGCTGTCATCCATGCGTTAAAAATCTGGAGACATTATTTTTACGAATCCAAATTCGTGGTTATGACAGATTATGAGTCTCTTAAGTATATATATGATGCCTTGGACCTTAGGGGTCGTAGGGCCCATTGGTCGGAACTCATTCAAGAGTTCAAATTCGACAGTAAGTACCGTCGAGGTACGTCAAATTGTGTGGCAGATGCTTTGAGCCAGATTGGAGAAGTTAATCAATTATGCTTTGCTGAGGTCCAGTCCGAGTTGTATCTTTCTCTGCGAGATTTTTGTCGGACTGATGTGTTTTTTGGTCATATTTGGCAAGAAGTCCTAGCAGGAAGCTCTATAGTGAGAAATTATCTTGGAAAGCAGGATTCCAAAAAATCTCGTGAAGAGAAGATACTTGTTGATTATTCCAATCGGAATGGTTTGTTTTTTCGTAGAGGAAAAGTTTGTGTGCCAGATATCGCGGACATAAGGGCCCAAATCCTGCATGAGTGCCATGATAGCCCCAGTGCGGGACACCCAGGTATACAATGGACACTTGACCTTGTTAAGAGAGAAATTTATTAGCCAAAAATGAAAGGTCATATCGAGGCATATGTTCAAAGTGTGAACAATGTCAAGCAAATAAAGCGGAAAGACTCAAAGCAGCTGGTCTGTTGCATCCATTGGAAATTCCCAGTAAGAAATGAGAAAGAATTCACGGATTTTGTGGTTGGACTTCCCAAGTCTGAGAAGGGTCACGATGCCATTTGGGTAGTAGTTGACAGGCTAACCAAAATGGCGTTGTTTATTCCAACAAAAACTATTGTCAAAGCTTATGAACTTGCTCAACTCTTCGTTGAAAAGTTGTTCAGATTGTATGGTTTGCCAAACAATATTGTCAGTGATCGTGATTCCAAGATCACTGGCAAGTTTTGGCAAGCGGTCTTTGAAAGACTGTAAACTACTATAAGTCTATCATCCACAGATCACCCAGAAATCGATGGTCAGACCGAACGTGTCAACCAGTCGATGGAAGATATGCTTCGCACATATGTTTCCAGGCGACAATCAGATTGAAAAAAGTATATCCCAACGGTTGAGTTCGCATAGAATAGTATGAAGCATTCTGCCACTGGTTTTAGTCCTTTTATGCTCTTGTACTATAGAATAACTGATCAGACAGATCTTGATTCTACTAACAAAGTGTGCAGTTTACTTGACAAAGGATGAGAAAGAAATGAAGGCGAACTCGAAACATTTCTATTTGTGACCAGCTCGAAAGATTCACAAATAGAATCTTGTCATGAAATATTTTGCTTCTTGTTCAAACCTTGGATGTTGCGAAATTGTCGCAAACAATTCGCGAAATCTTTTGGACTGTTCTTCAAGCTCACCTGTCGTGAAACTGTCGTGAACAGTTCGCAAAATATTCTGATTCTTCTTCAAGCTCAAGAATTGTCATCTGTCGCGAACAATTTGCAAAAGACAAAAATGTCGCAAAGAGACAAGTGTCACGAACAATTCGCGAAACACAAAGCTAAGACGAAGAGATCGACTATCACGAATAATTTGCAAACAAAATTTATTAGTCCCTAGAACAGAATGTCTATTTGAATATCAACCATCATCAACAGTTAGATATCTACTGTTACAGCATTGAAAGGCCAAAAGACCTGTAATTAAAAGGCCAAAAGACCTGTCCTGTAGAAATATAAGTACATGTGCACTACTCGTTGTAACTAACTCAATCAGAGACACAACAACGAGATAAGACAACAAGAGATGTATATTGATGATTCAGATTCAGAGTCATAAAAATTCAATTTTTGATCAATAGTTTCTTATTGTCTAAAATTGTCTTAAGTTGTCTCTTACTTCCACACGCATATTCAATCAGAGCTAATACTGTTTTATTAGTAAATAAATCAAATACAGACCTGATTGAAGACACTAATATTAGTTTGATTTATTCAAACTTTCATTATGTAATAATTACTATTTTTTCTATGGTGGTATCAGAGCATACAGAATTAAAACTGATACAGTAATATCAGAACAAATCAGATTATCCCTCTCAGCATTCTTCGTACATCCATAAGCAAGCCACTATCTGGAGGTTATTCAGAGATAGAAGATGTCGTCGATCATCAATATTCAAGCTAAGATCACTACGATCTTGGATCCAGAAGGTTCAAACTACTTGTTCTGGAAATTAAAGACTTCACTCTTGTTAAAGGACAAAGGTCTATGGTAATGGGTAGAACCAATTGAGGAGAAACCAGTAGCTACTCCTGGTAAAAAACTTCGAGAATGGAGTTTAAAAATTGACAAAGCTATAGCAATTATTGCGTCTTCAGTGCATGACAACATAATGCTAGATCTTACATCAATTTTGAATGCAAAAGATTTATGGGAAGAATTGCAAACCAAGAATGAGACTCGATCTCGTAATCAGATCATGTTCTTGGAAGACCAATTAACTTACCTACAGTGGGACAACAAATATCTGAACACATTCGTGCGAAAGATTAAAGATTTGTTTATTTCCTTGCAAAATTCTGGTGCAGAAAATACAATTTCTAAGGAGAAATAACTTAGTTATTTTTTTCGAGCCCTACCCAGGTCACACCACACAACAAGAACCTTATTGGCGAAAGATGCAACAATGACAATTCAAAAGGCAATAGACGGAATTAAGGAGGAAATAGAAGCTTGTGAAAAATATGATGATACTGGCAATTCCAAAAATGCTCTATTTACTCAAAAGAATAAATCTTCTAAGAAGTCTAAGTTTAAGAGGGAGTCGTCTAAGAAGAATGAGTCTAAGACAAATGAACAACAATCTGGTAAACAACAGAAGAAATCTAGTGATAAGAAGATTTGCAACAGATGCAGAAGGCAGCAGTAGATTGTTATTAGAATCCCAGAAACAAAAAGGAGCATAATCGAAGAGAACCTTCAGATTCAAACTATGTCAAAAACAAAGCAGAATGCTCCAGAGTAGTAGAAGACAGGACAACAAGGAACCCAGCAGCTTATGTTAGTGCTGACCTATGCTGTTTATCTAATTCAATTCGAGAAGTAGTACTTGATTCAGGATCCACCTCACATTTTTTTTTCTCGAAACAAATTTTGTCTAAGTACAAGAAGATGAATTATTCAAGATATATTATACTTGGAGACGGTTCTAAACACGTGGTTGATGGAACTGTGTATTATGGCTTGACACGAATCAAGGAAACAAGAAACTGGAGGAAGTTCTCTATGTCCCTACTCTTGATAAAGGTGTTTTATTTGTACCGAAGATAGTCGATACAGGCATATTAGTAACCTTAACGAAGAACTCTTATAAACTGTTCGAGAAAGATTCTGATAACCTGGTTGTTAAAGCCAACAGAGAAGAAAAATATATCACCTGAATATTCGAACAAGAATCGAAAAGTCAATCAAACTTAGGAATCGACAGATGTACTGTGGCACAAGAGGCTATGTCACATGAACATGGAAGCCTTGTACCAAGCCAACAAAAGTCAGAGAATTCAAGGAGTCGAAATCACAAGTAGAGATATTCGAACTACCTGCGAATCGTGTCTTAAAGGCAAGATGACTAGAACACCTTTTAGTAAGGATGTTTATAAAGCAACTAAGGTACTTGAAATTGTGCATTCAGATATTTGTGGACCATTCGGAGTATTGTTGTTGGGATTAGCAAAGTACTTTATTACGTTTATTGATGAGTTCAAGAAGTTTGTTGTGGTATACTTTATTTGTACCAAATCTGAAGCTTTCGAGAAATTCGTTGATTATATGAATTGGGCAGCTGTACTGATAGAGGTATTATGCACATGGAGACTACATCTTACACACCTCAGCACAATAAAATAGCTGAACGAAGGAATCATACACTGATGGAAGCTACAAGGTGCATGATGGCTCATGCGAAGGCACCAAAAAAGTTGTGGGCAGAAGCAGTGGCTAAATCAAATTATCTTCTAAATCGTATACTGAAATCTCGAATACCGGATAAAACTCCTCATGAGATATGGTGGATGTCGAAGCCAAATTTAGCACATGTTCGGACATTTGGATGCGCAGTGTATATGCACATACCAGATAAGTTGAGAAAGAAACTCGATGAAATACAAAACAAGGTTTTCTGGTAGGATTCGAGTTACATTCGTCATATTATCATGTCTATGTACCCGAAATTGGCAAGCTAAAAGTTGTTCGAGATGTCAAATTTGATGAGATGAAATACATAGCAGACAGTGACCTAGTCGGCTATGAAATTCTCAAAAACTATTATGAGCTACCAACGACGACAGAAGAAAAACAAGCAGATGATAAAAGAGAGTTACCAGATCTAGAGGGAGGTCAAGATCGAGTGTCTGACAGACTCGAATTGCCAGTTCGAAATCCAGCAGAAAAGCTCAAATCAAAATCGAACTTGAAACCTACAGAATCGAATTCGAAACCACCTGTGAGAAGATCTGACAAACAACAAAAACCACCAGAAAGGTATGGTCATGATGTTTTAATACACCCATATAATTTTGTGGTTTCTATAACGAACCTCAAATATTCAAGGAAGTTATTGATGGACCAGATAAAGATCACTGGATTTAGGCAATGGAGGACGAAATGTTATCCATGTATAAAAACAATGTATGGGTACTTGCACCTATTCGTGATGGTAGAAAACCAGTCAAGTGCAAGTGGATCTACAAGATCATAATAGGTCCTGATGGAGAAAACATCAGATACAAGGCAAGGTTAGTTGCTAAAGGATTTCACAGAAGTATGGAATTGACTACACTCATACTTTCTCACCAGTAGTCAAACATACATCAATTCGTTTGTTATTCGCGTATGCAGTGGCTGATGATCTGAAAATCCATATTGTGGATGAAAAAACTGCCTTCTTGCACGCAAAATTGGAGGAAGACTTATTTATGGACCAACCACTTGGTTCTGAATACAGATGTCACATGAATAAAAACATTTATGGTCTGAAACAAGCAGCCAGACAATGGTATAAAAAGAAGGATGAAGCATGTTGACAGATCCCGCTCCAGAGGACTTGTTGTTTACTTTTCTGTTTCTTGCTTACAGATCTATTTCTTGCCTGTTACCAGGCTCGTTTGGACATTACTTGACTGTTTCTTATGTGTTACAATGCCCAGGCTAGGCAGAAACGGACTAAATAACTCTGTAGTATAGATTCTCTTTGTCCTGTCTGTCAGAGGACTACTCATGGACGTCACTCTTGAATGCACTTACATTCTACATGGATGCAAGCCAAGAACGCTCATTCACAGATCAACATACAAACCAATGAATGTTCTACAGATTCTATAGCTACCTACACTTAAAACGGACTGAAATCAGAGCCTACACTACATTAACACTGAGCTACCTTGCATAACTTGACAAAAACAAGAAACAAAGCTTAACTACAACATGTTAGAAGTCCAAGAATCAAGAAACTAACCAGCCTTTTGATTCTTGGACTTCCCAAGAATATCAAGAACTAGAATGTTAGAGAATATGCAAGATTTATGCCACATTTCTAGCCTATTTAGTTTACTTGAATGTTGGCTCCTACATTAATCCACAAGAAAACAAGAAATCTAATCCAAAACTAGGAAAGCAAGACAACTAATCCACTCTAAATCCACAACCACACACAATATGAATGGAAGGGCATGATCATAGGGGCATCACTCAAGAAAAGCATCATGATCAAGGAGCTTAGTGTAGCATCAAACTCATGGAAAATCTTCTTATTAGGCATGGAGTAGATACAATGCAAAAAGCTCCTCTTCACAAAGAGGGAGTCTCTTAAATAAGCAAGAGAGCTCCTTAGGTGGCATCCTAGTGGAATTTCCACATTTCACAAATTACAAGTGGAATAATGCTCTCCACTAGAGGTCACCATCAAAAGGTGGCTCACCTTACTTTCTTTAAGAAGGGTCTACTTGCATTTATTACATTTGCCTAGAAATACTAGTTCCTACATGGTCATTCCATCTCCTGGGATTCACCATGAGGCTTACACAGTTCTTGCATGTCTTTCCTAGCTAGTATTTCTCGGCTCTCAGTGTTCATTAGTCTAATCTTCTTAGGGACCTCCTCGGTCTAAGGTGAGAGGTGCTCTTGAGTTACTCTGTCCGAGTATCTTGGGGATTCGTCAGAATCAGCCAACATGATCCCACCTCTAATGTGTTGCAGGACCCACTGCAACTCATATTGGACGATGTCACTCCGCTTTGCATTGGCATCTTCGATCGTCACTTGGAAAAGCTTAGATCCTAGTTCGCTTACATAAAACCAAGTGCTTATTGTCGCCAGTCTTTATCAAAAAACTTTCTTTCACGAATTGCCACGATTGGATTAGAATGTCTTATTGCTATAGATGGTTGACATTCTCAAAATTGGAGAGCTCCCAGCAGCTTCACAACTTGCATGCTTGAGTGCTTCCCATGCGTCTCTTTGTTTGTCACTTGTATCTGCCATTGACGGTTTCATCTTTGGTTTTTTGGCAGATTCTAACTCCTGGGAGGTCTGTATCCTCCCTTCACTTCTGGGTGTTTCCTTGGTTCTTCTCTCAGTTGATGTTCTTGTCTCAAGGAAAACCTTTGATCTGCAGGTTGCACAAACTTTGATTATTAGTCTCAAGGGGATGGATTCATCAAAACTGGTGGTAGGAACAGATTTGGATGGACGGTTTCATAACGGTAAGGAAACATGATGAAGGCTTGGTGAAAGGATGAAGGAACTGATAGTTCTACAGTTGCAGCCTTGGACCCTTGCAATGCCGAGCTTTGACCACCACTTACTAGGTGAGGAGCTTGTTTTATTTGCAGGTTCACGGATGTCTTCATCTTTCATTTTCTGCAGCTCTTTCTTTTGATCCGTTACTTTTGGATCTCTTTGGGCTTCATAAGAGGAAATTCGGCTATCATTACTCCAGAGAGTTTCTTTTGATCAAGATCGATCTGACTCATCTGTTGTTTAAGTTTTGTCCTTTCCTCCTCAGCTTCCTGGATCTTTCTTTTTATTTCTTCTAGCTGCTTCGCCTGCTTTTGTAGGTCTTTTTCGGTTGAACAACCAATATAGGTGGCAGTTGGTCTCCACAAGACACTTGCAATGATCTATCAGCTGCTTCGGTAAGACTATCAAAAACTGGAAATTTCTCAGAAGAACAGTAAACTGATGATAAATAAACAGATGAAAGGGAGGGTGGTGGTGACAATGGTAGATGGTGTGGACGATAGACATGAGAATGGATGCAGATGTATGACGAGAGGTTGGTTGAAGAAGGAGACTGATTTCCCAATGCTTGTGTTTTCCTTTCTGAAGGATCTTCGTCGTGACTGGGATACTTCTTCTGATCGAGTCGCTTTGGATTGCCCATCTGTCTTCTTAGTCTTGTCATTGTCGACTTTGGGTTTGTGACCTTGGCTGTCGATCTTGCTGGTGTTGTTGCTGGCAACGTAACTGCTCCAGTGGATCCAAGCAAATCCACTCTCTCCCCCCCCCCAAATCTGTTGGTGGGGATGTTGTTGCTGGTGACTGTTCATGCTCAGGATTGGATCGGCGTGTGAAATACATAGTTGAAACTCATTGAACATGTGACTGGACTAAAGACTGAACAAATTTTAACTAAATTTGTTTCGATCTTGCTGTAGTTGACTCAAAGAATAATATGGCAATGAGGTGCAGGAATCAACTCTAACTTGTCATGGATTTCTCATAGTTTTCAAAAATTTGAAACTGCTATACATAGTAATCTGAAGATGGATAGATGAATGAAAATGTGTTCTGGAGATGCTCTACAGAAGACTCTCGTGCAATAGCTATTCCTCATGCAAAAATCAGTCACACAAAATAGGTGAAGAGAAACAAGGAAATAAACAAATGTGACAGATAGTGAGAACTGTATAGCACTTGTTGAACAAAACTTGCATTTATCGACATTGATAATTCACCTTGACACGTGCAAGTTTGCATTGGTTGTAGAGTAATGAGATGTACGCTGATATGCCCTTGTCAAAACAAGACAGGGTCGGGGACACTAACATCTATCATCATGGATAACAGATGTAAGATATAGCGTGAGATGCAGGTATGGTTGAGGTACTATGTCCTGAGGACCTCATTGAACAAGAGATTCAGAACCAAATCTCTGAGTGGATTTTTGAATCCTAGATTTGTTGTGTATTGGCATATTGGAAATCTTATCTGCATGTGGAAAGACAAATAGATTTGAGTTTGTAGAAGGGGAGAAAAACTGTCAATTCCCTGTGGAGGTTGCTCTTGGTTGGACATTGTAGCAGACGATAGAATATCGGTTTTACTTTCTTTCGACAAGAACTCATTATAGATTGTCTTTTTGCATTATGGTACTGGCGTATTGGACGGTGATGTAGAAGTCTACAAGAAACTTCTCGATCGAGCAGCATGTTTAACTGTTGGTTGCTATGGTGCTCATGTTGTCGTCGTGAAGATCCTATTGTCATTCATAACTGACATGACGAGCAAATACAATCTTATCGTGTTGCTTTGGACAATCTTTGAAACTGTGTTTTCTTATACAGTCGGGACACTCAGGATGGTACTTGGTCTTGACTAGACAATCAACCATGAAGTGGCCAGTTTTACCACAGATGAAGCATCTGGTGTGCAGTGGCCCTTGTATAATTGCATAGCCATCTTGTATGGCTAGTGGGTCTGGACTTTCTGATGGATAGTCAGGATAGGGCAAGGCATTTCCAGATTGGGATGGGTGTTCTTCATATTATTGAACTGTATGTGCTTGGATAGGTCGATACGAAGGACAAGCATCAACAGGATGCGTAGGCCGGCAGTGTGGGCACCATATTGTTTTTCGTCTATAAGGTACCTGTGCAGGGTTTGACTGACCATGCATACTGCTTTGGATAGACTTCAGGGTAGTTTAAAACTCATTGGTGGGTTTCTCCATCTAAAGTTGGTGTTGCTTATTAAACAATGGCAGTTATGATTTCCAAAGCTGATCTCGGGTGTCCTTGATCGGCTTCGACTCATGGACAAGAGCACATGGTGCTTGCCTTTCCCTAGATTCGTCAATATCTGATCCTTCATCTTCTTCCTTGATGGCATCAAACATAGCTAACTTTAGTCTCGTATATTCATCATTGGATTTAAGCTCACGTCTAATCCATCTTGGAAGGCCGACTAAGAACCAGATGATGAGCATTCGTTCAGAGGGTTGTTCTTGTACTTGACTTTTGAGATGTTTGAAACGCTCAATATAGTCTCATACTCATTCATCTTTTGTAATTTTGATATTACTTAGCTTGACAAAAGGGCTTTCTATCAAGCGAAATGGCTTGAAGCGTTTGATAAAGGCCTCCTTCAAGAGTGACCAGTCACGTTTATCTTCACGATCAAGGCTAAAAGACCATTCTCGTGTTCGATCGATCATGGTCATCGAGAAGAGTTGAATCATGGCATCGGGTGATGTCTCGCTATATACATCACATGCATTCTCAAAGATTTGCAAAAATTTTTGAGGGTTCGAACTACCGTCAAACTTTGGTAGACCTAGTTTGGGTGTACGTCTCTCATGATGAGCATTGTGGGTAGCAGAGACTCCATTAAGTTTGGTTCTGGCATGGGAAGTTTCAACACCATGAACATGGGTTCTGGCTAGCGAGGACTCGGCTCTATCAGGCTCTTGTTCTGTGAATGGGTTTGTGGATGGCTCGTAGGATTGGGACCGCATTCGGTAGAATCTATGACGTCTGATTTGTTCAGCTACAGAGGACCTAATCTCGTATGGATAATCTTCTGGGATGTCGGGATCTGTATTGTCGGCCATTGGGTATTGTTGTGTCTTTTTTGTGTTGGGTATGTGTTTCTGATGTTTTTGGATTTTTTTAGAATTTTTGGTGTTTTTGGATTTTTTAGGGTTTTTGGTGTTTTTTGGATTTTTTAGGGTGTTGAAGGAAGTGAAGGTGGAGACTTAGTATAAAAAGGGCTTTCTATTGGTATGAGTGTTGTTTTTTGAAAAAAAAAAAATTGGTGTTCATGCTTTTTTTTTTTTTTTTCAAGCTCAAGCGTGTTGCGAAGATGGTGGTTTGGTCAAAATGGCAATCAAAGGTGTTGATCAAAAGTTATGGTCCGGTCGAGATGGGTTTTAATTGCTCCGGTCGAGCTTTGACCTTCGGCTCCGGTTGATATTTGAGCAGGCACTTCGGCTTCAATCAAGATCTGAACCAGCACTTCGGTCGAGACTCCAGCGAGCGCTCCGGTCGAGATGGGATGCACTGTGTCGGTTGAGATTTAACTGAACACTCCGGTTGAGATGTGAGCGTGAGCTCCGGTTGAGATTTTACTGAGAGCTCCGGTTGAGCTGTGAGCATGAGCTCCGGTTGAGAGTTTACTGAGAGCTCTGGTTGAGATTTGAGTTGGGCTCTGGTTGAGATGTGAGCGTGAGCTCTGGTTGAGATTTGAGCTGGAACTCCGGTTGAGATGTGAGCGTGAGCTCCGATTGAGATTTTAATTTTCTTTTTTTGTTTTGTTTTTGATGCACCTGCGTTGCGTCGGTCAAGATGGTAAGAGAGAGAGGCTCGGCTGAGATGGTGACAGAGGGAGGTGGAGACGCTGGGTAAGCTATGGGCAGAGGATGATGTAGAAGGAGCTGACGATGTATGCAGGGCATGGGGATGGTGTGTGTAGGTCGTTCTAAGCTATGAACGGATCTGGAGACATTTCAAATTGCGTGCATGGGTCCGATCAAAGATAGTCTTGCAACATATGTCGTTTTAGAATGTGAGTGATGCAAGCGGCAACGGGTCAAATGTTGACAGATCCCCTGCTCCAGAGGACCTGTTGTTTACTTTTTTGCTTGTTGCTTACAGATCTATTTCTTGCCTGTTACCAGGCTCGTTTGGGCATTACTTGACTGTTTCTTATGTGTTACAATGCCCAGGCCAGGCAGAAACGGACTGAATAACTTTGTAGTATAGATTTTCTTTGTCCTGTCTGTCAGAGGGCTACTCATGGACGTCACTCTTGAACGCACTTACATTCGACATGGATGCAAGCCAAGAACGCTCATTCACAGATCAGCATACAAACCAATGAATGTTCTACAGATTCTACAGCTACCTACACTTAAAACGGACTGAAATTAGAGCCTACACTACATTAACACTGAGCTACCTTGCATAACTTGACAAAAACAAGAAACAAAGCTAAACTACAGCATGTTAGAAGTCCAAGAATCAAGAAACTAACAAGTCTTTTCATTATTGGACATCCCAAGAACATCAAGAACTAGAATGTTAGAGAATATGCAAGATTTATGCCACATTTCTAGCCTATTTAGTTTACTTGAATGCTGGCTCCTACATTAATCCACAAGAAAACAAGAAATCTAATCCAGAACTAGGAAAGCAAGAAAACTAATCCACTCTAAATCCACAACCACACACAATATGAATGGAAGGGCATGATCATAGGGGCATCACTCAAGAAAAGCATCATGATCAAGGAGCTTAGTGTAGCATCAAACTCATGGAAAATCTTCTTTTTAAACATTGAGTAGATACAATGCAAAAAGCTTCTCTTCACAAAGAGGGAGTCTCTTAAATAAGCAAGAGAGCTCCTCAGTTGGCATCCTAGTGGAATTTCCACATTTCATCATGGCAAACCCATATCTGGCATTTTTCTGAATTTAGAGAAATTTGATATTTGCGGCATCTTTCAAATACTTTCTCCAATCGATCCAGGTGGTCTGCATATGTACTATGGACTCCCAGGTCATCCAAGTAAATTTCAAAGAATTTTTGCAGATAATCTGTAAAAGCAAATTGCATTACTCTTTGGAATGAACTTGGTGCATTACAGAGTCCAAATGACATTACTTGTGAATATTGTCAACATTTCCTAGCTAGTTTGAGGCCTAAATTGGCAATTTTTGTACATAGTTTTGGATCTAACCTTTCACACGTGTGAAAGAGGCCTAGGTACTTTTATTTTAGTATATATTTCATATTGAAGAACTCCCAAACTTCAGGACCTTCGAAATGACACCAAAATCATGCTATTTGGACATATAGGACAAAATTGGCTATTTTAGGCTATTGGTGTCCTAAAATTGGGTCCTAAGTTCTAGAGAGAGGAGAGAGAGTCATATCTCTCACATATATTAGGCTGAAATTTGTGGAGAACAGGTTGGAGAAATTTATTGTATTGTTGAGAGAGATCAATAGATCATTGTCACAGTTTCCTCCTCCATTGAGAGCATTGCTTTGTGTATTGTCTTCAAGCTTTTGTGTATGATCTTAAGAGGTTTTCAAAAGTGGTAGGCTACTGTTGTAGGGCTGGTGCAGTATAGATGATGTTGCTCTCTCCCTCATAAGACAATAAGGATGAAAAGTATTCCTTATGTCTTGTCATGTGAGATGAGGCTCCACCATCAATCCACCAAGGATCATTCCCATCTATATGTACAAGAAAACTTGAAGTCATAACAAGAGATTCAGAAATGCTATCCTCTTCTTCATCTATTGCTAGATTTCCTTGTCTCTCACCTTGCTCTCTTTTCTCCTTATGACATTCATTAGCAAAATGGCCTTTTATCCAACAACAAAGGCACTTGAACTTTGACTTATCTTTCTTTCTAAAAGAAGTAAAAGAGGAGGAGGAAGAGTGATCATCATGATCCAAGTTTACCACCTTTGGACCATTTCCCTTTGCCTTTACCTTTGCCTTTGACTTTGCCTTTTGTGAAGAAAGCCTCTTCACCTCCATCTTGCAAGAATGCACCATCAAGCTTTGATTGCAACCTATGTTCTTCATCCAATAAGATTTCTGCAAGTCAACCACACTTGGCAAGACTCTTTGAATGGCAAAATTTTGCACAAGGTTAGCATGTTCATCTAGAAAACCATTCAACATAACCTAGACTATTTCACCATCTTTTATGCTTTCATCAATGCATGCTAAATCATCACTTAAGGACTTAACCCTCAAGACAAATGCATGTGCACTTTCTCCCTCTCTTTGTCTACTAGAAAATATTTGCCTCCTTAGGGTCAATACCCTAGATGTGGACTTTGATCCAAAGAGCTTCTTCAAGGAATTCCATGCCTCACTTGCACTTTGACTTTTACCAACTTCCTTCAGAAGTTCATTGGTAACATTCATTTTAATGATATGAAGAGCCCTTTTAGCCTTCTTATCAAACCTTTGTTGCTCTTGAACTGTGGGTGGTCTCTCTTCAGTTCTTGCAACTATGTCCATAAGTTCATTCAACTCAAGTAAGGACTCCATCCTCACTTTCCAAGTAGAGTAGTTTGATGAACTCAACCTATCATTAGTTTCTAACATGATTCCACCATTGGAAGCCATGAATATAATGATTTTTCAACTTTTAGGCTCTGTCCTAATGTACCTAGTGTGAAAAATACAGATCCTAAGTGGATCTAAACTCCAAGATCATTGGCTTGAATGCTTGCACTCCAAACTACATAAGCTAGGAATTGGCAACACATTCTATGCTACCTAGAATGCAAAGAACTTGATCAAAAAGCATTTATCACAAATGGAAACTTCCATAAACATCAAGTGCGGCCCAAAATAGCATTATACAGTCCATAATACATCAGCCTATCACTTTTGGAAAGCACCTAAGATCATACACAATAGCTTGAAGACAATACACACAACAATGCTCTCAATGGAGGAAGAAACAATGACAATGATCTATTGATCTCAATGAAGCATACAAAAGGTTTCTCCAACCTGTTCTCCACGACTTCCCTACTATTTATGGATGAGGAAGATGACTCTCTCTCCTCTCTCTAGAAGGTACTTGACCCTAGATATTCCCTATATAGGAAAAATAGCTAAAAATGGCTTATATGACCAAAATACATCAAAATGGTCTCATTTTGAAGGGTATGAAGTTTGACACTTCATCATACTGAAAAAATACAGTAAATAAAAACATTGTGGCCTGGCTCACACGTGTGAAACTCCAGAACCAAAACTATTTACAATTTTAGCCAATTTAGGCCTCAAACTAGCTAGGAAATGTTGACAATTTTCACACTCCCTCTTCAACATTGGATGCTAGTTTCAACATAGTCTTTGAGCACATTCCAAGATTAGATCTATGCATTAAATATAGGTCCTTTCCCAATGGTTTGGTGAAGATATCAGCCACACACTCCTTTGAAGAGACATGTTGAAGCTCCACCTCTTTGGCAATGACTTGATCTCTCACAAAATGGTGAGCAATCTCAATGTGCTTGCTCCTTGCATGAAAAACAGGATTGCTTGCCAAGATTTGGGCTGAAAGGTTATCACAAAGTATGATTGGAGTCTTCTCTGGTTCCAGCAAGTGAAGATCCAATAACATCCTCTTGATCCAAAGAATCTCCTTGGTGCATGTTGTTAATGCCTTGTACTCGGCTTCGGTGGAAGATAGAGAGATAGTTGGTTGCTTCTTTGATAGCCATGAGACCACTCCATCTCCAAGATAGATTGCAAAGGCACTTGTTGACTTCCTATCCATTTGATCACCTGCAAAATCTGAATCTGAAAATCCACAAAGGTTAGGTGTAGTACCTCCATACAAGATGCCAAAATCTCTAGATCCCGAGATGTATCTAAGTACTCTCTTTCCTAGCTTCCAATGAGCCTCACTAGGATCTTGCATAAATTGACTTAGTTTACCAACCACAAAGCTTAGATCAGGTCTTGTGATGGTTAACCATATAAGAGATCCTATTAGCTTTCTATAGAGAGTAATGTCCTTGAAGGATCTTTCATTACTTCTTGTAGTTAGCTTTACATTTGATTCCATAGGAGTAGAAACAACTTTACAATCTTCCATATGAAACCTTTTTAGAATAGAGTTAACATACTTTTCTTGACATATGAATGTAGATTTAGAAGTTCTAATAATCTCTATTCCTAAGATATAATGAAGTTTACCAAGATCTTGAATTTCAAACTCTCTTTTGAGTGCCATCTTGATTTCATCTATATCTAGATTGTTACCACCACTTAAGATAATGTCATCAACATAGATCAAAAGTAAAGTGATATCATTTTCATTCAATCTAAAGTAGAGAGAATGATCATACTCACTCATAACAAAGTTTTGAGAAAGTAAGAAGGAATTGAGCTTAGCATACCAACTCCTTGGTGCTTGCTTTAGCCCATACAAACTCTTTTGGAGATAGCACACATGATTAGGCTCATCATGTGAAACATAGCCCTCGGGTTGCTCCATGTAAATATCTTCTTCAAGATCACCATTCAAGAAGGCATTAGTAACATCCATTTGCCACATATCCCAATCATAAAGAGTTGCAAGAGAGATTAGGATTCGAATAGTTACCATCTTTGCCACGGGTGCAAAGGTCTCATCATAGTCAATACCATATTCTTGAGCATACCCCTTTGCCACCAACCTTGCCTTGTACTTGTTGATTGATCCATCTTGATTTGTCTTGATCTTGAAGATCCACTTAAACCAATTGCCTTCTTGTCCTTTGGAAGCTTTACCAACCTCCATGTGTTGCTTTTGATGAGTGCTTGATGCTCATGATCCATGGCTTGGATCCATTCCTTCTTTTGAATTGCTTCACCTACACAAGTTGGTTCATCAAAAGAGGTAAGAAAAGCAAAGTTAGAGTTGTCCACCACTTGCTTTCCTTTTTCATCATAGGTTAGCCTTGATGGCTTAGCCCTTTGCCTTTGAGTCTTCCTTGAAGTTTGCTTTGGAGTGGCATCTCCATCTTCATCCAAGACATCTTGCACATCATGATGATTAGTAGGCACATCAACATCAACATCAACAACATTGGAAACATTCTCTTCATAAAAGATGACATCCCTACTTATGACAACTTTCTTTGTAGAAGGAATGTACACTTTGTAAGCCTTGCTTACTTCACTATAGCCAACAAACACACCCTTCTTTGATGAAGGATCTTCTTTAGTTCTATCATCAAGTGTGATATTGACAAAACATGTACATCCAAAGATCCTACAATGCTTGACACTCGGCCTTCTACCATAAAGAACCTCATGAGGAGTTTTACCATCCAAGGAAGCACTTGTCCATCTATTACATAGATAGTTAGCACATGCTAAAGCTTCCCCCCAAAAAGACTTAGCAAGATTAGCATGTAGTCTCATTGCCTTGGCACATTCACAAAGGGTTCTATTCTTCCTCTCGGCCATTCCATTCTGTTGTGGAGTCCTAGGACTAGACATCTCCCTCTTAATCCCATGTGCTATACAAAAGTCTTTGAACCTATTTGAGGTGTATTCCCCTCCATTATCAGATCTTAAGCATTTGATCTTTGTATTGAATTGGTTTTCCATTTCATTCTTGAACTTGACAAATGCAGCAAACACTTCATCCTTACTTTTAAGAAGATAGATCCAAGTATACCTACTAAAGTCATCAATGAAAGTTGCATACATCTTTGCCCCACCATTGCTAGTTGTACTAGAAGAATGAATATTAGAATGCACAAGTTGAAAAGCTTCTCTAGAATAAGCAAGTCTATGAGATTTGGACAAGGCACAATGTTCACAAACACTATTGTTTGCAACAAGACTTTTAGGGAGACCAAGAACAAGCTCTTTCTTTGCCATTACCTCCAAAGATTTGAAGTTGGGATGGCCCAACCTCTTGTGCCAAACTTCTTGGTTTGTCAATTGCTCCCTAGCCATACATCCTTCATGATTAGAGATCACACATGCATCAAGCTTGAAAAGTTTACCATGCCTCCTACCTTGAGCAATCAAGGATCCACATTTACTTATCAAACATGCATCTCCAATGAACTCCACATCAAGTCCTTTGTCAATCATTTGACTTACACTAAGCAAATTCTTAGTGATTGAAGGAATGTACAAAACATTTTCAAGATTTGCTTTCCTATTTGTTGAAAGGGAAATAGGAATAGTGCCTATGCCTTTGATGTCACATTGACCATCATTTGCAGTGTAGATGATGTTACCTTCTCCCTCATAAGACAATAAGGATGTAAAGTATTCCTTATGTCTTGTCATGTGAGATGAGGCTCCACTATCAATCCACCAAGGATCATTATCATCTATGTTGGCTAACAAACTTGAAGTCATAACAAGTGATTCACATGTGTTATGTTCTTCCTCATCTATTGTAAGATTTCCTTGCCTCTCTCCTTGCTCTCTTTTCTTCTTATAACATTCATTTGCAAAATGACCTTTTATCCCACAATAAAAGCACTTGAACTTTGACTTTTTGTTCTTAGTAGAAGAGGAAGAGGAAGAGTAATCATCATGATCAAAGTTACCACCTTTGGACCATTTCCCTTTGCCTTTACCTTTGCCCTTGAATTTGCCTTTTGTGAAGAAAGCCTCTTCACCTCCACCTTGCAAGGATGCACCATCAAGCTTTGATTGCAACCTATGTTCTTCAGCCAATAAGATTTCTTGCAAGTCAACCACACTTGGCAAGACTCTTTGAATGGCAAAACTTTGCACAAGGTTAGCATGTTCATTTAGCAAACCATTCAACATAACTTGGACTATTTCACCATCTTTTATGTTCTCATCAATGCATGCTAAATCATCACTTAGGGACTTAACTCTCAAGATAAATGCATGAGCACTTTCACCCTCTCTTTGCCTACTAGAAAATATTTGTCTCCTTAGGGTCAATACCCTAGATGTGGACTTTGATTCAAAGAGCTTCTTTAAGGCATTCCATGCCTCACTTGCACTTTGACACTTTCCAACTTCCTTGAGAAGTTCATTTGTAACATTCATTTTAATGATATGAAGAGCCCTTTTGGCCTTCTTATCAAACCTTTGTTGCTCTTGAAGTGTGAGAGGTCTCTCTTCAATTTCTGCAACTATGTCCATGAGTTCATTCAACTCAAGTAAGGACTCCATCCTCACTTTCCAAGTAGAGTAGTTTGATGAACTCAACCTTTCACTAGACTCTAGCATGATCCCACCATTGGAAGCCATGATTCTAATGTTTCTTCAACTTTTAGGTTTTGTCCTAAAGCACTTAGCACTCACTTTTCTCTCAACAAATGATAGATAAAGAGATCTATGAAGATTTAGGACCCTAAAACACTTCTATCTTGAACCTAGATGGTTTCCAAGCATAGAAAGGAAGATTGAAACACATGCAACACTTTGCACACACTAAGAATGGATTACAAAATCAAACCAACCTGAACACACTCTTGCTTAAGCTCTCAAACTTTCCAGCAAGTGACCAAATCAAGTTATGGTGTGAAGAGTTACTTGCATTCTTAGAAAATACCCAAAACTAGGATGCCAAGATTACCTAGTAATGAACAAACTTGATCAACATATGATCAACACACTAAGATATTGATTCAACCTGTAAAACCACATGTAAACCACACTTCTAAAAGTTTATAAACTCCAGCAAGTGATAAATACAAGATTTAGAGGTGAATGAATGAGCACACTTAGTGAATCACAAGACTAGCTTCACTATCTTGTCAAATCTTGGTGTTTAGATGTAGATCTAAGATCACTTCACATGAGAATGTTCCTCAACCTGTTAAGAACCTGAAAACACACTTGCATAATGGTTAACACCTTCCAGCAAATGCTCCAATCAAATTACATAAGGAGAGCTACTTACATGCTCAACAAAGTACACCAAAATTTATGCCAAAATTGATGACAATCTTTACAATATGCTCTTCACAATGGAGCTTACAATATGTTCACCCAAAAAAGGGGATCTTTCATCCAAATGGGAGCTTTGCTCAGCCTTTAGGAGAATTACAACTCACTCAAAAGAGCATTTGTCATCCACTTAAGGAGAAGTTTCATCCACTTAAGGAGAGTGTTCATCCAAGAATGGAGATTGTCAACAATAGGATTGAAAAGAACATTGTTAGTATTGAATATGCACAAGCCTCACAATCACAAATGATTAGGTGTTATGATCTGATCCAAAATAGTTTCTTTTCAGCCTCTGATCTTCAATAGACCTGAAATATGCTTTTGATCCACAAGTTCAACTCACAAAACAAAGGTTAGTAAGATTTGATCAACAAAGCAATGCAAAATCATGCTAGAACTTGATCAAACATCCAAATATCACAAAAATGGAATACTTACTGTAAATAGAAGCCAACCAGCTCTGATACCATGTGAAAAATACAGATCCTAAGTGGATCTAAACTCCAAGATCATTGGCTTGAATGCTTGCACTCCAAACTACATAAGCTAGGAATTGGCAACACATTCTATGCTACCTAGAATGCAAAGAACTTGATCAAAAAGCATTTATCACAAATGGAAACTTCCATAAACATCAAGTGCGGCCCAAAATAGCATTATACAGTCCATAATACATCAGCCTATCACTTTTGGAAAGCACCTAAGATCATACACAATAGCTTGAAGACAATACACACAACAATGCTCTCAATGGAGGAAGAAACAATGACAATGATCTATTGATCTCAATGAAGCATACAAAAGGTTTCTCCAACCTGTTCTCCACGACTTTCCTACTATTTATGGATGAGGAAGATGACTCTCTCTCCTCTCTCTAGAAGGTACTTGACCCTAGATATTCCCTATATAGGAAAAATAGCTAAAAATGGCTTATATGACCAAAATACATCAAAATGGTCTCATTTTGAAGGGTATGAAGTTTGACACTTCATCATACTGAAAAAATACAGTAAATAAAAACATTGTGGCCTGGTTCACACGTGTGAAACTCCAGAACCAAAACTATTTACAATTTTAGCCAATTTAGGCCTCAAACTAGCTAGGAAATGTTGACAATTTTCACAATTCAACCTTCAGATCACCTTATACAGAGTTTACAATATTTGAGCATACTGAAACTTCGAGACATCTTTGTCACATTAAAGTTGATTCCTGCATCTCATCGTCATATTCATTTTTGAGTCAACTACAGCAAGATCGAAACAAATTTAGTTAAAATTTGTTCAATCTTTAGTCCAGTCACATGTTCAACCTGTTTTAACTACGTGTTCCACATGCTGATCCAATCCTGAACATGAACAATTACTAGCAACAACATCCCCACCAACATTTTTTTTTGGGGGGGAGAGAGTCGATATGCTTAGATCCACTGGAGCAGTTACGCTTACAGCAACAACACCAGCAAGATCAACAGCCAAGATCACAAACCCAAAGTCGACAATGACAAGGCTAAGAAGACAGATGGGCAATCCAAAGCGACTCGATCAGAAGAAGTATCCCAATCACGATGAAGATCCTTCAGAAAAAAAAACACAAGCATTGGGAAATCAGTCTCCTTCTTCAACCGAACTCTTGCCATACTTCTGCGCCCATTCTCATGCCTAGCATTCACACCATCTACCATTGTCACCACCACCCTTCTTTCCACCTGTCTGTTTATTATCAGTTCATTTTTCTTCTGAGAAATTCCCAGTTTTGATAGTCTTACCAAAGCAGCTGGTAGATCATTGCAAGTGTCTTACGAAGACTAACTATCACCTACAATGGATGATCAGCCAAAAGAAGACCTACAAAGGCAGGCGAAACAGCTAGAAGACATCAGAAATTAAGAAAAAAATATGAGGAGGAAAGGACAAAACTTTAGCAATAGATGAGTCAGATCAACCTTGATCAAAAGAAACTCTCTGGAGCAATGATAGTTGAATCCCCTCCTAGGAAGCCCAAAGAGATGCAAAAGTAACGGATCAAAAGAAAGAGCTGCAGAAAAAGAAAGATGATGATAACCATGAACCTGCAAATAAAATGAGCTCCTCACCCAGCAAGTGGTTGTTAAAGCTCGACATTGCAAGGGTCCAAGGCTGCAACTGTAGAATTATCAGTTCCTTCACCCTTCCACCGGGCCTTCATCATGTTTCCTTGCCGTCACCAACCATTCTTCAAATCTGTTCCTACCACCAATTTCTTGATGATGAGTCCATCCCCTTGAGATTGATAACCAAAGTTTGTGCAACCTGCAGATCAAAGGTTTTCCTTGAGATTGGAACTTCAACTGAGAGAATAATCACGGAAACACCCAGAGGCAAATGGAGGATACAGACCTCCCAGAAGATAGAATCTACCAAGAAACCAAAGATGAGACCGTCAATGGCAGATACAAGTGACAAAACAAAGAGACACATGGAAAGCACTCGAGCATACAAGTTGTGAAGTTGTTGAGAGCTCTCCAATTTTGAAAATGTCAACCAATTGCAACAATAAGACATTTTGGTTAAACTATGGCAATTCGTGAAAAACAGTTTTTGTGATAAAGACTGGTGACAATAAGCACTTGGTTTTATGTAAGCGAATGAGGTTCTACACTTTTTCAAGTGACGTCGAAGATGCCAATGCAGAAGCGGAGCAACATCGTCCAATATGAGCTGCAGTGGGTCATGCAACACATTAGGGGTGGGATGATGCTGGCTGATTCTGACGAATCCCCAAGGTACTCGAACAGAGCAATTTAAGAGCACCTCTCACCTTAGACCGAGGAGGTCTATGAGAAGATGAGACTAACTAAGACTGAGAGCCAAGCAATGCTAGTTAGAAATGGCAAGCATGAACTGTGTAAACCTCATGGCGAATCCCGAAAGATGGAATGACCATGTAGGAACTAGTATTTCTAGGCAAATGTAATAAATGCAAGTAGACCCCTCTTAAAGAAAGTAGAGTGAGCCACCTTTTGATGGTGACCTCTAGTGGAGAGCATTATTCCACTTGTAATTTGTGAAATGTGGAAATTCCACTAGGATGCCACCTAAGGAGCTCTCTTGCTTATTTAAAAGACTCCTTTTTTGTGAAGAGGAGCCTTTTGTGAAATGTACCTACTCCATGCTGAAATGAGAAGAGCCTCCACGAGTTTTGGTGCATCCATTGAGCTCCTTGATCATGCTTGTTTCTTGAGTGATGCATTCACGATCTTGCCCTTCCCTCCTTTGTGTGTGGTTGTGGATTGTAGAGTGGATTAGATTTGCTGCTTTCCTATAGTGGATTAGTTTTCTTTTCTTGTTTGTGGATTAAAGTAGGAGCCAGCATTTAGGTAAACTAAATAGGCTAGAAATGTGGTGTAAATCTTGCATATCTTCCAATATTCTAGTTCTTGATGTTCTTGGGATGTCCAAGAATCAAAAGACTGGTTGGTTTCTTGATTCTTGGACTTCTAAATGTTGTAGATCAATTCTTATTTCTTGTTTTGTCAATTAATGCAAGTGTAGCTCACTGTTAGTATATTGTAGGGTTTGTTTTCAGAGTAGGTAGTTGTAGAATCTATTGAAATTTCATTTGGGCTGCATGCTGATCTGTAAATGAATGTTCATGGCTTGCATCTTTGTTTGAATGTAAGTGCGTTCAAGAGAGAACGACCCTGAGTTGTCCTTTGATAGGTAGGACAAAATATACTGCAACGTCAATTTGTTCTCTTTTGTCTGGTTTGGGCATCGTAAAACCAAGAACACATCTAATGAATGCCATGAAGCCTGGTAATAGGCAGAAACAGTTCTGAGTAAGTAAAGAAAACTAATAAAACCAACAGATCCTCTGGAGTAGGAGATCTGTCAACATTTGACACCGTTGCTACTTGAACTCCAATGCATTCTACATCAAGAAGACCCACAACATTGTCCATGTTCAGATCCATGCAAACAAACTCCAAATCTTTCAACACATATGAGTTTCTACAAACTGAATAGAGCCACAACAATGGCTACATCACTGCTTAAATCCATGAGCTATTAGACTCACCAATTTCTTGTTAGCAAACACACTAACAAACCTGGATTTCTTGTTAGCAAACACACTAACAAAACTAATTTGGACATATATGTAATATTGGTAAGTGATGGTTAAGATGATTATGCTTGATGATCATGAACATGGATGGTCATAAAATAATCATAATGATGATGTGTATTAATTGAAAAGTATTTAGTACAATTCATGTTTGGTGAAGAACATTCCATCAAATAAGGTGTGAAAAAGAGCCCATAATATCATAATAATTTAGGCGCAAACAAATGATTATTTTACAAAATAAAGTTGCTAGTGATGTTTTCTTCTTTTTTGAGCACTACTATTGAGAGATGTACAAAATCTTGAAGTGGGTGAAACTTAGAGTTTAACTCAATCTCCAAGTCAAAACTCGTGCTAACATGTAGCTCAATAATGTGAGAAATTGGCAAAAATCTAGCTTGGTATTTTTTATGATAGAAGTTTGTAAGTGAATCTCACATGTGTGGAGGATGTTCCCACATGTGGAGAATTGTAAAGTAAATCAAAATTTTTGATATAGGGGTCTCATAGAATTTCATAGTCAAGCATTTAGGTGTAGGATGTTGATAGGGTCAAATTTGGCATAGATGGCAAATTATCCATTTCCACTTGTAATGCCACTATTGAGCCAAAATAGTGTAGGAGGCCAAACTCGTGCCAATTAGAGTGTAGACAAGTGTAATGCTTTTGTCTGATGAAGTTTAAGAGGTCCAATAGGATTTAGAGGTGGAACCATGAGTGGTCCAATAGAATTTGAGGTTTGCTTGAAAATGGTCCAATAGAATTTAGAGGTGCATGGATCAATGGTCCAATAGGATTAAGAGGTGGCAAAAGTGTGGTCCAATCATGATTGAGTATTGTGGTATCTCATGGATCTATTAGTATCATTGTACTTCTCATTTTGGATCTAATTGATTTTGAGATTGAGTGGATTTTGAGTGTAAGTGATTTTCTAGCTTTCTCTCTCTACCCGAGAGCTATTGATGATTTTCTCTCTCTACCTGAGGAGAGCAGCTTGTGTTTACTCAGATTACTTTTGGAACACTTCCCACATGTGTGAGTGAGAGTTGGAAGTGATTGAATGCATGTAGTAGTGTGTTTTTGCCATAGATTCAAAGATAGATCTTGAATCTCAATCTAGTCTTGATCTTGGTGAATCTACACACCTTAGGAGATCACAAGTACATGTTGTGGACAGTCCACATGTGTGAAATCAACAAATAAGATAATTGCAAATCTAGTAGTTACAACCTATATTTGATTTCAAATTGCAATTGTGAACTATATTGTTAGCTTTTATTTTTTATATGGCTAATTGTGATGAGATACATAAGTTGATTCATAGTTGATATTTTCTAAATCATTACAACCCAAAAGAATTTCTTAATATAAGATGATTTGGTTGTTCAATTCAATTTCCAATCCCCCCCTCGAGTTCTCTCTCTCTCTCTCTCTCTCTCTCTCTCTCTCTCTCTCTCTCAATTGAATGGATTCATTTAGGATGGTTTGCATGCCAAGCCATGACAAATAGCGTAACAATTCATATCTATGTACTATAATTGACAATGTGCACATGGGTATCCAATAGCGTAACTACAATGCCAATAGCATCATTGTATTGTCGCAATGTGGCTATTAGTTCTTCCATGTCTATGTGCCATATTTAGGGATTACTAATAGTTTAGTCCCATTGGGAATTCAAATAATAAAAATGGAATTTGGATTTTTGTAGAGCTAAACAAAAATTTTCCTAATCATATCTATCATGATAGAACAATTATTGAAAAGCTTATAAATGCCTAATAAGTGAAGAAAGATAGTGATTCACATTGTCAAAACTGCAAACTTATGATGTAGTTACAATTGTAGATTGAAAAAAAAAAATGCCATATTATTCAAGGGTGATTAGTTGATGTTGGGGCTTGGTGGGATGTCATCACGTATATAGATCTATTGGTAGATCTAAAGTAGGAAATAAGTGTGAGCGAATAACGACCTACATGTATAAGTCCATCCCCTAGTGATCACATTATTATTTGATCAAATAGATAGGAATAAAGAGACTTTTAGAGAAATTGCGGAAGTTAAATAGTTTAGAGGCCCAAAAGTGAAGTTAGGGAATAATAGGAGTACTTCCCACCATTTTTCAAATTCAAATAATAAGAGACGTAGAAATTGGCCAATAGCCATTGAGGCCAAGTTCCCAACATCCACTATAAATAGTGGTATATAGTATTTCATTTTTCATGTTCAATCAAAGAAGCTAGAACCTCTACCATTTGGCAATTGGATGTCCTTGCTTCTTCTTCCTCCGTCTCTCGTATGGTTTTGCTATTTTTATATGTGTTGTTATTTGTGTGTGTGTGTGTGTGTGTGTGTGTGTGTGTGTGTGTGGTGTGTGTGTGTGTGTGTGTGTGTGTGTGTGTGTGTGTGTGTGTGTGTGTGTGTGTGAGAGAGAGAGAGAGAGAGAGAGAGAGAGAGAGAGAGAGAGAAAGTAACAGAACATCACATAGTCCCTCTTGACAAGTCAAGACCAAACCCTTTGAACCCTTCAATTTATAGCATAACAGATTACAAAATAGCCATATAAAGTTTAACAGTATAGAGTACTAGAAAGTGTAGCAAGTTTTAGGACACCCAGATGCTACCTGCCACCATCCCACAAAACAAAATCACACGAGTTAGTTAAGTGAGGAAGACCGGTGTCATAGCTGAGCATCAGTTGTTATCCATGCCAAAACAAAATTCACTACCTTACCAGCTTGATTGCAATCACAAAAAGTACGTCCAATCTTCCCTATGAAGCATTTCATAAATAGCAACACATTATGCCCTTTATTGTAACCGTTCAGGGCAGATGCCATAATGATCAGTATAAGAGCAAAAAGAATGTATTATGTTCACATGAGCATTCAGTATGTAAGAAGCCATTCTATAATACATGTATGAAAAAAACTTGACATTGGTATCAGTGCTAGGTATTAGGTCAGCAGACATTAGGGCCCTTTTTGGACTCAAAAAGGGCCTCTTCCTTGCCTAAACAAGTTTCCTAATCAGAATTAATTTAGTGCTAATCAATCCTACGTGGCACCTTTACCTTGGGTTACCATACAAGGTGAGCAAGAGTTAAGGCCTAAATGTAGGTCTCATTTTCATAGACTATTGTACGTTATTTGCATAGACTATAATAGGCAACTAATAGGTAAGTTACATAATACAACTAGAGTAGGGTTAGTATAAAACGACCTTTCATTGTCCTAACTACAATAGGACCCTAGGGATGGAAACTAGTATATGCCTAATAAAGCTTATATCATGGTTAGTTCACATTGAACTTTGACACCATTTGATCAAGGTATATTGTAATGTTCTACATAGATTCTTTTGGGAAATTTGACATCTTCAAGATGACAATCAAGTATCACTTACATGTGAAGTTAGAGAAGGATTATGCGACCACCAAAGCTGCATGGGGTGTTAACTTAAATTCGTATGACATGCATTGTTGGAGATTAGAAGGAAAAAAACATATTGACCTATGGGTAAGAGGTGATTTAGACCCTCATAATCCACTGGTAGATGCTCCTCCTAAATTTTTTGATGTACATAGTTTGTTAAGGTTCGTTGGGGATGGTCGGAATGGATTGCTTGGCTATTGTCAAGCAATGGATTCTCAAAGAATCCAAGCTGAGACATTGGCAAATACGACAAACATTCATATATTAAGTATGAATGACAATTTAAAATCATTGCAAAGAATAAATATGAAATTGGAGCAGGAGATAAATGGTTTGAAAATAGAGCTTGCCAGTTCTGTCACAAAAATTGAAGAATTGCAATCTTCAATCAGTATATTTCAGAGGACAATATATGGCTTACAACGAAAGCGTAGAGTCTCGATGGATTAGCAAGCAGAAAATGAAAACACTAAGAGACACAAACTAGAAGCTTTGGCACCAGGTGGTGGTGCCAGTAAAAGACGTATGAGGGACACAAAAGAGTTCTTGAAAAAGACGGTTGGAAAAGATTTCATTGCCGGAAAATATATGAAACATTTTTTGAAGGGTAAAGATTTGATTAAGATTGTGGAAGATGAAACAAGTGATTCAATTCGCTTGAGAATTGCAAAAAGCTAGTTAACAAGTTCAAGCCAAATCCAAATGTTAAAGAGATGATGTACGCATGCGATCAAGGAGGTGTGAGTCGCAAGGGGTATAGAGCTTTGAAGAAGTATATGAAACGCTCTGACAAAAATGGGTTAAAACGCCATCAAATAAGACCTACTTATAAACTTGTTGAATCCGCCAAACGAGAATGCAATTCGATTTTGCTCTCTGAATTAGGAGAGTTTCAACATATTGAGGATTTTTTTACAGTAACCAATAAGAAGAAAGGACCTCCGACATGTTTTCATTATCATCAAGGCAATAATATATTCTTAGATCTGAAAAAGATCCAAGCGATGGTGATCCGACATTACGAAGTTAGAACAAATGGTAAGAACATTTATTGTGGATTTCGGTTTTCCATTGTATGCTTTTCTTCAACTAATATGTTTTTGTAATGAAATTTTTGTCTTACAGATTGCGAAGGCAAAGTTATATTTGCTATTAAGTTGGACGAAGCAGAAATCATAAAAGGGCGTAAACTTGAACGTGTCACAATCACCTTGATGAATCATGAATTGCAACAGTTTGGCGGAAGTTATTGTAAAGAATTTAGCGTGCAATCCGAAAATCACATATGGTGGATAGCTGCATTTGAAGTTCCTAAGGAGTCTCACGACGTACTAGAGTGGCTATTTGAAAAATGTAGTATATCTAAGATAATACATGCACAAAATGAAGGCAAATTGCTCAATGTTGAAGGGGAAAGCTTTGCTGTAGAATGGCACCTAGCTGCTGATTTAAAGACTTTGAAATGCATGTACGGTTGTGGTCCCGATGCAAATGCAAAGAATTTTTGTATATATTGTATGTTTGAATCTGGGCGGAACAAAAGTATCTTGAATTGCAACCAATGTCTTGCACCAAATAGGCACAATCTAGACAAAGCTTGGAGTCCTGTGTTGAACATTCCTCTTGAAAGAGTCCATTTTTGCACAATGCATGGTGAATTACGAATATTGGACAAATTATTATTTTTGCATTGTTGTTACGCATGGAACATGCAGCCCAAATCAAGAGCAGATGTTAGCATTAGAAATCTAGAAATAATTTTATCCAATATGGGATTGCACAGGGGCCATGTGAGTCTTACCAAAGACGTTGAGATGAGTGGAAAAATGCAAGATGTTCCAGCAAAAGTTTCAATGGGTGGTGTGAAAGCGAGACACCTATTGTCAAATCATACTGCACGTGAAAGCAGTGTTGAATGGGAGTACTGGAAGAAAATATGTCAATGCACAACAAATATTGGCTCAGATCCTCGCATGGCAAGTACGCGTTCTAAGGTTTGGCAAGCATTTGATGCCTTGTCACAAACTACCAACAAAAAGATTGTGAGAGATGAAGATTTGGATAGATATGCAAGAGAAGTCAAAACATTTACTGAATTGATGATCGATGCATGGGGAGAAACACACATAACTCACTATATGGTATGTGTGTCTCATATTTTTTTACTTTCGTATTTATGTATTTGTAAAGATTTAAACTAATACAAATTTTCTATGAACAACACATCTTCTATGCTCATGGACCTTGGTTTATGAAAACCTAATATCATTAGCTATTTGGAATACGCAAGGCATGGAAAAGTGTCATTACAGGGCAAAGGCTGCATATTTCAAAAATTCATGGCATGACGGAGGAAAGGGTCTTAGCAATGCATTGGTTGAGATATTCCAATGGTTTTGGGCCGAGGACACTTTCAAAACACAAGAACTGAAGAGTTGTGTTCAATGATCTCCAATTCAAATTCAGTCAAAAAGACAGCATGGCAGTCCTCTAATGCTAGAACAAGGCATCAAGAATGGAGGATGTCTAGAGTCCGAGTTGGAAAGAGATGGATGCCGAGGACACCAACATCCAATGTTTTGGAAAACAGTGCTAGAGAAACTACGGAAACTGATGAGATGGAATAGAAACAATTTATGTTGAATTGTAATTCGAATATTCCTTTGTGATAAATATTACTGCCGAATTGGATTGTTGTTATAAATAGAAATTGTTTTATTTGATTTTATAAGGACAAGTGGATTAAAGCGATGGAAGATGAGATGAATTCCATGGAGCAAAACAATGTCCGAAATCTAGAGCCATTGCCAACAGACAAGAAGACTATAAAGTACAAAGGGATTTTCAAATACAAGTATGGACCTGATGGCAACGTATCAAAATACAAGGCTAGATTGGTGGCAAAAGGTTTCTCTTAGAAGTATGGTGTTTACTATACTGAAACCTTTTTTTCAAATGTAAAGCATTTGTCCTTACGCCTACTATTTTCATATGCAGCAACATACAGTCTCAAGATCCACATAGTGGATGAAAAGATCGCCTTCCTACACGACGAGTTAAATGAAGAGGTCTATATGGACCAACCACCAGGATTCTTCTGCTCACGCTTTGCAAACTATGCCTACTGAATGAAAGAAGCATATACGGACTGAAGCAGTATGCTAGGCAGTGGTATAAGAAGAAGAATTTCACTCTCAGATCCTTAGGGTTTCAACCATTGATGGCCGACCACAATGTCTATATAAAGGTCACAGATGGAAAAATCATAGTCATAGCAGTCTACGTGGATGACACTTTGGTCTTGTCCAGAAGCGACAAGCTGATTGCTCAGGTGAAGCATGATATTTCACAGTATTTTGAAATATTAGACCTAGGGGAAGCAAGATGCTACCTAGGATTGCAGGTTGACAGAGATCTTGATGAAAGGAAGCTGTATCTTCACCAGTCAAGATACATCCAAAAAATCATTGATGATTTTCAAATGACAGACTACAAGGGAGCTAATACGCCGATAGTAGCTGGAATAATTCTCACCAAGCAAGAGTGCCCGCAGAATGTAGAAGAATAGGAAGCCATGTAGAACGTGCCCTGTAGGAGGTTAATCAGATCACTCATGTACTTGGCAGATAATACACGCCCTGACATTGCTTATGCAGTTTTCAGAATGAGACAGTTTAATATCAATCCAGGCCCTATGCACTGGAAGATAGCCAAGAGAATTCTGCAATACCTTCAACAGACGATGGATTATGGGTTGTGTTTCTCTCAGCATGAAGGTTTCCAGATCAAATCCTACAGTGATGCAAGTTGGGCAACCCTGAAAGATGATTGCAAGAGCATCTCAGGAGGATGCACAATAGCAATCGGTGTAGCTGTGATATGGATCAGCAAGAAGCAGACCATAACTACGCAATCATCCTGTGAAGCAGAGTATGTTGTGTGAGAGATTTCAACTAGTTTAGTCTAGTTTAGTCACATTTTGGTAAATTGTCAATAAGAGGCCCAAACTCATTTTAGACTTAGAGATAAAAATTTTGAAGTTATATTAGTTTAAAATACATTCAATAAACACTTTTTGAAAGTGTGGAAAAGTTGGTAGTCGAGTTTGAGAGAGATTCAAATTTGAACTTTGGGTACATTGAATCTAGACCCAAAAATAGTAGGGTTTACATTTTGGAGGGAAAGCCAAGTGGCCAAATAGGGTTTGGAAACTCTATAAAAGGATGTAATCATGGAGAGACACATCTTCTCTCTTCTCTCTCTCATTTCATCATTATACATGGTTCTCTTTGGGTTCTACTGCTCATTGGTGCAATATCTTGGTGATATCGTGCAATCTTATGTGTAGAATGTCCATATTTTGCTATTTTTGGTTCCACACATGTGAAATACAGTAGGGTACTATAATTGTATGGAAAAAAACCGTATTTTATATTTTGGTTCATGTTTGATCAGTATCTCTTAGAGTTTCATCTCATTTTGTATGTAGATGTTGTTTTTTCTACATTGGCAGGATTGTTGGTTTGTTCCTTTTTGTAACCAAAGATTTGGGACATGGATTGGATCTTGAATGATCTGAAATCCTTTACATGGTATCAGAGCTATTTTGTTTCTAGTTATGAAAGGATCAGCCAACTTTAGCAAGGATTTGGAGGAGTTACCAATGCTAGAGCATGCTAGATTGCTTTCTACTCAAAAATCAGCATTTTTACATGTGTAGAATTGATCTTTTGTAGGTCAAAATTCAATACTTGATCAATTTTGATTTCAAACTTGGTTTACTGGAATTAGATGACTTTTGGTGCATTAGTAAGGTCTCATTGGAGTCTACAAGAAGATATATCAAGTTTCTAGAAATTGCATGTAGAATTTGAGATATTCAATTTTTTGTGATTTTCCCCAAAACCCTAATTTTGATTGGATCTCTAGTTTGTGAGGTTACTGAACTTCATTTGAGTGTGTTTCAATCTTAGAAAGTGGCAAGAGTCATTAGATTGAAGATAGATCATAGGTTGATCAAGATTTCACTATTCTATGTGTTGATTTTCTAGTTAGAGTGCTAGAAGAGATTTGAGAGGTTCCATATCTTTGTGATATCTTCTTGAGTTCATTTGTTGACATTCAAGAGAGTGCTTTGTGCATTGGAACAGGTTGAAAGAAAAGATCATGTCACTTCAACATGGCTATAAGTGGAGGCTCTATGTTGGAGGGCAATGATAGGCTTACCTCAATCAACTATTCTACTTGGAAGGTGAGGATGGAGTCCTTATTGGAGATGAATGAGATGATGGAGATTGTTACAGGAGTGGAGGAGAGGCCTCAAGAACCTCAAGATCAAGTGAGGTATGACAAGAGAGCAAAGAAAGCTCTACACATGATTAAGATGAATGTTACCAATGAACTTCTCAACGAAGTTGGTAAGTGCACATCATCTTTGGAGGCTTGGGAAGCTTTGAAGAAGCTTTATGAATCCAAGTCTACATCAAGAGTGCTTACTCTTAGGAGGCAAATCTTTCAAATTTTGCAAAAGAAGGAAGAGAGTACTCATGCTTTTGTTTTGAGGGTTAAAGCATTCAATGATGAGTTAGCATGTATTGATGAAAGCATTAAGGAAGTAGAACTTGTTCAAGTTATACTTAATGGCTTGTTGGATGATCATGCTAATCTTGTTCAAAGTTTTGCTATTCAAAAGACTTTGCCAGGTATTGTGGATTTGCAAGAGATCTTGGTGAATGAGGAGTATAGGCTTCAATCAAGAGGAGGTGGATCTACATCGACATCTCAATATGAAGAGGAGGCTATGTTCATCAAAGGCAAGTTCAAGGGCAAAGGCAAATGCAAGTGGCCTACAGGGCAAGATCAAGGTGAGACTTCTTCTTTTGGAAAAAAGAAAGATAAGTTTAAGTTGAAATGCTTTTATTGTGGAATCAAAAGGCATTTTGCAAATGAATGTTTGAAGAAGCAAAGAGATGAAGGTAGCAAGCAAATCAACTTTACTACTAATGATGAGGATCTAGGTGGTTGTGATTCTCTTTTGATGTGTTCTTCAAGTCTAATATCAAGTGAAGGTAACAAAGATTCATGGTGGATTGATAGTGGAGCTAGTTCACACATGACTAGTCACAAGGAGTTCTTTACTTCTTTGATCACTTATGATGGAGCCAAGAAAGTAATTCACATGGCCAATGGTGATGAGTTTGTGATTGAAGGTATTGGTTCAATTCCTGTTTGTCTCTCTACTAATAGGAAAGCAAGACTTGATGGTGTTCTTTACATTCCTTCACTTTCAAAGAATTTGGTAAGTGTTGGTCAAATGATAGAGAAAGGATACATGGTAAATTTTGGTGGTGATGCTTGTTTCATAACAAAGGAAGAAATCTTGGTTGCTAGGGGCCATAGACAAGGTAGACTTTTCAAGCTTGATGCTTTTGTTATGGCTAATAAAAAGGATGGAATGGGAAAGGAGATTGGTCTCAACTTTCCAAAGCTCCCTTTTAGCATCAATAAGATTGGTGGATCTTATGAAAGTCTAAAAAGCTTCCTTATGCTAGATCTAGGTTGAGATCTAATATGCTTCTTGGAGATGTTCATCTTTGTGCTAACTTGGCTAGTCTTGAGGATAATGATGGTGTTTCAATGGTTCTTCATGGCAAGTGCAAGCATGCAAAAGGTAAGAAAAGAGCTAACTTCATCAATGGAGGTGAAGGTTCTTCCTTGAAAAAGATTGTTGCTAATGATTTCTTGGATCATATGGAAAAAGATGTCGCTAGGTGCATGCATGAAGGAGATAGTTCTTTTACATTCTTTTGTGATGAGTCCAAGAAATTCATTTTTGTAGCAAGTGTAGTCACATGTCTGTGAAAATTGTCAACATTTCCTAGCTAGTTTGAGGCCTAAATTGGCTAAAATTGTAAATAGTTTTGGTTCTGGAGTTTCACACGTGTGAACCAGGCCACAATGTTTTTATTTACTGTATTTTTTCAGTATGATGAAGTGTCAAACTTCATACCCTTCAAAATGAGACCATTTTGATGTATTTTGGTCATATAAGCCATTTTTAGCTATTTTTCCTATATAGGGAATATCTAGGGTCAAGTACCTTCTAGAGAGAGGAGAGAGAGTCATCTTCCTCATCCATAAATAGTAGGGAAGTCGTGGAGAACAGGTTGGAGAAACCTTTTGTATGCTTCATTGAGATCAATAGATCATTGTCATTGTTTCTTCCTCCATTGAGAGCATTGTTGTGTGTATTGTCTTCAAGCTATTGTGTATGATCTTAGGTGCTTTCCAAAAGTGATAGGCTGATGTATTATGGACTGTATAATGCTATTTTGGGCCGCACTTGATGTTTATGGAAGTTTCCATTTGTGATAAATGCTTTTTGATCAAGTTCTTTGCATTCTAGGTAGCATAGAATGTGTTGCCAATTCCTAGCTTATGTAGTTTGGAGTGCAAGCATTCAAGCCAATGATCTTGGAGTTTAGATCCACTTAGGATCTGTATTTTTCACATGGTATCAGAGCTGGTTGGCTTCTATTTACAGTAAGTATTCCATTTTTGGTGATATTTGGATGTTTGATCAAGTTCTAGCATGATTTTGCATTGCTTTGTTGATCAAATCTTACTAACCTTTGTTTTGTGAGTTGAACTTGTGGATCAAAAGCATATTTCAGGTCTATTGAAGATCAGAGGCTGAAAAGAAACTATTTTGGATCAGATCATAACACCTAATCATTTGTGATTGTGAGGCTTGTGCATATTCAATACTAACAATGTTCTTTTCAATCCTATTGTTGACAATCTCCATTCTTGGATGAACACTCTCCTTAAGTGGATGAAACTTCTCCTTAAGTGGATGACAAATGCTCTTTTGAGTGAGTTGTAATTCTCCTAAAGGCTGAGCAAAGCTCCCATTTGGATGAAAGATCCCCTTTTTTGGGTGAACATATTGCAAGCTCCATTGTGAAGAGCATATTGTAAAGATTGTCATCAATTTTGGCATAAATTTTGGTGTACTTTGTTGAGCATGTAAGTAACTCTCCTTATGTAATTTGATTGGAGCATTTGCTGGAAGGTGTTAACCATTATGCAAGTGTGTTTTCAGGTTCTTAACAGGTTGAGGAACATTCTCATGTGAAGTGATCTTAGATCTACATCTAAACACCAAGATTTGACAAGATAGTGAAGCTAGTCTTGTGATTCACTAAGTGTGCTCATTCATTCACCTCTAAATCTTGTATTTATCACTTGCTGGAGTTTATAAACTTTTAGAAGTGTGGTTTACATGTGGTTTTACAGGTTGAATCAATATCTTAGTGTGTTGATCATATGTTGATCAAGTTTGTTCATTACTAGGTAATCTTGGCATCCTAGTTTTGGGTATTTTCTAAGAATGCAAGTAACTCTTCACACCATAACTTGATTTGGTCACTTGCTGGAAAGTTTGAGAGCTTAAGCAAGAGTGTGTTCAGGTTGGTTTGATTTTGTAATCCATTCTTAGTGTGTGCAAAGTGTTGCATGTGTTTCAATCTTCCTTTCTATGCTTGGAAACCATCTAGGTTCAAGATAGAAGTGTTTTAGGGTCCTAAATCTTCATAGATCTCTTTATCTATCATTTGTTGAGAGAAAAGTGAGTGCTAAGTGCTTTAGGACAGAACCTAAAAGTTGAAGAAACATTAGAATCATGGCTTCCAATGGTGGGATCATGCTAGAGTCTAGTGAAAGGTTGAGTTCATCAAACTACTCTACTTGGAAAGTGAGGATGGAGTCCTTACTTGAGTTGAATGAACTCATGGACATAGTTGCAGAAATTGAAGAGAGACCTCTCACACTTCAAGAGCAACAAAGGTTTGATAAGAAGGCCAAAAGGGCTCTTCATATCATTAAAATGAATGTTACAAATGAACTTCTCAAGGAAGTTGGAAAGTGTCAAAGTGCAAGTGAGGCATGGAATGCCTTAAAGAAGCTCTTTGAATCAAAGTCCACATCTAGGGTATTGACCCTAAGGAGACAAATATTTTCTAGTAGGCAAAGAGAGGGTGAAAGTGCTCATGCATTTATCTTGAGAGTTAAGTCCCTAAGTGATGATTTAGCATGCATTGATGAGAACATAAAAGATGGTGAAATAGTCCAAGTTATGTTGAATGGTTTGCTAAATGAACATGCTAACCTTGTGCAAAGTTTTGCCATTCAAAGAGTCTTGCCAAGTGTGGTTGACTTGCAAGAAATCTTATTGGCTGAAGAACATAGGTTGCAATCAAAGCTTGATGGTGCATCCTTGCAAGGTGGAGGTGAAGAGGCTTTCTTCACAAAAGGCAAATTCAAGGGCAAAGGTAAAGGCAAAGGGAAATGGTCCAAAGGTGGTAACTTTGATCATGATGATCACTCTTCCTCTTCCTCTTCTACTAAGAACAATAAGTCAAAGTTCAAGTGCTTTTATTGTGGGATAAAAGGTCATTTTGCAAATGAATGTTATAAGAAGAAAAGAGAGCAAGGAGAGAGGCAAGGAAATCTTACAATAGATGAGGAAGAACATAACACATGTGAATCACTTGTTATGACTTCAAGTTTGTTAGCCAACATAGATGATAATGATCCTTGGTGGATTGATAGTGGAGCCTCATCTCACATGACAAGACATAAGGAATACTTTACATCCTTATTGTCTTATGAGGGAGAAGGTAACATCATCTACACTGCAAATGATGGTCAATGTGACATCAAAGGCATAGGCACTATTCCTATTTCCCTTTCAACAAATAGGAAAGCAAATCTTGAAAATGTTTTGTACATTCCTTCAATCACTAAGAATTTGCTTAGTGTAAGTCAAATGATTGACAAAGGACTTGATGTGGAGTTCATTGGAGATGCATGTTTGATAAGTAAATGTGGATCCTTGATTGCTCAAGGTAGGAGGCATGGTAAACTTTTCAAGCTTGATGCATGTGTGATCTCTAATCATGAAGGATGTATGGCTAGGGAGCAATTGACAAACCAAGAAGTTTGGCACAAGAGGTTGGGCCATCCCAACTTCAAATCTTTGGAGGTAATGGCAAAGAAAGAGCTTGTTCTTGGTCTCCCTAAAAGTCTTGTTGCAAACAATAGTGTTTGTGAACATTGTGCCTTGTCCAAATCTCATAGACTTGCTTATTCTAGAGAAGCTTTTCAACTTGTGCATTCTAATATTCATTCTTCTAGTACAACTAGCAATGGTGGGGCAAAGATGTATGCAACTTTCATTGATGACTTTAGTAGGTATACTTGGATCTATCTTCTTAAAAGTAAGGATGAAGTGTTTGCTGCATTTGTCAAGTTCAAGAATGAAATGGAAAACCAATTCAATACAAAGATCAAATGCTTAAGATCTGATAATGGAGGGGAATACACCTCAAATAGGTTCAAAGACTTTTGTATAGCACATGGGATTAAGAGGGAGATGTCTAGTCCTAGGACTCCACAACAGAATGGAATGGCCGAGAGGAAGAATAGAACCCTTTGTGAATGTGCCAAGGCAATGAGACTACATGCTAATCTTGCTAAGTCTTTTTGGGGGGAAGCTTTAGCATGTGCTAACTATCTATGTAATAGATGGACAAGTGCTTCCTTGGATGGTAAAACTCCTCATGAGGTTCTTTATGGTAGAAGGCCGAGTGTCAAGCATTGTAGGATCTTTGGATGTACATGTTTTGTCAATATCACACTTGATGATAGAACTAAAGAAGATCCTTCATCAAAGAAGGGTGTGTTTGTTGGCTATAGTGAAGTAAGCAAGGCTTACAAAGTGTACATTCCTTCTACAAAGAAAGTTGTCATAAGTAGGGATGTCATCTTTCATGAAGAGAATGTTTCCAATGTTGTTGATGTTGATGTTGATGTGCCTACTAATCATCATGATGTGCAAGATGTCTTGGATGAAGATGGAGATGCCACTCCAAAGCAAACTTCAAGGAAGACTCAAAGGCAAAGGGCTAAGCCATCAAGGCTAACCTATGATGAAAAAGGAAAGCAAGTGGTGGACAACTCTAACTTTGCTTTTCTTACCTCTTTTGATGAACCAACTTGTGTAGGTGAAGCAATTCAAAAGAAGGAATGGATCCAAGCCATGGATCATGAGCATCAAGCACTCATCAAAAGCAACACATGGAGGTTGGTAAAGCTTCCAAAGGACAAGAAGGCAATTGGTTTAAGTGGATCTTCAAGATCAAGACAAATCAAGATGGATCAATCAACAAGTACAAGGCAAGGTTGGTGGCAAAGGGGTATGCTCAAGAATATGGTATTGACTATGATGAGACCTTTGCACCCGTGGCAAAGATGGTAACTATTCGAATCCTAATCTCTCTTGCAACTCTTTATGATTGGGATATGTGGCAAATGGATGTTACTAATGCCTTCTTGAATGGTGATCTTGAAGAAGATATTTACATGGAGCAACCCGAGGGCTATGTTTCACATGATGAGCCTAATCATGTGTGCTATCTCCAAAAGAGTTTGTATGGGCTAAAGCAAGCACCAAGGAGTTGGTATGCTAAGCTCAATTCCTTCTTACTTTCTCAAAACTTTGTTATGAGTGAGTATGATCATTCTCTCTACTTTAGATTGAATGAAAATGATATCACTTTACTTTTGATCTATGTTGATGACATTATCTTAAGTGGTGGTAACAATCTAGATATAGATGAAATCAAGATGGCACTCAAAAGAGAGTTTGAAATTCAAGATCTTGGTAAACTTCATTATATCTTAGGAATAGAGATTATTAGAACTTCTAAATCTACATTCATATGTCAAGAAAAGTATGTTAACTCTATTCTAAAAAGGTTTCATATGGAAGATTGTAAAGTTGTTTCTACTCCTATGGAATCAAATGTAAAGCTAACTACAAGAAGTAATGAAAGATCCTTCAAGGACATTACTCTCTATAGAAAGCTAATAGGATCTCTTATATGGTTAACCATCACAAGACCTGATCTAAGCTTTGTGGTTGGTAAACTAAGTCAATTTATGCAAGATCCTAGTGAGGCTCATTGGAAGCTAGGAAAGAGAGTACTTAGATACATCTCGGGATCTAGAGATTTTGGCATCTTGTATGGAGGTACTACACCTAACCTTTGTGGATTTTCAGATTCAGATTTTGCAGGTGATCAAATGGATAGGAAGTCAACAAGTGCCTTTGCAATCTATCTTGGAGATGGAGTGGTCTCATGGCTATCAAAGAAGCAACCAACTATCTCTCTATCTTCCACCGAAGCCGAGTACAAGGCATTAACAACATGCACCAAGGAGATTCTTTGGATCAAGAGGATGTTATTGGATCTTCACTTGCTGGAACTAGAGAAGACTCCAATCATACTTTGTGATAGCCTTTCAGCCCAAAGCTTGGCAAGCAATCCTGTTTTTCATGCAAGGAGCAAGCACATTGAGATTGCTCACCATTTTGTGAGAGATCAAGTCATTGCCAAAGAGGTGGAGCTTCAACATGTCTCTTCAAAGGAGTGTGTGGCTGATATCTTCACCAAACCATTGGGAAAGGACCTATATTTAATGCATAGATCTAATCTTGGAATGTGCTCAAAGACTATGTTGAAACTAGCATCCAATGTTGAAGAGGGAGTGTGAAAATTGTCAACATTTCCTAGCTAGTTTGAGGCCTAAATTGGCTAAAATTGTAAATAGTTTTGGTTCTGGAGTTTCACACGTGTGAACCAGGCCACAATGTTTTTATTTACTGTATTTTTTCAGTATGATGAAGTGTCAAACTTCATACCCTTCAAAATGAGACCATTTTGATGTATTTTGGTCATATAAGCCATTTTTAGCTATTTTTCCTATATAGGGAATATCTAGGGTCAAGTACCTTCTAGAGAGAGGAGAGAGAGTCATCTTCCTCATCCATAAATAGTAGGGAAGTCGTGGAGAACAGGTTGGAGAAACCTTTTGTATGCTTCATTGAGATCAATAGATCATTGTCATTGTTTCTTCCTCCATTGAGAGCATTGTTGTGTGTATTGTCTTCAAGCTATTGTGTATGATCTTAGGTGCTTTCCAAAAGTGATAGGCTGATGTATTATGGACTGTATAATGCTATTTTGGGCCGCACTTGATGTTTATGGAAGTTTCCATTTGTGATAAATGCTTTTTGATCAAGTTCTTTGCATTCTAGGTAGCATAGAATGTGTTGCCAATTCCTAGCTTATGTAGTTTGGAGTGCAAGCATTCAAGCCAATGATCTTGGAGTTTAGATCCACTTAGGATCTGTATTTTTCACAATGTCTTCATAAAGAGAGTAGATCAAATGGTTCTATCAAGAGACTTGGTGAGGGAGATAGTCACAAGTCAAGAAGAAGAGAAGTATGTGAAGAGTTCAAAGTAGGATGTACTTTGAATGATGTCACTGTGAATGATAGTGAGGAAGAACCATTATCATATGAGTCATTACCTAAAACATTGAGTAGAAGTTCTTGTTTGAAAAAAAGAGAGTACTTCAATCATCCTTATGTTAAAGGTACTAATCATGTTTTTCATGGCTTCTAATGTTTTTGAGGTTTCTACTTCTTATGATGCAATCATTAAGAGGGAGTCTTATGAAGGAAAGAGAAATGGAAGATTGGTTCTTGGGAAGATCCAAGGCATGGATCTCACATATCTTCATGAACTCAAAGGATTATATGATTATATATTGATCACTCATGATCAAGATGGCAAAAGGTTGGCTGGAGAAGACTACATGGAACAAATCGAGAGACAATTTCTTCAAGAGATCTCATTGGTAAGCTTTTTGAGGTCTGTTATGGACTCAAGAAGGCTAGATTTATTAGGTTTGATACTCATATTCACCTACTCTACTTCATGTTGGATGGAAAGTTTGGAATCTATCTTTTGATTTATGATGCTGACATTGTTTTCACTAACCTTTGTGCAAATTCAAGCTCAAGCATTGATGAGATTTTGTTGGATCTAGATCATATGTATATCTTTGATGATCAAGAGAAATGTAAGCAAGTGGAAGTGACTCACTTTGCTTTACTCACATGGAGAATTTTCTTGTGTAGATGATGCTATGCAAGTGGATATTGGTTCTCATGGTTTTTCATACTGGAAAAGCAAGTAATGTATCTGGAAAACAAAGTTTGTTTAATGACTTTGATGGTCAAGAGGAAGATCAAGAGGTTGGTCTCAAAGGGCTTCAACACAAAAGGAAAGGTGCCAATTTGGAGCTAGTCAAGAGCATCAAAGGAAGGTTATTTGGAAAGATGTTATGGATCTATTTTTGCAGCTTATTGAAGACTCAATTAAGGTCAAAGGAGCAGCAAGGATGTGTTGTTCAAGTTTACTTTACTTGTTTCATCTCATGTTTGAGCTATTTCATGTGGATGTGTGCAAATTATCAAGATATGGACAAACTAGCTACATTGTCTTGCAATATCTTATTGTTGGAGTTGTACTAGCATTCTTGGCTGGTTTTGTTGATGGAAATGAAGATATTGGAGGCTCATTATATCATTCATCCATGATCAAGTTCTCAAGTTTTGAGCTACTTGATGTTAATGTTTGGAGATTGTCATTTTTTGGTGAATTGATGGTCATTTTCTTGTGTCAAGTAGATCTTGAAGATGGACTACTGCAACCTACTTGGTTTATGGAGTCATGTGGTGCTGGATTTGCATCATTAATGTACTCACCTACTCATGGATTCCTAAGGTTTGATGGTTTCTTGTGGCAAGATGGAGATGGAGGCTCATTCATGGAGTTTTATGGTGGAGACATATCAAGAAAGGACAAAGTTGGAGGAGACAAGCAAGCAAATGGTCATCACTCACATTTATTGTTTGGTTGCTATAATTTTCCAGAGAGTTCAAAGTTCTAAGCATAAAGGAATCATTTCATTCACATTCTATTTGGTTCTTCACGTTCTAGTTATATCTTGATGTGTAAAATTGATGTAAGAAATAGTGAAGCATCCAATTTGGACACTATTCTCTATATCAATTATGAAAGATACTTTAGAACCTTAGAAAGGAGATCTATACTTAGGATGGAGATCATTCTAAAGTTGGATCAAAGCTCTATTGTCAAAACTATGCCAAAACTAGTTGAAGAGGGAGTGTGAGAGATTTCAACTAGTTTAGTCTAGTTTAGTCACATTTTGGTAAATTGTTAATAAGAGTCCAAAACTCATTTTAGACTTAGAGATAAACTTGTTGAAGATATATTAGTCTAAAATACATTCAATAAACACTTTTTGAAAGTGTGAAAAAGTTGGTAGTCGAGTTCGAGAGAGATTCAAATTTGAACTTTGGGTATGGCTTTTTGTGAGATTTAGCAATAGCACAAGCCTCTTGGAGAATGACTTTGGCAAGCCAATAGCTTTGGCTTCTTTGGTCATAGAGAGCATGGATTTGTAGTTGGGATGTCCCAACCTCCTATGCCATAATTCCTCCATAGAGAGCTTGTTCACAAGAGCAACATTACAAGCATTCACATACTCATTTGGATCTAGTTTATAGATGCCTCCAAATCTAGATCCTAATGCAAGTATCTCATCATTCTTCTTGATAGTGCAAGTATCAACACTGAATTTTACATCAAGGCCATTATCAAGCAATTGGCCGACACTAATAAGATTCTTGGTAAGCTTAGGTACATAAAGAACTTTAGAGAGAGAAATAACTTTAGAGGATGCAAGCTTCAAGAGAGTGTTCCCTATGCCTTCAATGGGACATTCAAAATCATTTGCTGTGTATATTGATTTCTTGACTCCATCATAAGGTGCAATAGAAGAGAAGGAGTCCTTGGAGCTACACATATGTGAAGAGGCTCCACTATCAATATACCATAGGCCATCCTTCTTGAAAGGAGTAGATGAGAAACTAGAGACCATAAGAGATCCCTCTCTATCACTTGCAATAGTGTCTTCCTTCTCATTGGTAATGTTGGCTTGCTTGAGTTTATTCTTCTTTTTGAAGCAATTGGTGGCATAATGGCCTTTCTTGCTACAATAAAAGCACTTGATCTTCTTCTTCTTGAGCTTGGATGATGAAGCATTAGAGGAATCAGCTTCCTCCTCATCTTTGTCTTTGGATTTGACTTTGTCCTTGCTTGAATATTGTTGACGTTGGTTCTTGCTCCTCCCTTTGTGCTTATCCTTGGCAAAGAGAGCTTTGCCATCATTATGAGTGAGAGAGAGCTTGTCCATCCTCAAGATCTTGTACTCTTATCTTGATTCTTCTGAAATTAGCACACTTTGGAGAGCCTCCAAACTTGGTAGCTCCTCCTTAATGGCATAGGATTGGACAAGGTTATCAAATTCACTTCTCAAGCCATTGAAAATGACTTGAACTAGCTCATTTTGATTGATGGAATCACCAATACAAGCAAGTTCTCTATGAATATCTTTTACTCTCAAAACATAACTAGATGCACTCTCATCACTCTTTTGGCTACTTTGAAAGACTTGATTCCTAAGAGTGAGAAGCCTAGAGGTATTCTTAGCCTCATAGATAGACTTGAGACAATCCCAAGCTTCTTTGGCTATTGTACAAGTACCTATCTCCCTCAATATCTCATTAGAGACATTCATCTTAATGTAGTGGAGAGCCATCCTAGTTCTCTTTTTGTATTTTTGAACCTCTTGAAGAACTTGTGGTTCTTCTTCAAGGCCAAGAACTATGTCCATCACATCTTGAAGGATCAAGATGGACTCCATCCTCATTTTCCAAATTGAATAGTTTGAAGTGGACAATCTTTCACTTGGTTCCAACAAGGATGAACCCATTGAAGACATTTGAAGTGAAGAAAACTCAAATGATGAACAATAAATGTTGCTACACACTCTCAATAGGATCCAATAATAGAGCACTATCTACTCCTATGAAAGATCTTGCAACTATTTGTGAATTGATTCTCACTAGCTACACAAATCTCTTTAAAATAAGATCTATTTCACATCAAATGATGGAGTATAGGCAAAGTTAGGATCAAACACTCTTAGCCCGTGTGAAGTACACTAAGAAACCAAATTTGACTCAAATACAATAATATTGCATGAAACAAAATGGCTAAGATCTCAAAACAGTGCCTAGATCACATATAGATGAGATTGGTAAGCATACAACTGTGATTTTGGATCAACCAAGAAATCTCTTGACCAAACCAAATGTGTCCACCCAGGCCTAGATGCCCTACCTAATCCTCTTCAAAATCTTATAGCTTCTGATTGGCTCAACCAAATGGAATGAAACTGACTGCATCAGAAACTAGACAAAAATAGCTTCAAAACAAGCTATCAAGCAAGATAAATGGATCAAGCATGAGAGAGAACTTCCAAACTGAAATTGAATGTTCCTCACACGTGTCTGAGCACCTGATTTTGTACAGTACCAGGTCAGACCCAATCAATGCCCTTTTGATCTCTTTTGATCCAAAACTGAACAAGATAGCTAGGAAAATGGGCCTTGACAATTTCTAGCTCAAGATTGATGAATAGTTTTCACTTAAATGGATCAAAATGCATGTTAACCTTAGGTAGGCTCTGATACCATGTTGATTTCACACGTGTGGATTGTCCACAACATGTACTTTGTGATCTCCTAAGGTGTGTAGATACACCAAGATCAAGACTAGATTGAGATTCAAGATCAATCTTAGATCCTATGGCAAAAACACACTACTACATGCATTCAATCACTTCCAAATCTCACTCACACATTTGGGAAGTATTCAAAAATTATTCTAAGTAAAAACAAGCTACTCTCCTTGGGTAGAGAGAGAAAAAACCATCATGAGCTCTCGGGTAGAGAGAGAAAGCTAGAAATTCAATGACACTCAAAATCCACACAATCACTAAATCAATTAGATCCAAAATGAGGAGTACAATGATACTAGTAGATCCACGAGCTACCACTATGCTTAATTATGATTGGACCACACTTTGACCACACTTTGTCACCTCTTGATCCTATTGGACCATTGATCCATGCACCTCTTAATTCTATTGGACTATATTCAAGCACACCTCAAATTCCTATTGGACCTCACATGGTTCCACCTCTAAATCCTATTGGACCTCTTAAAATTCATCAAACAAAGGTATTACACTTGTCTACACTCTAATTGGCACGAGTTTAGCCTCTTACTCTATTTTGGCTCAATAGTGGCATTACAAGTGGAAATGCATAATTTGCCATCTATGCCATATTTGTTCCTATCAACATCCTACACCTAGATGCTTGATGTAAAAAACATAAGACCCCTATATCTAACATAGATAATCTTTTTCAATTCTTCACAGTTTTAGGGTTCATTAATGATGAAATTAATGATGCATGTCGGTTCTCTCCAATGATTTATGATTCTAGGCTATGTTTTGGTCAAAATTTGTTGGTTTTTCAAGCTTTTTGGCACAAAATAGATAGTAAGAACCAAAATCCAGCAGGATTAGATCAATTAGATGGTTGTAATTTTGTAAATTGGTTTGCATGTGTTAGAGAAAGAGCTGTATGTCAAGAATTTCCACTTTATTGTGATGAAAAATTTGAAAATAGCCAAAAATCATCATTTTTGCTTGTTTTTTCATAAACTTGGATAGTAGGTGGCTGTAAAATACCATGTAGAGCTTGTAAAGAGGTGGACCAAAGTCTTTTGAAGCTTTCCTTGTAGTTAGAAATGGTTCAAAATCAACTATAGAGGATCAAATGCAATTGTAAAAAAAGACTGTAGTCGACTTTTTGCTATCGATTCAACCAAGACATTAAACATGGACTTTTCAGACACATTGGTGTTGCCTCGTCATTGTGCATAGGTGTGCATGAATTTCACATTTTTTCTTTTTGTCAATTGTGACCAATGTTATATGAATCATCTACACTACTTTTTCATTACATCTATTTATTGTGAATTAAAATATGATCATAATAAATCTCTAATCCTAACATTGCTAAATGTGCAGGTATTTTTTCAACCAGATCGACTAAACAAAAATTGGTGATATGTTGTTCAAATTAAGCCACATTCAAGACATGTATTCGAAAATGCATATGTTGAGAATGAAATGGAAGATCTAAATTTGGACAACACAAGTATATCTGATGAAGATGTACATATATCTTCAAGTTTTATAAATCTTGAAAATCCGAGAATTGATTCTCATGATTCCAACGACTCAGATGATGAAGAGGACAACAATGATTCTTTGCATGATGACAATATTGAGAGAGGTTTTGATTTCGATAGTGATGATGAAAATCATCTTAGCGGGGATGAGTTGCAAGATATATTGGCTGATGAATTTGAATCTTGTGATGATGAATAAAGTTTGTACATGTCACAAATAATTTTGTCATAAAATGATACATTGTGGTCAATATATATTGTTTTCAAATTAGAATTATTACATCTTTCTATGATGTTGCATTTCTAATGTTTCATTTCAAACGCATCTCACAATCACTTAGAATTGAAAAAACTTATCAATATTAATAGATGTGTGAACTAATTAAGAGAATAATTAGAGAACGTAAAACATTAATTATTTATATATTATAATTAAAAAGCATCTTCTTTGAGATAATAATACACTTTGCCACAATGTTCGATTATTCATTCATCTTTGCAAACACACAAACGTGTATAACATTGCAATTTTTTTAATCAACAAATTAGCTTAACAAGCTACCACATGGCTCTCAATTGCAAGGTACTTAACATCCTTTCAAGTGCAAATTTAGCTCACACTATATTTTTACCCATTAATACCATATTGAGGTTAATGTCAAAATTTCATTAAGGAATTTTCTCAATATAGAAACACAATGTCCATAAATGCATAAGATAGCATGTTATATTCAACTGATAAAAATTTCAATTCGTTAGAGCATAATAATTTGACATAATGATCATTTAATTTTTAGTTCACTTTTTATTATAAATATGCACTTATTCAAAACCTCAAAAAAAATCTCATTTGCTTTTAAATTAATCATAAAGTTGTTGTTCATCAACATATTATTCGTAATAGTTTAAAAAAAAAAATTACAACAAATTAATTTTGCCACGCGTGGCACTGCCATGTGTGGCAAATTTCCAAAGCAAAATCTCTTACGTATTGGTTTTTGATATTGCCACGCGTGGCAATAAAAAAGCCAACTCCCTGGAATTTTCTTTGGAGATTTGCCACGCGTGGCAAATTTTCAGAAATACATGTCACATGATAAGTGGTTAAATAATAACAGCCGTATGTGGCACTTCCACGCGTGGCTATGCCAGGCCGACACATTTTGGCGCTCATATTTCGAATTTTGAGTTTAAACTAATTTGTGTGGCACTGCCACACGCAGTGCCACGCGAAATTATAAATTTGTTGTCGGACCCCAACACCTCCAGCATGGATTTCACCGGCAAGGTCCCTGAAAAAGTTTTGACGTTGATGTGCCACACGTGGCAGTGCCACGCAAAAGAAAAATGTCAAAATTTCGGCTAAGTATCGGGTTTGCGTGGTAGCGTCGCATGGCAAACTGCCCATATGTGTAATTGTGCGAGGTACTTATTTGTTCTACTGAAGTACCAAAATTGGTACTATGGGTTGTGGTCTTAGTCTAAATCTCGATAAAGAAGACTTACCGAAATTGAGCTGAAATGTAAATTGTACAGACCAATATGACCAAGGGTGGTTAACATCTTAATGATGTAAAGATTCAAGAATCCATCTACCCAAACCACTATATATGTCTTTGGCCTTGAGCCATTTGATCTTGCATAATCTAAAAGAAAATTTCTTTGGGGGGTTTCCCCATCTTGACCCCTCAACAAGTCTCATGAATGAATGCTTTTGTGATTGAATGATAAAATTTCTTTGTTAGGCTTTGAGTTCATCAGTGTTTTGTTGATTTGTTTCTTTTTAAGACACAATGTTTAAGTCAAGACTTTAGAATTTATGAGTCCTTCACTTTGAGTTCACAGTTTGGTATCAGAGCCAAGGTATGCTATTTTTCTTTCTTTGTGAAATTGATGTGAAGGCTTTGTTTGTTCACACTTGAAGCCAATGCCAATTCATAGGAGTTTGTATGTTTACTTTCGAATAGACTTCCCTTCTGCTCAATTTTTTTTTTCTCCAAGATCTCTTTAATACTAGAGCTAATAGACTCCATTTGGGAGATCCTCGAGAATTGAATCTTCAACTTGCTTTTTATTTTAGAGACAATACTTTGCGAATTTGAGCTTTTATCTTTCCTTTTGGAGAATGGCTTTTCTTTGAATCACAAGTCTATTCGTACTTTTTGTCTTGAGTTTGTGTATTTCAGGCGATTACCAAAAACTCCAATCCAAGATGGATAGCTCCTCACGAGGCTCTTCAACCTCCTCTTCATCTATGTCGTCATCATCTCATGTTTCCTCCAAGTCAACTTCCTCTTCTCGATCAAGGAAAACGAGGTTTGCGAAAAGTAGATACTCTAATAATTCCAAGATTCGATTTGCAACATTACATCTAGATAAGTAGGCATCACTATGGTGGGCAGCTATGAAATCAAATCACGAAGCTGCATCTACATGGCATAGCTTTAAAAAACAAATTAAAGCCCACTTTTTGCCAAAAGAATATAAGAAAGATACTTTTGCTTCCTGGAATATCTTTAGACAAAAGCGAAATGAGAAAGTAGTGGAGTATGTCAAGAGATTCTGGGAGTTGCTTTAGACTTTGCATTCTATTTCCAAGAAAGAACAGAAAAGGAAGTTCTGTTCGGGTTTGCATAGAAGTATACAATATGGCTTAGATCTAGTACAAGATGATACTTTAGAGCAAGTCACATACTATGCTACCAGGATTGAGCTGTTGGATAATCATCGAAATGGAGGCGGGAACAAAAGGAAGGAACCTCCCACAACTCAAAATCCAAAAGAAAAGCCTCAACGTCTTTCCAAAGAACAAATGCAGGTCTATTGCAAGGAAGGAAGATGCTTCAGTGTGGGAAAAAAAGACACCTTTTCTTCAAATGTCCCCTCAAAGATGCCAAAGCTTCAAGTGCAAACAAAGGAAAGCATGTGGCCTTGAAGATACTCAAACCCATGACCTTCTCAAAACATGGGGACAAGTCCACAACAAAATTTGTCTAATTATCTTTGGTGCAGGCTCCTCTCATAATTTCATCTCTTTTAAGCTTGCACAAGAGATAGGAGGTGGTTCTTTTACCAAATCTATGCTTAAAGCTAAAGGTGCTTTTGTTGATGGTGATGCAAACATTTACCCTGTAGTTGGAAAACTTAAGCTCCAAATCTCCGACTACTATGAACCTATATGCAGGGAGTAGATGTAATCTTAGGCATGCCTTGGCACAAAATGCACAATCCTCTGGTGGACTACAATAAGCATTTGATTTCATGGAAGCACAAAGGTAAAGACATTAGTGTGCATGCAGGACAAAGTGGTGAAACAATTTCTTTGGTAAGCCATATTCAAGTATCAAAAGTACTAAAGAAAATGGTATTTTCTTATTTGTTGTTTGTTCAAAGTATGGATGAAGATGTTGACGGGAATGCACATTCTTTGGACAAAAGTAGAAAAGACTTTTTATTAAAGTATTTTTCTCATTTTTTTGATGAGCTACCAAAGTCCTTACCCCCTGAAAGACCTGAAGATCATATGATAGACATTATTCCTGGAAGTTCCATACCCAATAGACCTCCTTATAGGGTAAGTCATTCTCAACAAGAAGAAATTTCTAAGCAAATTAATGACTTGTTAGAGAAAGGCCTTATAAAACCTAGTAGTTCTCCCCATTGCTCTCCTGTACTTTTAGTACAAAAGAAAGATGGGAGTTTTAGGATGTGTGTGGACTATTGTGCTTTAAACAAGATTATAGTTAAGAACTGTTTTCCTATTCCAAGAATAGATGACATTATGGATATGATAAATGGATCTTGTATCTTTAGTAGAATAGATTTGACAAGTGGATACCACCAAATCTGAGTAGCTCCTAAACATGTTCATAAAACTGCTTTCAAAACTAACTCTGGCCTATATGAATTTTTAGTGGTACCATTTGGTCTAACTAATGCTCCCAAAACATTCAATAGAATGATGAAACGAGTGTTTCGACCCCATAGACGTTTTGTAGGAACATTCTTTGATGATATCTTAGTCTTTGGTGCAAATGAAGAAAAACATAAAAGACATCTTGATATCGTCTTTAGAACCCTACAAGAAAACTCACTTCTCATAAAAGGAAAGAAAATCGAATTCTTCCTAGAAAAGATACACTTTCTAGAACATATGATTTCTAAGGAAGGAATTCAAATGGACCATTCAAAGATTAAAGCCATACAAGACTGGCCTAAACCAAGAAATATTCATAAAGTTCAGTCTTTTCTAGGCTTATGTTCCTACTATAGAAAATTTCTTCACAACTTTGCTCATATAGCCTCACCACTACATGAACTCACTAAGAAGAGGGTAAAATTTCATTGGTATAAGAAAGAGCAAAATGCCTTTGATATTTTAAAGCATGCCCTTACTACGGGACCCATCGTAATCATTCTCGACCTTCATAAGCCTTTCTCTGTGGAAGTAGATGCAAGTCTTGATTGTATTGGGGCATTACTAAACCAAGAAGGTCATGTTGTAGCCTTTGAAAGTAGACGACTTCAAGGGGCAGAAGTACAATATGATATATATGAAGGAACTTTTGGCCATTATTCATGCCCTTAAGTTATGAAAGCACTATTATATGTGAAAGTCTGCAAACGAGCACAAACATAGTAATTGAGCTGAGTGTCAGGCTGCCAACGAGCGAGACACTGATCATCTACCTCAAAACTCAAAAACTGATAATACAATTGCTCTCTTCTCCATCTCATTGTTTTTTGTCATCTTGATTGCTAGAAAGTTTTGTGTTCTGTGATTTGCAGTCATGTGCTTAGGATTCTGAAGGCTTCCGCAGAAACAGAAAAACGAAAGAAAACTCGAAAAGAATCAGTTCACGAAGCAAAATTGCGACATGGTATCAGAGCTCTAAGGTTATTACTACATGATATCTGAACAGTGATTCTCTAGGCAACACAATATGGCTACAATGATCCAGACAAGAATAGCAATCAGTCTTGATGGCAAAAAATACAAAGTATGGAGATTCAAAATTGAAACGCTTCTGAAGGGTGAAGGCATCTGGCCGGTGGCTGAACTCACAGAGGTGCAGCCTCCAAAGGGAGACCCGAGGAGACCCGAGTGGATCAGAAAAGACGAGCGTGCAATGGTGATCATCATTTCATCCATCAATGAAGAACTACTCATGCAGATTGAAGATTGTGAAAGCAGCCATGCAACATGGGAAAGACTAAAGCAGAAGTACAAAGTGAGGACTGCCACTTCAGTGATGCATCTTCACAATCAACTACAATCCATACAATGGAATGGCAACCAGTTGGATCAGCACGTTGAGAAGATCAGAATGATCTTTGCTCAACTTGTTGTATCAGGACAAGAACATCAGGTCCCAGCACCACAATAGCTTATGTACTTCATGAAATCTACATCCGTCCTATCAGTCGTTGAGAATGCTCATACTGAGTCTACCAGATATGAAATTCGACAAAGTAGTCAGTCTTGTCGCTGATGAGAGACTGATGAGGGACAAAGGAGAAGGAAACAGTGATCAAGAGAAAGCTCTCTTCACAAAAGGAAAGAAGAAAAACATGAACAAGCCCAGATTCGACAAGACAAAGTCTTCGAACAGAGGCAATGACAACCAACAATCTTCTTCATGTGATCACTATCACAAACCAGAACACACAGCCAATAGATGTTGGTTCAATCCAACGATTCCTTGCATGCACTGCAAGAAAAAGAGACACTCTGCATACGATTGCAGATTCAACCCAAAAAGAAAGAACAAAGCTGACAAAGCAAATGTTGCAGAGTCATCCAAGAATGCAAACAAAGGTGATGAAGCTTTCATGATATTCGATGAAGCTTCAATAAGCTACACTGAGCAAGACTACGATGTAGTCATTGTTTCAGGAGCAATCTCACACATCACCTGCAACAAAAGAATCTTGATCGACTTCAGAGAACTCGAAGGCAACAAAGTAGTGATTCTAGGCGATGGGAGCTGACACGATGTCAAGGGCATCGGGACTCTATAGCTGCAAACACTGTCAGGTCAAGCAGAGCTGCTAGGAGCACTCTATGTACCTTCACTAAGACGAGACCTGCTATCAGTATCCAAGATGGTAGATCTTGGAATTCGAGTTCTATTCAATGGCAATACATGCCGAATGATCGAGAAAATAACAAACAAATTGTTGACAGTTGGATGTAGAGAAGAAAATATCTATCAAGCCAAGATAATCAGCAATTCTGATAGCATACTAAATGCATCAGAAAATGAAGATCAACTCTGGCACAGAAGAATGTATCATCTGAACATGAGGAGCCTGTATGACATGAGCAAGAAAGACATAGTCACATGCCTAAAGATATCCAGACCCGATACTGAGTTCTACGAAGCCTGCCTAAAAGGAAAACAACATCGAAATCCATTCACACATGAGGGAAGAAGAGCTAAAGAAGTTCTTGAGCTCATCCACTCAGATGTCTATGGACTAATGAAAGTTGATTCGCTCTCAAGATCGAGGTATTTCATGACGTTCATTGATGACTACAACCGGATGACAACGATCTACTACCTAAAGAAAAAATCTGAAGTGTTTGACTCTTTCAAGAAGTTCATGGCATTTGCAGAGAGAAACACCTCAAAGAAGATTCAGATCATCAGATCTGATAATGGAGGTTAGTAAAAGAGCACATAATTTTCTAGATTCTACCAAGAATAGGGGATAGAACATCAATTCACATCTGCATACACACCCGAATATAATGGTGTTGTAGAAAGAAGAAACATGACGCTAGTTGAAGGAGCCAGATGTATGATGGCACAGGCTCGATTGCCAAGTCAATTTTGGACCAAGGCAATTGCTGCAGCAGTGCACTTGCAGAATATATCAATAACAACAGCTCTGGAAAACAAGACATCGTACGAATTGTGGACAAGTAGAAAGCCTGATCTGTCATACGTGCGTGTATTCGGATGTACAGCATACAAGCACATTCCAAAAGAAGAAAAAAAAACAAGCTCGATGAAAAATCAGAGCAGACAATCATGGTGGGCTACTTGAACGGATCACAAGTGTACAGGCTCTACGAACCAACCACGAAGAAGGTCGTTTTGAGTAGAGATGTAAAGTTTGATGAGGACACATTCCCTGGACTGAAGGATAGAAAAGGCCATGAGATCTTCACATTGCTGCCAATTCAAGAGGGAGATCGAGGACAAGCATCAAATCAGAATGTTAGCCCCAGACTCCAGAGCAGCAGGAAGCAGAAGATCAACTCCACGAAGTAGAAACATTTGAGCAGCAATGAATCGAACCCAGAAGGTCAACGAGACAAAGAAAACCTCCAGATCAATACATTGACAATCTACAATAGAGCGAAGACACAAAATTTGAGTACTGCAGCTTCACTGAAGAGCCAACTACATATCTAGAAGTTGTCCAGAGTCCAAAGGGAGAGTTTTGGAAGCAGGCAATGTCAGAAGAAATCGCATCAATGAGGCAAAATGAGACATGGACACTAAATCCACTACATGAAAATAAAAAGATCATCGACTGCAAATGGGTATACAAGAAGAAAATCAAATCAGATGGCACTGTTGGATGCTACAAAGCTAAGCTTGTCGCAAAGGCTATACAGAAAGGTACAGAGTCGACTATTTCAACACATATTCACCAATGTTCAAGATGACAAGCATTCGACTGCTCCTTGCATATGCTAAACAACACAATCTGAAAATTCACCAAACTGATGTAAAGACAGCCTTTCTCCACAGAAATCTAGAGGAAGAAATCTTCATGAAGCAGCTTGAAGGATATCCCAACAATCGACAATATGTCTGTCGGTTGTAGAGATGCATTTAAAGTCTAAAGAAGACATCACGAGCTTGGTACAAAAAGCTCGACAGTCTTTTGAAGTCTCTAGACTTTACTCCTACACAACCAGACTATAATGTCTATATAAAGAGAGTAGGAAGAAATTTTGTGATTTTGACTATTTTCATGGATGATTCTCTTATGATAGGAGACTCCTTGATGCTAATCAAGGACATGAAGAGTCAGATTTCTAAAAATTATGAAATCACATATCTAAGAAAATCAACAAAATGCCTTTGGCTAGAGATCAGAAGAGATCGAATGAAAGGAGAAATGCATCTGAGTCAGTTAGAGTATGCCAGAAAAGTGTTGAAACAATATCGAATGATGGACTGCAAAGAAAAAGCCACACCAATGATAGTCGGAGCCAGATTGATGAAGCAGGATTGTCCAAAAACAGAAGAGAAAGATAGAAGATGGAAGGTATACCCTACCAAAACCTGATCGGTAGTCTGATGTACCTTATAGTTTGTATCACACCCGATTTGGCTTACTATGTCTATGCTTTAAGCCAATTCTCTTCCAATCCTGGCATGGCGCACTGGCAAATGGAAAAATGAATCCTACAATATTTGAAGAATACCCAAAATATGAGAATAACCTACAAAGCAAACAACAAAAGAAAAGGATTTGAGCTGCACCACTATAGTGATGCAAGTTGGGCGAGCTGCAAAGATGACAACAAGACCGTGACAGGAGGATGTTCAATGGCGTGCGGAGCAGCAATCAACTAGATATGCAAAAAGCAAACCTTGGTGGCTCACTCCTCATGCAAAGCTGAATATGATGGCTAACGAGGTAGTTTAGTTGTAGATTATGTTGGAGACAATTGGCATACCACAAGGAGAACCATGCACGATGATGATAGATTCTCAAAGTGCCATATATCTATCCCAGGATCCTGTCTTCCATTCAAAGAAAAAACATATACCTCTGAAGTACCATCACATTCGAGGTCTGATCTCGAAAGGAGAGCTCAAGGTCCAATACATAAACTCTGAAGACATGATTGCAGATCTGCTCATGAAGCCGCTCGACAAGCCACTCTTCGCAAAGCAAAGAAAGAAAATTGGATTAAACATACAAAGTTGCAAGGTCCAAGAGGGTGTCAAAAATTGTGAACTCCTGCAACTTTGTCACAAAACGAAGCGAAGCGAAGGTTGAAGGGAAAATGTACCTCAAAACCCCTACAGCACGAAATGAACCGAAGGTTGAAGGACGAACAATTTGCAAAAGTTAAACATACCTTGAGGACCAAAAGACACTACACGAAACGAACTGAAAAGAAAACGAAAGAAAATAATTCGCACTGCCAGCTGACAGCTCAACGGACATGGTGTCTTGTATTCAACGCTCAACTAAAAGAGCTAGCAATAACATAGAATAAGTAACTAGTTGATTAGAGTTAACTACTCTTATAATTCTTTGTATAGCTACCTTATAAAATCCACACAGTGGAGATATAAACACAATTTTGATTCAACACAAAAGTAAAAAGAGAGCGAAAAGGAAGAGAAAGAGCAGAAAAAGAGAAGAATAGAAAAAGATAGATAGACGAAAATAGCTATGCATGAAAGTCTGCTAACGAGCAGAATGCAGCGATTGAGCTGAGTGTCAAGCTGCCAACGAGCGAGACACTGATCATCTAGCTCAAAACTCAAAAACTCATAATACAACTGCTCTCTTCTCCATCTCATTGTTTTTCATCATCTTGATATTGTGGGTATTTCTTGCACAGTAATAAACAAGTGGGTCCCACCACATAAAATATTGTTGGCCAAGCCTTACCTAGTGGGTCTCACCACAGTACATTGTAAGTAGGGTAATAAGTGCGAGGGCACTGGCATCCTACGCGTGTAAGCCCAACCCAACACAAGTAGCAAGTTGTAATTCCTAGGAATAAGAGACTAGGGGCTTAAAACTCTAAAATGACATTAGAGGCCCTAAGTCAAGTTGCAAATAAAAAAGCTAAAAGGGTCCAACTTAAAACTCACATGAATCATGTGAGTGCCCTTGTGCTTTCTTAGCACCAATAGATTTAAGTTATGTTTATTTTAAAGGCTTGGATTAGAATCCTTGTCCCAATGAAGTGGCCAATGAGAGTGAAGGAGGCTCACCTCTAAAATCTATAAGAGGGAGCCATTTCCTTTGTATTGTATCATCTTCCATTCTCATTCTAATAAAACTCTCTTGGTTTCTCCATCTCCATCTCTCTCTCTCTCTCTTCTCCCTCTCTCCCTACGTTGGGATAGAATAGCTTTGGGTAGGCACTCGAGCCCCCAAAGCCTTTCTCAACCTAGGCGTTCTCTCTAGCCCTCTCTCCACTCTCTTTCTCCTCTCTCTCCTCTCCCTCTCTCTTTTTGCTATGCAGGTGAAGGCGAGGTTGCCGCTCCCAACGACGGACCCCTATGCTACATCGATGACACAATAGTGGTGTCATTGCCGAGGAGCGCCACACTCTCGTCTCACCACATAACATCTTCTCTCTATATTTCTCCCTCTTTTTCTCTCCTACGCTTTCGTTTTTACCAAAAAAATCGGGTTTTAGGGATAAAATAGTGTGAGTAGTGTTAAGTTTTGTTGCTTTTTGTGATTTTTTGTTTGGAAGAGTTGTAGGGAGAGATTGTGAGGTGGGGGGATCAGATCCAAGCACCCAATCCTTTCGTTAATTCATTAAAATTAGAAAAAAGCTCAAAATCTATTTTTGGAGGAAAAAAGAGAGGCAAAATCTCATCAGATTTTGTTTTCTCAAAAATCAGTGGGCATGAAACTTTGCATGACTAGCAGCGTACTGTCCCAGACCTGTATAGAAGCCTGCGAGGGTTAGTTCCCATCAGATTTTGAAAAAACAAAGAAAAACCCAAAAAAAAATTCAAAAATCTTTTGTAAAAATAAAAAAAAAATTCAAAACTCAAAACTAACCTTCACAGAGCTCTCTGTAGTTCCATCTCACTGAGACAAGGACACAGAGAAGTCTGCGAGAGTTAGATCCCAAAAACCGTGCCCCTATGAAGGTTCCCAAGAGCAAAAAGTGGCCTAGAACCTTCTCAGATAACAAATTTTTGAGTTTCTTTGGGAAGTAACCTTTGCAGAGCTCTCTAAAGTTCCATCTCACTGACACAAGGACACAGAGAAGTCTGCAAGAGTTAGATAAAAAAAAAAAAGTGCCCTTGTGAAGGTTCCCAAGAGCAAAAAGTGGCCTAGAACCTTCTCAGATAGCAAATTTTTGGGTTTCCTGGGAAGTAACTCTTGTAGCTTGGTATGCAGGTGGATATAACTCAGATACAAGCACATGCCAGCCTGCGAAGATTAGTTCCCATAAAATCTCAAAATTTAGCCAAAAAACACCAAAAAATGCACTTTTTCAAGAGTTTTTGAGTTTCCTTGGGATGTAGCTCTCGCAGCTTGGTGAGCACGTGAATCTGACTTAGGTACAAGTGCATACCAGTCTGCGAGGGTTCATTCCCAGAAAATCTTAAAATTTTGCAAAAAAACCCCCAAAAAATACACTTTTTTCAAGATTTTCTGATTTTCCTAGGGAAGTAACTCTTGCAGCTTGGTGAGTAGGTAAATCTGACTTAGATACAAGTGCATACCAGTCTGCAAGGGTTTGTTCTCAGAAAATCTTAAAATTTTACAAAACAACACAAAAAAAATGCACTTTTTTCAAGACTTTTTGAGTTTCCTTGGAAAGTAACTCTTGCAGCTTGGTGAGCAGCTAAATCTAACTGAGATACAAGTGCATAGCAGTTTATGAGGGTTGGTTCCCAGCAAATATTAAAATTTTGCAAACAAACCTCAAAAAAATGCACTTTTTTCAAGATTTTTTGAGTTTCTTTGGGAAGTAACTCTTGCAGCTTGGTGAGCAGCTGAATCTGACTGAGATACAAGTACATACCAGTCTAAGAGGGTTGGTTCCAAGAAAATCTTAAAATTTTGCAAGAAAACCTCAAAAAAAAGCACTTTTTTCAAGATTTTTTGAGTTTCCTTGGGAAGTAGCTCTTGCAGCTTGGTGAGCAGTGGAATCTGACTAAGATACAAGTGAATACCAGTCTGCGAGGGTTTGTTCCCAGAAAATCTTAAAATTTTGCAAACAAACCCCAAAAAATGCACTTTTTCAATGTTTTTTAAGATCTGCTGAGAAGTAACCCTTGCAAAGAGTTTTACAGATAGATCTAATCTATATCTGGCTATTGTAAAAAATTTTGTGAAGATCCAATGGTAAGATTTTCAAATATCTAAGAAAAAGGGCCAAAAAATTGAGTTTTTTCAAGATCCTGACAAATCTGTCCTTCAAGAACTCTTGCAGAACTCACATTGTCTAGAAATGGTCCAGAGATAGCTACTGTAGAAAGGTTGAATGTTAGATTCATGCATATCTGAAGAAATCTCGACAAAAAAAAAAAAAACCACAAAAACTAAGAGAAAGGGCTAAAATCACACTATTAGCCAACTGAAACTGATCAGATCTTGTCAAATCTAGGTTGCAGTCACATTATCCAGCACGATCCAACATCTTTGGACTGAATCAAGTGAATGAACCTCAGATCAAGCCGATCGGTTCCCTCCACATCAACCACTATCCATCCATCATTCTTCTGTCCCATCTCTATTCCATCTTCTATCTCCATCCCTACTAGATAAATCCATTTCTGTCTCTATTCTCATCCATATTGATCCACCATTTACCGATTCTCTTCTCTTCTTCTTCTTTTTCTTCTTCTTCCTCTTCTCCATCTGCCAAAACAAAAAAAAAAAAAAAAAACAGAGAAAGAGTTCGAACACCAGAGTCATTGAGCAAACCTTGAAGCAATTCGCCAACTAGCTACTTTGCAATATTCTAGTGTTGAACTATGGAGACCACCAATGCAGGATTATCTAAACTAAAAAAGTTCCCTAATGAAACAATCCGAGACTACACCTATCGAATCATCCAATTAGTGAAGAATTGTAATCCACCGATTCCTGAACGGATCGTCATGACAAAATACTATGCTGGACTGCCCAAAAGGATCAGATCTGGTATGGCAGAATTAGCATCCTATGCATCACCTGTACAACTCTGTAAGGATGCTGTCATGATGGAAATCTCACAAGGGATGAGAGATTTTCTCTATCAGTCTATTGAATCATCAGATGGGGAATCAGAGGAACAAAGGTCAACAACGAACGATGATCCAACAAGAATGAGAACCTGTGAGAGGCAACAAAGTGCAGCAAAGTCAAGCAGATCAAGTGCAATAGAAGACCAAGAACCTTGCACTTCAAGTTCAGGCCATCATCAAGCTTATGCTCGCATAGTCAATTTTCTTAAAAAGGACAAATGTACCTTTTGCTTTGGAGATCATCCAAGTTCAAAGTGTCCAATCATGAATCCGCGCTTATTAAAAGGATAGAATGCATAGCAACAAGTTCGTCGACGACAAGATCCAGCGGTTCAATGGTCAGAAGCAGAATCAAGCCAACACAGAGCTCATCCAAAGGATGGATGTCAGATAAACCAACCTAAATCACGAGCTTCTTCAACAACCAGTGGCAAGGTAGAAGTTTTGGTTATATCTTCTTGCATGTCACCGAACTCAAATGGAGGACCATAACAGCCTACCAGTTTATTTTGTGGAACATCCTAAGGGAAATCTATTACCTGTGTATGTCTATCAACTTAGAGGCGATGACGTACTGCACTCAGTTAGGTGCTATGGATGCAGAGGAAAACACCGCCGTACTGAATGTCCACACTGAGGGGATCTGTCAACATTTGATCCCTTGTGTTCACAATGCGGAGTTAATCATCCATGCCAAGATTGCCAAATGAAAAATTCACAAATAGCCAGGAGGCATTTGTCTTATGTAGATCGACATGCATATGCGGCGACCCTTCCACCTCGAACGCACTATAAAAGAAAAATCTTAGTGCCACCGGGCTATGAAGCGAGTGATGAAGAAGACAATCTGGCAAAAGTCCCAAAGTATGCAAAGATACCCCCGGGCAAACAAGTAAAACCATCACAGAAGACAGAGATGGTAAAATCTATCATGCCAATGGTAACTGAGGAAGTCAAGAAATTGGCAACCGACGAAGTCCAGCGGATTTTACCAAGCCTCTTGGCGCAATCAATGCAAAGAATTCTTAGTGATGAATTACAAAGGGGCCTAGCATCAATGGAACGACGAGAAGACAATTCAACACAAGATCCAAGAGAAAGTGCAATCATGCAGCCATCAACGGGGAAGTGCAATGATCAGGGGAAGACAAAGGTTAATGATTGCCCCTCAACGAGCAAGATTCAACCAAAGTCTCCTTGTTCCACAATGCAGCAGCCCAAACCAATGCCAAATCTGGGTATATCCATTCTTCAAAGGCCAAATCCAGGGAATCCAAGCCCAAATAGGCCTCCAGTATAGCAAGCACCAGTGCCTACAATGACAAAGCCTTGTCCTCAATTTATGATATTGACCACTGAGGAAAGTCGTCAAGCTATGGCATACCACGAATACCTGGACAGACACGAGAGTCAAGCAAGCACGTCATATCCACCTTACAATTTGAGGGAGTCTATGACATTGGGACCAGTTGTGCCGATCTACAAGAATCCATTATATCAGCAAGATTTATCTTGGGATCCTCCGATGGAATGCCTTGACTACCCAATTCTCAATGAAGAAGGTTACCTGGAATGGCCACCAGACCCTTATGGGTATTATTGAAAATCTGGCAAGTCCAGTTCTTGCTGATCAACAATCAATAAAGCCTCAGGTTTTACGTAAGCGAATTCTACCCACGCTTTTCCTGAAGCACCCATGTCCCAACAATAAAAGAACCGACAACAGTGCCCCTTCACGATAGTTGTAGCCTAGTGCCGAGGGACCGACACTACTTTGGGTCGTGGACCCTGTTGTGGGTATTTCCTGCACAATAATAAACAAGTGGGTCCCACCACTTAAAATACTGTTGGCCAAGCCTTAACTAATGGGCCCCGCCATAGTACATTATACAGCTAGAATAATAAGTGCGAGGGCACCGACTTCCTACGTGTATAAGGCCGACCCAGTGACCACGCAAATCGGATAAATAGAACTTGAATAAAAGGACTTTGGGCCTTAGTAGAATAAACTAATTAAAAAGCCCAAAGTCAAGTCCATAAGATTATAAGTTAAAAGGGAATCTCACAAACTCACATGAATCATGTGAGTTTGGCCCTTTTCCTAATGAACCATTAAATTGAAGTCCATTTAGTTTGAAGGGCTAGGATGCCATTGTAAATAGGCCAATGAGATCCAAGATGGCCCTCCCTCCTCAACTATATAAGGAGGCCATTTTCCATTGTACATATATTCCATTCTTCATAATAAAGCTCTCTCTCTCTCTCTCTCTCTCTCTCTCTCTCTCTCTCTCTCTCTCTCTCTCTCTCTCTCTCTCTCTCTCTCTCTCTCTCTCTCTCCAAGGGTGATTGGTGCATAGCTATGGGTAGGCGCACGAGCCCCCATAGCCCCAACCATCCCTGGTGAGCTCTCTTCTCTCTCTAATCTCTCTCTCTCTTCTCTCTCCTCTCTCTTCCTACGTTGGGATAGAATAGCTTTGGGTAGGTGCTCGAGCTCCCAAAGCCTTTCTCAACCTAGGAATTCCCTCTCTCTCTTCTCTCCTCTCTCTAAGTAGCGACCAAATAGTTTGGGGAAGGTGCTCGGGCCTCCGAAGCCTCTCGCTACTTGAAACTTCTCTCTCGCTTCTTGCTATGCAAGTGAAGGCGAGGTTGTCGCTCCCAATGACGGACCTCTATAGTACAAAGATGACACAACACTTGATTGCTAGAAAGTTTTTGTTCTGTGATCTGTGGTCGCGTGCTTAGGATCCTGCAAGCTTCCACAGAAAAAGAAAAACTAAAGAAAACTCGAAAAGAATCAATTCGTGAAGCAAAATTGCGACATGGTATCAGAGCACTAAGGTTATCACTGCATGATATCTAAACAGTGATTCTCTAGGCAACACAATATGGCTACAATGATCCAAACGAGAATAGCAATCAGTCTTGATGGCAGAAACGACAAAGTATGGAAATTCAAAATCAAAACTACATCTAAAATGGGCTAAATACATTAGTACCTTCCATTTTCAGTTGCTTCATCATCCGAGAAAGGATAATAAGGTCGCCGATGCATTATCGAAAATCCTCAAAGTCAACCATATTTTCCTAGCATATTATGAAGATTTCCTTCCTATGAAAAGTATGTATGCTAGTGATCTAGACTTCCAACATATCTTTGAAATACTTGAAAGAAATCAAAGTCATAAAGACTATGTTTTGAAAGAAGGTTATTTATTTAAAGAAGATAAGCTATGTATTCCCATAGCATTTAGAACCAAGATCCTTCAAGAAACCCATAGTCCACCCTATGCAGGACATAGGGAAATACCTTCAACTCTGGAAGCTTTAAAGAGATTCTTTTATAGGTCTACCATGCATCAGATACAAGGCATGCATGTCTAGTATGTCAACATAATAAGGATGAGTGAGGATTAAAAACTCCAGGACTACTTCATCCCTTGCCAATTCCTGAATCTCCCTCGAAACATATTACCATGGACTTTGTCTCTGTTTCTAAAACCAAAAATGAGAATAAGATGGTATGGATTGTCATTGATAGTTAGCAAACAAGCTCATTTTATTCCGTATAAGAAAAAGCTTAAAGGACCCAAAGCTGCTCATTTGTTTATCCATCATATCTTTAGGCTTCATGGTTTACCTAAGAGAATAGTATCTGATGTCATTTGATCCTCGTTGATATAATTGGTCGGCAATCAGCTGATAAGGTCTAGCCTTGAATATCAATTTTCGTTGTTCCGCCTTTGGTAGGGATTTATCAAATTGGCCCCGCATTAGATATTCAACTATGTTTGCGGCCCATTCAGGTACTATATCAATGTAAAACAAGGCATCATTCGGTAACTCATCATCAGGTTGGATTGTAGTTTCCTTCCCTTTAATTTGTGACACATGATCTGCCATACAGTGTTGCTTGCCTTCGCGTCTCACTATCCGAAAATCAAACTCCAACAATAGTAGCAACCACTGAGTGATTCGCCCTGTGTTGCAAGTTTTATTTGCCATCAAGATCACCAAACTAACTCTCGCAGGTCGCATAAATGGAATTAGAGCAGTGAAATTGACTTGCCTATGTGGTCAAATTTTGAAAAACATGAAAATTGGACAAGTTGTGCGAGGGTTCCCTCCCTGCGAGTGTTTCAACCCTCGCATGACCTTCAGATTCCTCACGGAACCTTCGTAGGAGGACAATCAAAACAACTAACGAACTCTCACAGACTTCTCTGGATTCTTAAAATTTTGTAAAGAAGGTCCTACAAAATTTGGTATGGAACTGAAGAGTGGAAAGTGCACTCCTCTCAATACGCTATATAAGTAGGAAATTCGAGTCATTTACCACCTTCTCAGCAAAGCTCTTGCCAAATTTTCAATTGTCTCTGTTTGCAACCAAGCTTCACACACGCCATCCTCAACACTCATAACCACATGTTCCATCCTTCTTTCCACATGTTCCATCTCCGTTCAGCCAAAATCCATCACTTTATCTATTTGAGCCTTTTCCCCTGTTGGTTACGTTTTTTTCTCCTTTTCTATCTCCAGTCACTGTCGCATCCTACCTAGCCCTTACCCTACTTCTACAAAGCCCTAACCAGACCCACCATTATCATGGCATCTTCCAGCACTCCCGACAATCAACCATCTAGCCCTTCTGACGAGACTGACACCTCCCAAGTGGTTATACATGAAGTACCTACCACCACCCATATCTGGGATCTCCCTACGGAATCTCAGATCGCACCTTGGGTCCAAACCGCCCAACCACTCCTTGAAGCAATGGGCATTTACCCAACGCTCTTGGCCTACATCATTGACATGAACTTCATCCTCATGGCCTACGCCACGTGGGATGAGAACAAATGTCTTTTTTACATCCAATACCAAGGTCCCACATGCACCGCGTGCATGTGAATACTGCCTCCCTAGATACCATAGAAATTAATTCCAGTGATAGACCCAAGCCATTACACTACCATGCCCCTAAACTCATCCCACCCTACATGGACCTCGCAAAATCAATTCCACATACGACTGATAGATATCTGATTGCAGCCATTAACAATCCCATTGTCCAAGTTGCCGCTCATCTATTGAGCAATTTCCTAGTCGTTAGAAGTTTGTGTAAGGAATGCATTTCATCCAACCTCCTCAATAAAATTGTGGAGTCCCACAATGAATTCCCTAGTGACACAGTTGTGCCATATGACTGGCACACCTTTGTTATATCTGAATTGTTGGATTATTCTCCTTCTTACAAATCGACTAATCGGTTTTAATCCTCATCCATTGTTTATCCAGTTCTGTGGATTTTCCCGTGTCTTACAAAGTCTGCACATTTACAAGTGTTTTTACACTGTCTACAAAAATACACAGAGTTTGACAACAGTGTCGCATTTTTCGCCTGTCAGGAATCTTGTGTATAAATGAAGTGTCGCCTTTTTCGCATTTTTCGTCTGATAGGAATTAAGAGTAATAATGTAGAGTCGCATTTCTCACTTTTTCCAAAGTGCCTCAAATGTTAAGGAAATGACTCTAACAAAGTGTGGGGCAACCCTAAATCAGATTTAAGGATACTATCGGGTTTCTCGCAAAAACCCGACACTGTCGCCTATGGCAGTTTTAGTTCATTTCTGAGTGACAGTTTTGGTTCATTTATGCAGACAGACTGTTTACGACCAATTTTCACCGCTTATTAGCAATCAATTTCTGAACTGCTAGCGGACACCAGCCAACTGGCAATCGCATTTGACGACCTAATTGCTTAGTATAAATCAGTTGTTCATACATCTCATTATCAATGATCAAAATCTGAAATATTATTGTGAATTGTGAAGGGGTTGAGTGTTATTACTCGACGCTTCCTGCGCTCTTATCAAGCAAATCATTCACAATCAGAAAGTATTGTTGTTAGCTCTCTATCAAGCTTTCAAGCTTGAGCTCTCTTGAGCATTCTAGCTCAGTCTTTAGAGATTTATTTTAGAGTTGCTATTGCGCTACTACTTATCAGCAGAGCTGCTTATTATCAGACTTATTCTCAGTTACTCAGAGACAGCTTAGAGTGCGTTATCCCTCCTACTGCTCCGACTAACTCACCGGCCAGCAAACATGTACATGGCACTGCCTCATCCTCCCAAGTCCTCCTTTCACCTGCCAATGCATCGCCCCTCGATGTTCTACAGCCACTTCTTATGCTTCCATCCCACCATCCACTATTGCCACCGCTTCTATTCCCATCGTCCCTATTCCTCCACCTTCCGCTATTGTTCTTGCTTCTTCTTCACCCTCCACCACCATCGCATCTTCTATCCCTCCTGCCTCTCTTACCTCTTCCGTTTCCACTCCAACCCTCATTATTAACCCTCAAGACTTTTAATTATCACCCGACACCCTCTCTTGGCTCAACATGCTTCACATCTCACCTCCATCATCCCCTTCCATCCTTGATGCCACCCTTCAATTCCCTACTCTCCCACAAGTTGCTTCCTTTGAACAACCCATCCCAACGCCTCCTCACACCTCCGCCACTCCTCTCACTCCCCCTCCAAATTCATCTCATCAGATTGATGAGTCCGACACCGTTGGATGATGATACATTCAGACAAACAGAGTATGTCTCATCTCCTCACCGTGCTGATTCCACTGCACCGGAGGACATGGTAGAGCAAGAAAAGCTGATTGAAAATGACAATGATGACGTGCAAGTCATACAGGCAGCACCACACCAAGCTCCAACAATCAGTACCATACCGGCCGGGCCTACAGATGTCACGTCGGCGTACCAAACCTTGGGTACTTTTATCCAGGTAGCATCCAAAACCTCACTGTCGAATAGTGGAATTGGCAACCAACAACACCCGGCTAAGAGTGGAACTCACTCAGCTCTAGCAAGACCTGTAGGTGAGCATACAATATGAGCAGACAAAAAAGGATCAAGTGCTGAAGCTGCAACAACTTGAAAAAGGACTTGAGTGTTACATTAAAAACCTCTTCAAATCAGCAACCTACATGGGTCCAGGAGATACAGCAGCAAGCAGAGTAGCGGCTCGCCCCATTCCAGGACCAGCTACTCGTAATCGATATAGAGAATCAGTGCCTGGGAGTGGAGGTACAGGCCCTACAACAAGAGAAGGCCAATTGGTTAGCCCAACCCATCCCTGCCAAGCGTCCTCTCACTCAACATGAGATGGATTTTCTCATGAAGCAGGTGGAAGTGTATAGACAGACGTTTGGATGACTACCAAGCAACTTTCAATAACTACTGCCAAAGCGCACTCCAAGAATTGGCACAGGCAAAGGCAACTCTCAAGGATTGCCAGCACCACATGGCACAACAACCACAGCCGGCCCCGATGGTAATTCCAATGCCACCCGCATTTGAAGTTGCACCGGCCAGATCAAGGATCAAATGTAGCGGGGCCCAGTACACAAGACCAATGCCTCAATACCAGCCATGTCATAAACCAAAGCCAATGGCAAGCCGGGGAGAAACAACAAGCTTCCACCTCCCAGGGCTCTCACACCATATCTGCCAGTTGCGCCTTCTACAAACCAAAGACAGTGGAGAATGAAATCAATGAACATCTCATCCGATGGGCAGATTTCATTCTCCCCACGAATCCTCAAGTGATGGTGGGCAGATCTCATTCTCAGCCAAGGACATCAAGGGCAATGAGTCGGCATGCCTTCCAACATTGGGGCCACAACCTGAATGGTGATAGCGGGCATTCGAGAAAAATCTAATGGCCATCAGGGCATATGTGACGAGCCCACGCCAGCTACACACCAACCCGCATTTCACCCCCATTCGACGACAATCCAAATGGGTGGAATGTGGCACACACTTGGACTAGATCACTATTAGGACAATGAATTGGCCAAGAAGCTACTCAGAGCACATATGGGGCACGGATGTAGATGCCAAAAGGGCTATCGTCCAATTTTCCAAACATTATCTCAAGTGCCCTGATCCCATGGTCCATGCGGTTGCAGAATTCGCCCGGAACCTTTAATTTTTGATGGGCATTTCCACTAGATGGAACAACCACTTGCCCCCCATCTTTTTTTATCCTAACATAGCCCTTATATCCGAAACAGTTGAAGTCCAACTTCTAGTGGCTCGAGTGGACTATAGAGCGGCACTATTAGGCCATCCCTGGCCCAACAAATTCCAAACGTGGGTCGACCACTTTTGGCTCACAAATGTCCACAAATCCTTCTTTCTCTCCAAAAATGCGAAAATCACAAAAAGACTGGAGTTTATGGAAGAAGTCACAAGTTATATGATTCGACAAAGAAAAGAAACGCAGGGTCCCTACTAAACACCATAGTGCCGAGGGACCGACAGTACTTCAGATCGGAGGCCATGTTGTGGGTATTCCGTGTATATAAATAAAATAGCCGAAAGTAGTAGAAATAAGTTGCGAGGGCCGTGGCTTCCTGCATGTATAAGCCCATAGCCCAATGAGCACTTGTAAACTAGACTTTGGGCCAGGTAATCAAAATAATATCAAAAAGGCCAAAGTTTAGGTCAACTTAGGTTTGCTAAGTTTTGTAATTAGTCAGAAGTCAAAGTGGTGGTAGGTGGGGTGTGCCTCTTTGTGCACCACATATTAGATTGTATTTCTTTTGAAGGGTTTGGATTTCAATCCTACCTTCTTGCAAGTAGCCAATAGGAAGCAAGGGGCAAGGGCCTCCCCAAAGATAAAAAGGCATCTCTTGTACACCATTTCACATGCTAATAGAGAGGAGAAAACTCTACCACTTTGGAGATCCAAGCATCCTCATGTGCTAATGTTTCCATGCTTATGCTTTTGTTGTGATTGCTAGTTATTTCGCATTTTGCATTGTTCTTACTTTTGATTTGTTAATGGCTTTTCCATTAGTATGTGATGTTGAGCACATGAGCTAACCTCCCTCACCCCTCTCTCCCTCTCTCTCTCATCGCCATTCACCCTCATTCATGGTGCTAATGCTAGTTTAGAGTTAGTGTGGGGTAGAGTTATTTTTGTGTAGAGAAGCATCTAAGTAGGCAACTAAGCATAGTTTTGTTCCTATCCTTGTGTTCTAACCCTTTTGACAAGTGGAGGGCTGCTCACCATCGACAATACCCTACAAATACACCTATCAAATTGAATCAAAGTATTGAGTCAAATTACTTGGCTGATTCTACTTGATTCTGATTTTGAAGTTATCATAATTGATAGGATCGATTATGTACACAAACACAAATTCTAATGACTATTAGTTGCGGAAATAAACATCAGAAAGTTCAAACAAAATGATTAGAGAGCAGCATCAGACAAAACAATAAGGCAACGTAGTATAACATACACATTGACATTATTTTGAGTGCAATAAAACAATGATTCAATTCAAAAAGTAAAGAATACAAGTTAGGTAAGATGATGAGCACAAGACAATTGCTATAAAAACTACGTACTCGAAACCAACTCTTAGTTCTATAATGGCTATGATGATTCAAAGATCATTCAATAACTTATTCTAACTCTCTATCTAATCTAATTGATGAAATAACATCTATAGTCTGCTAGTTAATTGCTCATTTTCCTTAATACAACTATTGGAATTCCTGACAGACAAGACACTTCTCTACCTCACACTCTGTTACCACTGTTGGAATCTGATACTGACAAAGATGACGCTTAGTGAGGCGCTTTGTCAGCTGCTAGGTATGATAATGCACTCCCTGATCTGATTCCTGTGATTAAGCTTAGATAGAGTCGAACTCTTTGCATCAGCTACTATTGTGAACAAAGATCTATCCTCTTCCAAGCCCTAGATGGACAATGCCTATCTAGTACTGATTTTATGACCATTCAACCAACAAGCCTATGTGTGGAAAAATTTAATGATAGTTGAATACACATAAACAATGAACGAGCATAAAGGCATCCAAGATTATATACAAGGGGGCAAGATGTGCAAATAGCATCTGTATTTTCAATTAAGTTTGTGAGCGTTGCTTGGCATGCTGCACAGTGCGATGACGCAAGAGAATCTATGTCTCTTACAAATTCTAACTCATTAACTGGTCTCGCTTACTAGTGGACTCTGACATCAACTCATCTACCAATGCTTTACAACTCAACATTTTGCTTGGGCAGTTCATCTCTTCAAAAGGAGAGAACCATATTTGTTGACTTTGCGGTGGCCTTTGGTTTGCTTCATAGGTGACCGTAAGCTCCAGCTTGGTGGTTGCCTTCGGTTTGTTTTGTGGGTGACCGTAAGTTTTAGCTTGGTGGTTGCCTTTGGTTTGCTTCGTTGTGAGCCGTGGTCTTCATAAGTGTTGACCTTTGGTTTGCTATCGCAATGGACCGTAGGCTGGAGTGTTGCGGTTCGTTGCGGTGGCCTTCGTTGCCTTCGTTGCTTTGCTTTCGTGGTTGCCTTCGGTTCGATTGTGTTTCGTTGGTCTTTATTTATAACCGTAACGTTGACCCTTGCGGTTGCGGTTGTGTTTGCATTCGGTTTACTTTGACTTCGTAATGGATCGTAGATAGGACTTTACGTTTGTCTTCGTTGCCTTCACTGACACCGTCTGCAGGATTTTGTGATTGGCTGCGGTGGCTTTCATTAAAGTCATATGCATTGAGGTTGCGGTTGTTTATGATTAATCTGTTTGTGGGTAATTTTCGTGTATTTCTGCAGAGACAATCTGCTTGTCTTTTAGGAGTATTTCTGCAGGTAAGGCCTTTTGGCCCTTTATGTGTATTTCTGGAGGTACTGGATCATAAGCTATAAATGCTTTATAGGTAGAAACATCATGTTTATTCAGCTCCCTCTCAAAGCGTGGTAGTCTTATGATTCCTAGGCTGGCTCTCTGTCTTTCAAACAATCCCTTGTCTAAGGGTTTAGTAAATATATCATCAACCATCAGTTTGGTCAGAATGAACATAGTTCTCAACTGGTCCTTCTCAACCATGTCTCTAATCAAATGGTACTTGATTGCAGTGTGCTTCGTTCATGAATGAAACACAAGGGCCTTTATCAGGTTTATGGTTGAGGTGTTGTCCATGTAGAGGATCAATGGCTCGTTGGTGCTTTCTCCCAGTCCATCTAGAAACTACTTGAAAAATGTCAGTTTGTTGGCCATCTTCATGGCAACGACATATTTAGCTTCACAGGATGATTGTGCGGTGATCGTTTGCTTCTTGCTTACCCATAGAACAATGGCATTTGTTGCTATGGTGCATTCTCCTGAAACAGTGAAGATCCGTTGTTTTTGCAGCCGTCTGTGATCGTAATCATTTCTCTATGGTGCGTTTCAGCTGTGAAGGTTCTTTGGCAAGCAACCGTAGATAGACCGTGCCAGGGGATTCTGTGATGCTCTGGCAGTTCATCTCTTCGAGAGGAGAGAACCGTTGTAAACCGTATTCATTGACTTTGATGTGGCCTTCGGCCAGCCTTCATGGACTGCCTTCAGTTTGTTTTGTAGGTGATCATAAGCTCCATCTTGGCAGTTGCCTTCGGTTTGCTTCGTGGGTGACCGTAAGTTCCAGCTTGGCAGTTGCGCTTGGTTTGTTTCATTGTGAGTCGTGGTCATCGTAAGTGTTGACCTTCGGTTTGCCAAAGCATCGCAATGGACCGTAGGCTGGAGTGTTGCGGTTCATTGCGGTTCGTTGCGTTGGCCTTAGTTGCCATCGTTGCTTTGCTTTTGTGGCTACCTTTGGTTCAGTGGTGTTTCATTGGTCTTTGTTTATAACCGTGTGAAATTTCACACGAGTGGGAATGCCCTAACATGTGTGAATGATTTCCTAAGAAAGCTTATGCACTTTTAGATCAATGCTAGATTGAAATCCAAGATCTAGATAGGAAATCTAAGGCAAAGAGGCAAAGATAGATGCATATGTTGATAATAAAAGTACATAAACTTGCAAAAAACTGGTCCTTGAAAAAATTAAGTAAAATTAAGCTCCTCTCCTCGAGTAGAGAGAGAATAGAGCTAATTTGGATTCGGATAGAGAGAGAATGTAAAACGAGCAAATCTCGCAATACTCAAATCTGACTCAAAAACTCAACATATATTATGATTGGAAAGAGGAGTACATATAAAACTCATGGAGATCCTTCATTGCATCCTAATGGACCCCTAATCCTAGCCTCTTTAATGCTATTGGATGAGTAATGCATCCATCTTGTAATTTTATTGGACCCTTCATAAGGATTTCTCAATTTCTATTGGACCCCTTGACCAAAGCCATTACTTTGACTTGATCACTCATTAGATTACAATTACACAAGTGTAACAAGCCTATTTACAAGCCTAACTAGCTCGAGATTGCATCATAAACTACTTTTGGCTCAATAGAGGCATTACATATAGATGTGGCCAATTTGCCATCTATGCCAATTTTTGGCCCTATCACAACTCTACACCAAGATGCTTCACATAAAAATCTTGTGATATCCCTCAAGTTAACATCATAAACTATTTTTGACTTTTTCTACATGTGGGAACATGCTCCACACAAGTGATTTTTTCTCACAAACTAGAAACACAAAATAAGCAAGATAGATTTTTGACAATTTTTCACACTCCTCAAAACCTAGCTTGGTAAGATCAAGGAGTTTGTGAAACTTTTTTAGTGTCATTCAGTATATCAGATTGTTATTCACCACTCTCGGAGATGTTCTAGCGATTTTAACGATTCTCAAGTAGTTATCATTTTCTACCTCGGGTAGTACTGAGTGTTTTGACTTGTGCATTCTCTTCTCGACTTTAGGTGATTTGGCTCCTATGACGACTCAACTTCAACTAGGCATGCATGTACATTCTTGCTTGAGGTTGGCATGATATTCATCATTCCATCGGTGGTTTCTTGTGTGTCACGACTAAAAAATTTCCTATCCAACAAGTTCCTAGTGATTGATATGTGTCCTAGGATCACTGTCTTAATGAATACTGATAGCGCCCCTTTTTCGATATGATTTGTGAAGTGCGTACGTACCCGAATTCCTTACTTGTGTAGTTTTTTCTAGTTCTCACATTTAGTCATTACTTTCCATTGTACTCATCCTTCCCACTACATTCAACGATACTCCCCGTTCCCGTTATAATGTCCTAACCCAACCTTGTTTTAACAGTCATTAAAATTTTATGCCTATCATTGGTCAGTACGCCTTTCGTAGTATTAGGGGGAGTTTTCGAAACTCACGGTGTAATCCTCACAGTTTTGTTGGTTGAAATTTTGTGTATGGCTTGAATCCTAGCTTACATCATATTACTGCATGGGGGAGCCGATGTAAAGATTTAGCTATTCAATTTTCAACATAGGCTCATCAACAAGGGCTGGCAAAACAAAAATTCCCATATAGTTAGTCCCAAATATCTTCATATCGTGATCGAAATTACAAGTTTGGTATGATTTCCAGTTCGTTCCATAAAATCTTGTCAAGGGTGAATCCTCCGTACTATTAATCATCCTTTCCATGCTCATGGGATCGACACACCTTGGGAGTTAGGTGGTCGATTTTTCGCCTCCCAAGGCCCGTGTGTTTCAACAAGTGACTTGGGCATGGTGTTCTAAGTGCGGAATCTTCACTGTAAAAATGCGTTCTTTCCTAGCCCGGGAGGTGTGTTTCACCCTCGCCAGGTATTAAAACTGCCTCTATGTTTCAAGAGGGTCGGTTAATTCTTCAGATCATAACATAGTGATACAACAATTCGAAAACTAAAGATTTCCTTTACAACTGACTTTCTACTAAGCCCACTCAGTTTCCATGACAACTAGCAATTGAAATTTGCGCACCAAATTCTCAGATTTGAATTTTCACTTCAAGCATCCACCTATGACAGCTAATATGTCCGACTCTATGTCATGCTTCATAATGTAAATCTTAGATTTCGATTTTAAGATACATAGCTTGGTGAAAATCGATTAATAGCAACATCATCCATATTTACTATCCAAACAGCATACAATCCATTCAGCACATAGTCCCTCTTTACGTAATGCAAATCCCACCTATTACTTGAAAAGAGTGACATAGGTGAAAGATAACTACTACCCGTATTTCATAGACCATTTTGGTGTATTTCTTTGCAGGCAATCCATGCAACTTACGTAACGTGGTGGTTCCTTTTGAATATATGCAATTGTAGTGTCAGTAAATAGTCAAGGCCACCGAAATTCACATTGAATCCATTTAACAGTAAACAAGTCATGCCATACATCCAATACTCAGAATATCGAGAAGAAAAATACCTCACAGCTCACTGAAAACGGTCGTTCCCTCCCCTTGACTGCTCTTTCTGTCTATCACTCTTGCAGATCTTTGGTCTTCGAATTTTCTTGACACTTCGATTTATCAGCGGTCTTGCACTCCCTTGGTGATTGCTCAATGAATTCCTGTATGGGCTATGTTTCTGACTGGCTACACTCCTAATCACAGTTGTTACTCGTCATTCCATAATACATGCATGAAAGTGTGTTTCTACTCAGCGGACTGGCAATACCCACTGGTTGCTGTGGTAAACAGTGTTGACTTGACTTTGACTGGTGATCATGAGTAGTCTCAGAGTGCTGAAACAGCGATGGAGGCCCAAATCCTTCCTGACTGGTCGCGCTCCTACTGTCCGCGTTCTGCCTGCTGCCTGGTCTGATGGATGCTCTGGGACGTGTTGCTCATTTACTTCTATCTCTACTTACTGATGGGCGCGCCTTCACATTACTTCTGTCTCTTCTGTCAGTATTATCAACTGGCTACGTTCCTTTGTTGACTACTGGCCCTCGTTTCCGTTTCATTGAGACAGCTCTGAATAGTCTCTGAGAATGATCCAAGGAGAGTCATGAAACTACATTCTTATTTGACACGTGCGATTAGGCTCAGGTGGCTCAGGTCAGGAGCGGTGTGTTGATGTAGCTCAGTGATGAATGATTATAGACTTACTGTTCCACGATCGTCCTCTTGGTCGGATTGGTTGAACGGGGTTGGACGGTGATAATACCCATGATAGACCAGCGATGGAGGTCAGATTCGACACGAGTTTTTTTTCCCTAATGATTCGACACGAGTTTGTCCAACAAATCGAAATTCAATTTCAATTTCAAAGATTTTTCTTCCCCTTACTTTGGCTTCGATGTTCATGGAATTTATTGCTACTGCTTTCTTGATGCTACAACTGTAGAATCGTAGGCTTCAGTGGTCTGGATCACATCATAGAGAGTATGAAGTGTGTTACTTTTGCACTCATTTTGATAATTAATTGGCAAGCCTAGGATAAATTGCCACAATGCTAACTTCGAATCGAACAAAGGAAATTTATGTTAGCAGATTCACAGGTTCTTGCATATCAGTATCTAGGGTCTTATTCTTCATTTACAATGTATAAACTTTTGATAGTTATCAGATCGATCAACTACTAATTAACTTTTGTTGGGAAGAACTTTCATAAATTTCTCTCAAGTGGATAGTTTAGGAGAGAACTCACGCCACCACAAGGATGCTTTACTCCTAAGAAATAGAACTACGGATTTTATTCTATTCTCTTTCGTAAAAGTTTGGAGGTTAGATTAGCTGCTTTAGCCAATCTTCCACTACTTCCGACTTGTTATCATGCTTAGTTCCAATGAACAACTCAAGTTGAAAGTGTGAGGCTAGTGATTTCGTTTTTGCAACTATTGATTCTTTAAAATATTTTGATTAGTTAACTCATTAAGTGTCGTAGTTAATTGTTGATAAATCTGATTCCACCACTAGGAGCACCTCTTGACGTTATTGGACTATCTATTCATAGGAAATGGATTAAATTCAGTTGACGGATACGTCTATCTCATCAACTACGTGAATTACATATTGTGACCTACTATCAAATGAAAATTTCCTAAGAAATGTTAGTAGGTATATTCAATTACTAAACCAAATCTAAGTAAACTTCTATATCTTCATAATAGCTTCAAATCAATGGACCAACGACTTACAATATATAAGTCCCCTTTCTAATTCGATGTTATTATCTCAATTCTAGAGGCTAAAAATGAAATAAAAAATACAATCGACTTATTACATCAATAGAAAAAATTGTAGCCAAAAAGTTGTATTTTTATACCAAAAAGCTAAAAATAAGAACTCCAAACTCCACCTTTCGATCCCCCTGCAAGCCTTGCTCTGATACCACTTGAAGACCAACCAAGGATTGTTGAAAAGTGTGGTGCACGCTAGTTCGCAAAGGCCGATAGTTCAAAGTTTCAGACGACACCATCAGACTATCGTGTTAAATTAGCCCTATGGAAGCCTAAGAAAAGAGCACCTTGGTTAGAATCATATGTCACAACAGGACCAATCGATTAAACGATGTGTCAATAGGTGTCTGAGACAACCATAGTTCCAGAATTTGAAGGCGTTGTCATGTGCCAAATCCAAACAAATAGCTATAACAATGAAATCAAAGCTAAGAGCAAAAGAAGTACAAGGCATTCAAGATAGCATATCCATAAGAAGCTAAAAACAAGTTGTTCTCCATGAAATAACATTAAGGATGAGGAAATGATTACAAAGCATGGAGTAGAATATGGATTCATGTGGATAGGGCACATGAGACCTATCAAATGACCATCCCATGGCTCATATTCACAAGGAGGAAGCTAGGAGCTCTCTCATTTGCAAATGAGCCAAAAGATCCTGAGAATGATGTCTCTTGGCTACTTATAGACAATGCCCAAACTTAACTAAACATAACTGTCTTGAGGGATAGTTAGCCCTTATTAAGCCTTATTTAATGTACTTTGATGTGTTGGAGAAATCCTATCTCGCTCGTCGTCTACTGTGCGCGTGAGCGTCGCCTCTGTGTATCATGATACACCATTGATATTTACTTCAGTTTTTCTATAGAAAATATATTCTTTGCATTGAATATGCATTACCATATGTTTTCAAGTTCTCACAATAACCTAAAAGACCACTTTTTTTACGGAACACATAAATTATCAACTGAGTAACCTAATGGAAATCAAGATGTTCTAGTGAATGTATAATATTCCCAATGACCATAAATCCAAATGTTTTAGCTTTTCTTCCCTATAATGGATCATCTTAGAATTTGACAATTTTGATTCTTTTGAATTCCTTGTCCTAAGCGGACCATACTTTGCAGGAAGATCCACATGAAGATGATAAAGCTTGGGCATCATAGAGAAAAAATAAATAAACAAGACGACGACAATAAAATATGATTTTCAAAAAGTTAAATAAGATCCAATATAGTATAAAACTCATCTGAATATATGGACATGCCATATTTAGAAATGATGATAAACAAATAAACAAATGTTCATATCTGGAGATGGAGATGGCGACAAGTAAATGTTCCTCTTTGGAGATGGTAGCAATCACATCTTTGAAGTGATGTTGATTTTTAAAATTTTCACAGTTACTGTTTGTAAATATTATTTTTTAATATATTCCGAATTTTGGGAGACGTTTGAACTATGGTTAAGCATAAATTATTTTTTATGTGACTACAATAGTTTGAATGGTTTGCATTAAAAATAGTGTAGGCAGATGCATATAGAAACTATAAAAATGTTATTTGATTACTTTTATTGATTTGTCTCCCTCGTACGTGTCATTTCTCATGGGGCCCTTTTTTTGTCCATTTTTTTGAATTTTTTAATTGTTGGAATTGAATAATGTTTTCTTTTTTTCTTTTTTTCTTTTTTTTTCTTTTTTTTTTTTTTTGAGAGAGAGAGAGAGAGAGAGAGAGAGAGAGAGAGAGAGAGAGAGAGAGAGAGAGAGAGAGAGAGAGAGAGAGAGAGAGAGAGAGAGAGAGAGAAGCTTGATCTTGGTGATTAGCGTTAATGGATTATAGTGTTAGATGTTGAATCATAAGCATGTGAATGAATTTGGACTGTGATATCACTCTCATGGGAACGAACATTTGTGTGACATGTTAGAATCATCTTCAGTTCTTGATGCTTTGCAAGTGCATAGATCTAGGGTTGAAAGTGGATAGGAAAACCTGTGAAAAACTCAGATCCAAAAGATGCTAAAGTTTCATAAAGATCTTGGCCATGGAAGTTATGCACATCTAGATTGAAAAAATGATAGAAATTGTGATGTTAAGCATACTAAACATCAACTAAACATCAAAATCTGATCATAAGCTTCCACAAACAGAAACTTGCTGTCCCTGTCCGTACTTCAGAGCCTACAACCTGCATTTCACACGTGTGAAGCCATAGCAACAAAGAAATCACAATTCTAGTGGCTAGAATGCAAGATATGAACAAAAAAGTGAGAGAGAAGAAGATGGATCTTCAAAGAGCATAACATTCATTCAATAGAATGAAAATGAGATATGTACATACTCGTGGAGATGGCTATTTATAGCAGCCATAGTGCCTCTTGGCCACTTGTCTTATGATAGGCTAAAATTGGGGTCCAATAGGATTCACCCATATACCTAGAAATTTGGTCAAATAGGAATGCACCAAATTATGAGCCAATAGAAGAGCTCCACACTCGACCTCCTCTAATTAATGTGACCTCAAAAGTAGTGTACACATACTTTGGGCCTCTACATACATGTATGAACCTATCTCTAACTTTTATTTGGCCATAGGCCTACAAAATCTCAAGTTAGGAAAATACTACTAGTTGACAATTTTTCACAAAACCTACTATGGTTTTGATTTCAATTTCAAGAATGATGTTTCAACTATGAATGGAAGTGCTTCTAATGTTTTTGGTGTCATGGAGCTTGTGTGGCTCTAGGAGGAGTCAAGTGTAAGAAGCAATGGTGGATCTACTTCTTTCAATCTCTCCATAGTTAATAATGATAGACATGATTTGTTTTACTTCTTATCATCAAGAGCTATGATGTTTTTCATTTGGCCTAGATGAAAAACATCATAGCTTGTGTGGAATATGAAGTTGGAAGCTTGTGTGGCTCCATCATGTTTTTGTGAAGCAACTTTATTTGGTGATTATTTTTGTAATAGTTTGACAAATTGTGTCATAAAAGGAAAAGCACCATTAATGTAATGTACTCAAATTCTTTGAGTCCACATGCTTTGTGCATGATCATTTCAATGTAAGGACCAAAGAGTATCCTACTTCAATGAAAGGAATAATGGTAGTTTTTTGCTCTTCAAGTAGAGATTGTAGAATCTACATTTTTTTCACTAAAGAAGTTGTCAATGGTGAAAATATGATCTTTCATAAGTGGAAGACTTGAAAACTTAAAGGGGCACTTTTGGATCAACACCTTATTCAACTCATTGATATAGAGGAGTCGAGTCAAGTGCAAGGACAAGGTGAGGGGCCAAGAACTCCAAGAAGACCTTCAATATGTGTGCAAAGTTTCTTGAAGGCAAGGGATTGGCATAATCATAGAGAGATCATCAAGATCATGAAGATAGTACCAAGATCTTGGCATACTCAGCTCAAGATCTTCCTTTATTCTCTTGAATTCATTTTGAGAGAGCATGATCCAAAACATATCTTATGTTTTATGATGGATCAGTATTAAGTTTTTTAGATTTATTCCTTCTCTCCCTAAATCTCATTGTTAATCTAGATTCATTCATGTTGCTATACATTTACTTGCATTGTTGCACAGTCTACAAAAATACACGAGAATCAAAGATAGGTATCAAAGGCAGTCAAACTATCGAGGAAGGTCCAACTATCAAAGGAGTATTGAATCTATCGACTATCGATAGGTGCTCAAATGTTCAATTCAAATAACTATCGAATCAAACATTTCAACTCTTGCTATCCTCAACTCTAGCCAATGCAACCCTGACTCAAATTGACAAATTGTCAACTGTCTTATTGATGTGTACCACTCTAAATAAAGCTAGTCACCTATACTAGCTAGTTACTATGTTGTGCAATTTTTTAGACAATGATAGTAGCCATGATCACCACCTATCTGAATAGTGACAACCATGATCACCGCCAAGATCCACCTCAGACGACATAAGCTCAACGTCTTTACACATTTGTAGATATGTTTATAATCATCAAATAGTCTAGAGCTTGATGATGTTGTATCAAGCAAAAGTCTTATCAGAATCCATATGATCGATTATGTAAACAAACACAAAGTCTAATGACTATTAGTTGCAAAAATAAACGTTAGACAATTCAAACAAGAGAGTAGCATCAGACAGAATGATAAGGCAGAGTAGTATAAAATACACACTGACATTATTTTGAATGTAATAAGACAATGAATTGATACAAAAATCAAAGAATACAAGTCAAATGATATGACGAGCACAAGATGTACTCAAAACTAACTCATGCAGATTGAAGATTGTGAAAGGAGCCATGCAGCATGGGAAAGACTAAAGCAGAACTATGAAGTGAGGACTGTCGCTTCAGTGATGCATCTTTACAATCAGCTGTAATCCATACGATGGGATGGCAACCAGTTGGATCAGCACATTGAGAAGATCAGAACGATCTTCGCTCAACTCGTTGCATCAGGACAAGAACACTAGGTCTTAGCACCACAACAGATGATGTACTTCATGAAATCTCTACCTGCGTCCTATCAGTCGTTGAGAATGTTCATACTGAGTCTACCAGATATGACATTCGACAAAGCAGTCAGTCTTGTCAAAAGACATGACACGAAGCGAAACGAAAAGAAAACGAAAGAAAATAATTCGTGCTACCAGCTGACAGCTCAACGAGTGTGGTGTCTTGTATTCCATGCTTAACTGAAAGAGTTAGCAATAACAAAGAATAACTAACTAGTTGATTAGCGTTAACTACTCTTGTAATTCTCTGTTTAGCTATCTTCAGAATCAAGTAGAATCAACCGAGTCATTTGACTACATCGGGGGATTTTTGCTTTGCTCAATTTTTTTCCAAATCGTATCAAATCCTATACGTAGTACAGAACCATCCCATGTCTTGAATCAAGTGGACGAAGATGCATTCATGACCAACCATCAGAAAGCATCAAATGACATTTTCTAGTTCTATTGACAAATCCCCTGCTCCAGAGGATCTGTTGTTTCTTCGATTCTTTTGGCTCTTTTTCAGAATCATTTCTGCCTGTTACCAGGCTCAAAGGCATTTGTTAGATGGTTGCTTGATATTACGATGCCAAACCAGGGAGAAGGAGACAGGTAGACATTGTAGTATAGATTTTCTTTGTCCTGCCTATCAGAGGACTACTCAGGGTCGTCACTCTTGAACGCACTTACATTCCACATAGAGATGCAAACCAAGAACGCTCATTCACAGATCAACATGCAAACCAATGAACGTTCAATGAATTTCTATAGCTACCTACCCTTAAAAAATGAACTGAATCAGATCCTACACTACTGAACTTGCATAAATCCATAGAACAAGAAGCAAGAAATTAATCTATAGCATGTTAGAAGTCCAAGAATCAAGAAACCAACCAGTCTATTGATTTTTGGACATCCCAAGAACATCAAGAACTGGATTGTACAGAGATATGCAAGAATCACACCACAGATCCAGCCTATTTAGTTTACCTGAATGTTGGTTACTACATTAATCCACAAGAAAGCAAGAAAGCTAATCCACTCTACAAAGCAGCAAATCTAATCCATTCTACAGTCCACAACCACACACAAAAGGAAGGAAGGGCAAGATCATAAATGCATCACTCAAGAAACAAGCATGATCAAGGAGCTCAATGGTTGCACCAAACTCGTGAAGGCTCTTCTCATTTCAGCATGGAGTTGATACAAATCACAAAAAGCTCCTCTACACAAAGAGGGAGTCTCTTAAATAAGCAAGAGAGCTACTTAGGTGGCATCCTGGTGGAATTTTCACATTTCACAAATTACAAGTGGAATAATGCTCTCCACTAGAGGTCACCATCAAAAGGTGGCTCACTCTACTTTCTTTAAGAGGGGTCTACTTGCATTTATTACATTTGCCTAGAAATACTAGTTCCTACATGGTCATTCCATCTTTCGGGATTCACCGTGAGGCTTACACAGTTCTTACTTGTCATTACTAACTAGTGTTCCTCGGCTCTCATACTCGGCTCTCAGTCTTCATTAGTCTCGTCTTCTCAGAGACCTCCTCGGTCTAAGGTGAGAGGTGCTCTTGAGTTGCTCTGTTTGAGTATCTTGGGGATTCGACAGAATCAGCCAACATCATCCCACCCCTAATGTATTGTAGGACCCACTGCAACTCATATTGGACGATGTCGCTCTACTTTGCATTGGCATCTTTGATCGTCACTTGGAAAATCATAGATCCTCGTTCGCTTACATAAAACCAAGTGCTTATTGTCGCCAATCTTTATCACAAAAACTGTTTTTCACAAATTGCCACAGTTTAACCAGAATGTCTTATTGTTATAAGTGGTTGACATTCTCAAAATTGGAGAGCTCTCAACAGCTTCACAACTTTTATGCTCAAGTGCTTTCCATGTCTCTCTTTGTTTGTCACTTGTATCTGCTAGTGATGGTTTCATCTTTGGTTTCTAGGCAGATTCTATCTTTTGGGAGGTCTGTATCCTCCATTTGCTTTTCTGGGTGTTTCCGTGGTCCTTCCCTCAGTTGAAGTTCTAGTCTCAAGGAAAACCTTTGATCTGCAGGTTGCACCAACTTTGGTTATCAGTCTCAAGGGGATGGATTCATCAAAAATTGGTGGTAGGAACAGATTTGGATGGACAGTTCGCTAACGGTAAGGAAACGTGATGAAGGCTTGGTGAAAAGATGAAGGAACTGATAGTTCTACAGTTGCAGCCTTGGACCCTTGCAATGTCGAGCTTTGACCACCACTTGCTTAGTGAGAAGCTCACTTTATTTGCAGGTTCACGTTGTCTTCATCTTTCTTTTTTCTGCAGCTCTTTCTTTTGATCCGCTACTTTTGGATCTCTTTGGGCTTCATAAGAGGGGATTCAACTATCATTGCTCCAGAGAGTTTCTTTTGATCAAGGTTGATCTGGCTCATCTGTTGCTTAAGTTTTGTCCTTTCCTCCTCAGCTTCTTGGATCTTTCTCTTTATTTGTTCTGGCTGCTTTTCCTGCTTCTTAGATCTTCGATTGGCTGATCATCCATTGTAGGTGGCAGTTGGTCTCGACAGGACATCAGCTACTTCGGTAAGACTATCAAAAACTAGGAATTTCTCAGAAGAAATGTAAACTAATGATAAACAAACAGATGGAAGGAAGGGCGGTAGTGACAACTGTAGATGGTTTGGGCGATAGGCATGGGAATGGATGCAGATGTATGATGAGAGGTTGGTTGAAGAAGGAGACTGATTTTCCAATGTTTGTGTTTCCCTTTCTGAAGGATCTTCGTCGTGACTAGGGTACTTCTTCTGATTGAGTCTCTTTGGATTGCCCATCTGTCTTCTTAGCCTTGTCGTTTTCATATTTGACTTGTGACCTTGGCTGTCGATCTTGTTGGTGTTGTTGTTGGCAGCGTAACTGCTCCAGTGGATCCAAGCAGATCCACTCTCTCCCCCCAAAAAAAACATCTGTTGGTGGGGATGTTGTTGTTGGTGACTGTTCATGCTCAAGGTTGGATCTGCGTGTGGAACACGTAGTTGAAACTTGTTGAACATGTGACTGCACTAAAGATTGAACAAATTCTAACTAGATTTGTTTTGATCTTGCTGTAGTTGACTCGAAGATGAATATGGCAATGAGATGCAGGAATCAACTCCGACTGTCCATGGATTTCTGATATTTCTCAAAAAAATTTAAACTACTGTACAAGATAATCTGAAGATGGATAGATGAATGAAAATGTGTTCTGGAGATGCTCTATAGAAGACTCTCGTGCAGTAGCTATTTCTCATGCAAAAATCAATCACACACTAGGAATGAAGAGCAACAAGGAAATAAACAAACTGTACAAAGAGTGAGAACTGTAGTGCACTTTTCTAACAAAACTTGCATTCATCAACATTGATAATGTACCTTGACAATTGCAATATTCCTTTTGTTTTGTAGAGTAATGTGACTTACTCTGACATGCCCTTGTCAAAACAAGGCAGGGTTGGTGACACAAAAATCTACCATCATTGATAGCAGATGTTGTAAGATATAGTTTGATATGCAGATATGGTTGAGGTACTATTTCCTAAGGACCTCTCTGAACAAGAGATTCGGAACCGAATCTCTATCTGGATTTCCGAATCCGAGAAATATTGTGTATTGGCACATTGAAAATCTTATCAGCTTGTGGAAAGACAAATAGATTTGAGTTGCAGAAGGGGAGAAAAACTGTCAATTCCATGTGGAGGTTTCTCTTGGTTGGACATTGTAGCAGATGACGGAATATCGGTTTCACTTTTTTTCGACAAGGACTCATTTCAGATTGTCTTTTTTGCATTATGGCGCTGGCATATTGTGCGGCGTTGTAGAAGTTTGCAAGAAACTTCTCGGTTGGGCAACAGGCTTAACTGTTGTATTGCTATGGTGCTCGTGTTGTGTTGTCATGAGGATCCTATTGTGATTCATAACTAACGTGACGGGCAGGTAGGATCTTGGTCGGTTGTCTCGGGCAGTCTTTGAAATTGTGTTTTCTGATACAGTCAGGACACTCAGCATGGTACTTGGTCTTGACTGGACAATCAACCATGAAGTGGCCAGTTTCTCCACAGATGAAACATCTGGTGTGCAATGGCCCTTGTATGATGACATAGCCATCTTGTATGGCTAATGGTTCTGGACTTTCTGATGGATAGTCATGATAAGGCAAGGCATGTCTAGACTGTGATGGGTGTTCTTCATATTGTTGGACTGTATGCGCTTGGATAGGTCGATATGAAGGACAAGCATCAACAGGATGCGTAGCCCGGCAGTGTGGGCACCATATTGTTTTTTTTCCATAAGGTACCTGTGTAGGGTTTTGCTGACCAGGCATATTGCTTCGGATAGACTTCAGGGTAGCTTGAAACTCATTGGTGAGTTTCTCCATATGTAGTTGATGTTTGCTTATTAAGCAACTCCAACTAGGATTTTCAAATCTGATCTTGGGTGTCCTCGATTGGCTTTGACTCATGGACAGGAGCACGTGGTGTGCGCCTTTCCCCGGATTCGTCAACATCTGATCCTTCGTCTTCTTCCTTGATGGCATCAGACATAGCTAACTTTAGACTCGTGTATTCATCATTGGATTTAAGCTCGCATCTAATCCATCTTGGAAGGCCGACTAAGAACCAAATGATGAGCATCTGTTCGGAGGGCTGTTCTTGTACTTGACTTTTGAGTCGTTTGAAACGCTCGATATAGTCTCATACACGTTCGTCTTTTGTCATTCTAATGTTACTCAATTTGACAAAAGGGCTCTCTACTTAGAATTTGCTTTGCACAGGAACACAGATCATGCTACATAGTAACACAGACAAAAAACACTCTCCACATCAAGCTCACATAACAACTGTGTTTCTCAAAATGAAATTACACTGTACATATAGTTGTTCACTCAAGCAACCCATGCATGACCCAGGTTGCCGTTGGCGGGACTCCATTAAAGTAAAAAGTCATATACATAGCTTTAAAGTCAATAAACTTTAAGTATAGAAAGCTTTGATCTAAGCTTATCAAACTCTTCTCCAGTAAGTGGCTTAGTGAAAATATCAGCTAGTTGTTCTTCTGTGCTACAATGAACAACATGAATTTCACGATTCAGCAGCCTCTCACGTATGAAGTGATACTGAATCTCAATTTCTTTAGTTCTCGCATGGAACACTGGATTCTTTGCTAGCTGAATGCCACTTTGACTGTCGCTATGTAAAGTCATGGAATTTTTCTACTTCATGCCAATTTCTTCCAAGATTTGTCTCAACCATATAGCTTCCTGTGCTGCACTACACATTGCCTTATACTCTGCTTCTGTGGTGGAAAGAGCAATTGTACTTTGCTTCTTACTAGACCAGGAAAAGCAACTACCACAAAATTGGAATACATACCCTGTGGTGGATCTACAATCATCATAGTCACCTCTCCAATCTGCATCCACATAGCCACACAACTCAGGTAAACCATCATGCTTCTTGTAAATCAAGCCGTACTCTGAAGTGCCTTCCAATGCGTTTCCGTAGGTGCTGCCATAAACTGACTTACAATGCCAACAACATAGCATATATCTGGTCTAGTTGTGGTAAGGTAAATCAAGCTCCCTACTAACTGTCTATATAGCGTAGCATCAAATGACTGTGACTCATCAAGCTTAGTTCAATAGGAGTGTTTACTGGTTTGCAATCCTGCAAACTAAACCTGTGCAGCAACTCTTTGACATACTTCACCTGTGTTAAACCCACTTCATGTCCTTTTTGCCACACTTCTACTCCAAGGCAGTAATGCATCAGGCTGAGATCTGTCATCTCAAATTGTTCCATGAGGTCTTTCTTGATCATGTCTATCATCTCTTGATTATTTTCCGTAATAATCAAGTCATCAACATAAAGAGCAATCAAAGCAACCATACCATCAAAGCATAAGACATATAGATTTGGATCAGAATGTGTTCTCACCATCCCCTTTAAATGAAAGTAGGCATCAATCCTGCTATACCATGCACGTGGTGCTTGTTTAAGACTATAAAGCGCTTTCTTCAAGCGACATACTTTATTTTCCTATCCCTTCGTTACAAAGCCTTCAGGTTGATCCATGAACACTTCTTCTTCTAACTCACCATTTAGAAAAGCAGATTTCACATCCATCTTATGCAAAGGCCAACCAAAATCTGAAGCTAAAGCAATAAGTAGACGTAGAGTATTCCACTTACAAACTGGTGCAAAGGTCTCCTAATAGTCGATGCCTTTATTTTGTGCGTACCCTTTGATCACCAATCTTGCTTTGTGCTTTGCTATACTTCCATCTGCATGATACTTAGTCCTGTATACCCATTTACAACCAATGGGTTTCTTGCCAACTGGTGGTTCTACTAAGTCCCATGTGCTATGCTTAGCAATTGACTCCATCTCCTCTCCCATGGCCTTGACCCAAATGTCATCATCCTTCTCTTCACCATAAGTCGAAGGTTCTTTGCTTTGAATAATGCTACTTGTACCGAACTTGCAGGTACAGTCCGGGTGCCCTTCGTTTGGAGATTATAGCCTTTCGTTTGGGTCGAGCGGGCAAAGGACCCAGAAATAGGGACTTTTCTAGTTTTTGAACTGTTTCTTCACCTTGAAGAAACTTCACTCTTCACTTGTGAAGGGACCCAACTCAAATTTTATTATGAAAATTTTGAATGAAGTTGAAGGCCAGAATGCACTTCACTTCTTTAGGGCCCTGTTCAAAGCTCATCCAATGGCTGAACCAAATCTTGTGGTCCAAATTTCTCTCCCATCACAAGTTCTGGACCGTTGGTGCATTTGACATCTCATCCAAAGGTCCAAACTGCATCTGGTCATTGAACCGTGCTCCTACAGTCGCTATGGTCTTCGAGACACTACAGTATCCATCGCGTTGGGCACGCGAACAGCCCGCGACCTCCCTGTCTACGGTCACGCCTCCCCACTCTCAAAATTGTCTGATCTAACTCGCTTGTGGATTGTTTTGAGCATGATCTGAGGCCTAGAGCAGGGTCGCCCTACTGATTCCAAGACTGTAGAGTGTTCACTCAAGAAATTTTGTGGAGAAATGGTGATTTTAGCTCAACTTGACAAAGTGGCTTTTTTCACCTTTTTACCGCAAATCTGCTAGGTTAACTGTCTAGAGACAAATCTCTAACATAGACCTCAGAATCTCTCCATGGCTAGTTGACAATGTGATTAGCTTCCTTCCTGTCCTTACGACATCCAAAATGGTGCATAAACAGCGAAGAAATCACCAGTTATGTATCAAATCGTAACCCCAAGCCCGTTTTCAATTTTCAGCTAGCTTCAAAACTGTCAATTTTTCACCAAATTTTTCCCTATCTGATGCTATAGTCTGTCGGTTGAGATTTGATACAAGGCCGTCGGTTGAGATCTGAAGCAGGCCGTCAGTTGAGATCTGATACATGTCATCGGTTGAGATCCGATACAGGGCCGTCGATTGAAATCTGAAGCTTGCCGTTGGTTGAGATCTGATACAGGGCCGTCTGTTGAGATCTGACACAGGCCGTCGGTTGAGATATGATACAGGGCTGTCGGTTGAGATCTAAAGCTTGCCGTTGGTTGAGATCTGATACAGGCCGTCGATTGAGGTTTCACTGAGGCTTTAGGGGATGAGCATGGAGGTTTGTTTAGGGCGAATAGGGATTACGATTGAATGCGGTCACAACAGGATGGAGTTTGCTCGCAACGGGTGTATGCGTTGGGATGTGGTTGTGGTGATGGAATGCGATGGAATGCGGGGTGACCGTTGAAGGGCGAATTGCTGTGAAATGTGGAAGGTGGTCTGTTTGCGGCTCTATGCGGAGGCAATTTGAAGGTGCGTTGTGTGTGGTTAAATGCGGCTATGTGCGACGGAAGGCGGTCACGACAGTGTATGCAGATGATGCGATGGAATGCGGATGAAGGGTAATTGCGATGGTTGCATGGTTGTGACCTTTTACCGAATGCGATTTCTGCGATGGTTGTGACCTTCTATGGAATGCGATGGTTGCAACGGGTGATTGGGGATGGAGGCGAAAGGTGATTTGGTTGCGAAGGTGGTCTGTTTCGATGGTGAGAAACCCCTTGGGTTGAGATTTGAACGAGCGCTCTGGTTGAAAATTGAGCTATGGCTCTGGGTGAGGTTTAGCAGAGTGCGTCGGTTGAGATCTCACACTAGCTGTTGCTTGAGATTGGCTATCGGTTGAGAATTGACAGAGTGCGTCGGTTGAGATTTGATGCAGGCCATCGGTTGAGATATGATACATGTCGTCGGTTGAGATCTAACTGAAGGCCATCGGTTGAGATTAGACAGTGGGCGTCAGTTGAAATCTGACTGAGGCCGTTGGTTGAGATTTGAGAGTGGCCATCGGTTGAGTTCTAATACTAACCGTTGGTTGAGATCTGAGTGTAGCGCATTGGTTGAGATCTGAGAGGATGGCTTCGGTTGAGATCTGATGTAGTACGTCGGTTGAGATCTCAATAGATCACCATTGGTCGAGATGTAATGGATGACCGTCGTTTGAGATCAGACAGTGTGTGTCGATTGAGATTCCAAGCTGGGGCTCCGGTTTCAAGCATGAGGAATGGGAGGAGTGTGAGCTTGAGTAGAATTGAATCCAGGTCTATTAGTGTGTTTGCAAGAACAACAAATTTGCAATTCTAACAACCTGTGGATGTGGGCGAGAAGATAGCCATTGAAGTGGCTCTGTTCAGTTGCGAAAACTCAGATGTGGTGAAAGATTTGGAGTGTGTGTGTAGTAATCTGAGTGTGGACTTGTTGTGCTGTTGGATGTAGTATGCATTGGGGTTCAAGTAGCAACGGTGCCAAATGTTGACAAATCCCTTGCTCTAGAGGATCTGTTGTTTCTTTGATTCTTTGTGGCTCTTTTTCAGAACCGTTTCTACTTGTTACCAGGCTCAAAGGCATTCGTTAGATGGTTTTTGATTTTACGATGCAGGCAGAAGGAAACAGGTAGATGTTGTAGTATAGATTTTCTTTGTCCTGTCTGTCAGAGGACTACTCAGAATCGTCACTCTTGAATGCACTTACATTCTACATAGAGATGCAAGCCAAGAACGCTCATTCACAGATCAGCATGCAAACCAATGAACGTTCAATGAATTTCTACAGCTACCTACCCTTAATCCAAGAATCAAGAAACCAACCAGTCTATTGATTCTTGGACATCCCAAAAACATCAAGAACTGGATTGTACAGAGATATGCAAGAATCGCACCACTGATCCAGCCTATTTAGTTTACCTGAATGCTGGTTTCTACATTAATCCACAAAAAATCAAGAAAGCTATTCCACTCTACAAAGCAGCAAATCTAATTCACTCTACAGTCCACAACCACACACAAAAGGAGGGAAGGGCAAGATCATAAATGCATCACTCAAGAAACAAGCATGATCAAGGAGCTCAATGGTTGCACCAAACTCGTGAAGGCTCTTCTCATTTCAGCATGGAGTTGATACAAATCACAAAAAGCTCCTCTACACAAAGAGGGAGTCTCTTAAATAAGCAAGAGAGCTACTTAGGTGGCATGCTAGTGGAATTTCCACATTTCACAAATTACAATTGGAATAATGCTCTCCACTAGAGGTCACCATCAAAAGGTGGCTCACTATACTTTCTTTAAGAGGGGTCTACTTGCATTTATTACATTTGCCTAGAAATACTAGTTCCTACATGGTCATTCTATCTTTCGAGATTCACCATGAGGCTTACACAGTTCTTACTTGTCATTACTAACTAGTATTCCTCAGCTCTCATACTCGGCTCTTAGTCTTCATTAGTCTCATCTTCTCAGATACCTCCTTGGTCTAAGGTGAGAGGTCCTCTTGAGTTGCTTTGTCCGAGTGACTTGCGGATTCGACAGAATCAGCCAACAAGTCCTTAGATTCTAGAGCCAATGAACATATGACCAATCAAGTCAAATTTTTTCAGTCCTACATGTCTTATAGTATCATAAAGTATGTTCACTTTAATAAGCACTTGGTTTTATGCAAGCGAACGAGGATTTATGCTTTTCCAAGTGATGATCAAAGATGCCAATGTGAAAGCGGAACGACATTATTCAATATGAGTTGCAATGGGTCCTGCAACACATTATCGATCGGATAATGTTGGTTGATTCTAAAGAATCCCCAAGATACTCGGCTAGAGCGACCCAAGAGCACCTCTCACCTTAGACCGAGGAGGTCTCTAAGAAGATGAGATGAACGAAGACTGAGAGCCGAGGAATACTAGTTAGTAATGACAAGCAAGAACTATGTAAGCCTCATGGTGAATCCCGGAAGATGGAATGACCATGTAGGAACTAGTATTTCTAGGCAAAGTAATAAATGCAAGTACACCCCTCTCAAAGAAAGTAGAGTGAGCCACCTTTTGATGGTGACCTCTAGTGGAGAGCATTATTCCACTTGTAATTTGTGTAATGTGGAAATGCCACTAGGATGCCACCTAAGGAGTTCTCTTGTTTATTTAAGAGACTCCCTCTTTTAGAAGAGGAGCTTTTTGTGTATTGTATCTACTCCATGCTGAAATGAGAAGAGCCTCACGAGTTTGGTGCATCCATTGATCTCCTTGATCATGCTTGTTTCTTGAGTGATGCATTTATGATCTTGTCCTTCCCTCCTTTTGTGTGTGGTTGTGGATTGTAGAGTGGATTAGATTTGTTGCTTTCCTAGAGTGGATTAGTTTTCTTTTCTTGTTTGTGGATTAATGTAGGAGCCAAGATTCAGGTAAACTAAATAGGCCAAAAATGTGGTGCAAATATTGCATATCCCCTTACAATTCTGTTCTTGATGTTCTTGGGATGTCCGATAATCAAAAGACTGGTTGGTTTCTTGATTCTTGGACTTTTAAATTTTGTTGTCTAGTTTAGTTCATTTCTTGTTCTTGTTTTGTGGAATGTATGTGTAGATTAGTTTTAGTTGTAAGGATCTGATTGTAACTCGTTTTTGCAGCAAGGTAGTAGTAGAATCATGATTTGTTCACCTGGACTGTATGCTGATCAATAGGTTGAACAGTTTGATTACATGTTTGGTTGTAAATGCATGTGATACAGTTCAAGAGTAACCTTCCTTGGTGTTCTCTGACAGGCAGGACAATACTAAAACGTTCATCCGTCTCTCTGCCTAATTTGGGCCTTGAAACAAACAGGTTAATAATCAAGAAAAGCCCATAACCTCTGCTGATAGGCAGAAGAACAAGAAACGTAACATGTAAACCAGAATACCATGAAGAAACAGAAGCTTAACAGATTCTAAAGTAAAGAATCTATAAACAATGACAATGCCACTGGGGGAAGTAGCGTCGATCTATCAGGATCAATATCAACCAACCGCATCATGGGATCCTCTGATGGATGGTATCGACTACCCATTTGTTCATAAACAAGGTTATCATGAATGGCCACCAGACTCATATGGCTATTATTGAAAATCTGACAAGTCCATGTTCCTACATATCATCATCGAGTAAAGTCTCAGGTTTTACATAAGCGCACTCATATCTACGCTTTTCCTGGAGCACCAAAAAAAAATTTTATATATTTACCTCTTCAAATTTTGACAACGCCAATGACTAGTTGGAGGCAGAGTGCCATGGGACTGGCACTCATGTAGCAGGAGCATGTTGTCTGATTCTGGGTATGACATGGAATATCATAGAATAAGGCAAGAGGCTTCTGCAATAAGCCCAAATACTACACAACAGATGTCAAGAATTAGATATGCAACATCAAACATTCACCATAAGCAATCACCACAAGAAGGCGGAAGAAGAACACGCATTGTCACTCAATCACACTAACTCATACATAATGTAAAATGTACAAATAAACCTTGAACCCCTGATAGAGAGAGAAAACCTACGAGTAGACTAATAGACTAGCCTACGGCTAATGACAGCTGGTCACAACTGTCAACATTAATGTACCTCGTAAAAAGTAACAATGAAGTTTATCATTGATTTCTAATACTCTCCCTCAATGATAAAATTACATTCTTCTAATCCTAATAGAATACGAAACCTCTTAAATTTACATCTACCTAATGACTTAGTAAAAATATCTGCCATTTGATCTTTAGATTTAAGAAAAACAAGATCAATGGCTCCATCAAGAATTTTCTCTCAAACAAAATGGTAGTGTATTTCGATGTGCTTGGTTCGAGCATGTAGAACTGGATTTTTGGCAAGGTGAATGCAACTTTGATTATCGCAAGATATAGTAGTCGCATCCACCTATGGTTGACCTAAATCCACAAGCAATCTTCGTAACCATACCGCTTCTTGTGTAGCATTGTTGAGTGCTCAATATTCAGCTTCCGTCGATGATAAGACTACTGTAGGCTGCTTTCTGCTGCTCCATGAAATTGCAGTGTTGGCTGATTCTGTCGAATCCCCAAGATACTCGGATAGAGCAACTAAGAGCACCTCTCACCTTAGACTGAGGAGGTCTTTGAGAAGACGAGACTAATGAAGACTTAGAGTCGAGTATGAGAGCCGAGGTTAATAATGACAAGTAAGAACTGTGTAAGTCTCATGGTGAATCCCGGAAGATGGCATGACCATGTAGGAACTAGTATTTCTAGGGAAATGTAATAAATGCAAGTAGACCCCTCTTAAAGAAAGTAGAGTGAGCCACCTTTTGACATGATAAATTCATATAGCTCGAGTTCCATCTAGGCCAAATTTGGCATTTACATTTATGAAACAACATACTTGCATAGTAAAAAGGATTATAGCAAGTCTAAAGTCAAGATAGATGATTTTTCAAATTCAACACTCCTAAAAACAATCTATGTTGACTTGAACATGGATCTTGGTATTATACCAAGATTGTCTCTTGCTCAAAGGTTTGGTGAGCAAATCTACAATACAAGATGATGTGTCGATGTGCTCCAAATAGATTTCCCCTCCAATGAGCTTCTCTCTCATGAAGTGATGTGCAACCTCGATGTGTTTGCTCCTTGCATGGAATATCGGATTGTTGGCAACGACTTGTGCTGGAATGTTGTCACAAATGATCATAGGTAGATCATCTTCCACGAATATCTTGAGCTCCACTAGCAACCTTTTGATCCAAAGCACTTCCTTTGTCATAGCAGTGAGTGCCTTATACTCAGCTTCACAAGATGAGAGTGATACAGTGTCTTGCTTTTTGGAAAGCCAAGATATCAAGTTTCCTCCAAGATATATGACATAAGCACTTGTAGATTTTCGATCTGCTTTATCACTTGCAAAATTCGAGTCAGAATAGCCAACTATAGAAAGATCTTCACTTCAATACAATAAACCATAATCAAAAGTTGAAGATATGTATCTAAGCACTCTCTTGGCCATTTTCCAATGATGAATAGTAGGATTTTACATAGCTTGGCTCAACTTATGAACACTAAAACTTATGTCAGGCCTAGTTATTGTGAGCCAAATCAAGAAGCCTATAAGACTCCTAAAAAGAGTGATGTCCACGAAGGATCTTTCATCACCTTTGTTAGGGTCTTTTACAATTTGCTCCATAGGAATTTCTATACTCTTACAATCTAGCATATTGAACTTTTTTAACATTGAAAGAGCATACTTGGATTGACATACAAAAGCTTTATCATTAAGAAAGTCAATCTGTAATCCTAATATGTACTGAATTTTTCCAAGATCTTGCATCTTGAACTCTTTTCCAAGTGCAATGTTGGTCTCCCCAACTAACTTGATACAACTGCCTGTTAGAATGATATCATCAACATAAATGAGAAGTATGACAATATCTCTATCGTAAAACTTGACATACAAGGAATGATCATAGTTACTAAGATTAAATTCTAGTGACTCAAGGAAGGTGTTAAGTCGAGAATACCATGACCTTGGAGCTTGCTTTAGTCCATAGAGGCTTTTGAAGAGCAAGCAAACTTTGTTTTTGTCATGGATGAACCCAATAGGCTGATCCATATAAATTTCTTCTTCTACATATCCATTTTAAAAAGCATTAGAGACATCTAGTTGAAAAACTTGCCAATTGAAAAAATAAGCAATAGAAATTATGATTCTTATTCATACCATCTTTGCAACTGGAGCAAAAATCTCCTCATAATCAAGTCCATAAACTTGAGCAAAACCCTTTGCACAAAGCCTTGCCTTGTACTTTTTGATTGTGCCATCTTGATTATACTTGACTTGAAAAAACCCACTTGCAACCAAAGGCATGCTTGTTGGATGGAAGATAGCTCCCATGTCTTATTCGCCATCAAAGCATCATATTCCTCCTCATGGCAAGAAACCATTCGTTCGAGTTGAGTGCATCATATACATCCTTTGGCTCCTCATGTGAAATAAAATAAGCACAATTAGTGGATTTGAGTTCCACTTGCTTGCCTTTATTTTCATACGTAAGCCTCCTAGGCTTGGATCTTTCTCTTTGAGACTTCCTTGGTGAAAAGATTCAAGGTGACTCCTCCTCACTTCTTGGCCCAATCTCTCCATGATAGTCTTAAAGGGTGATGATTGGGGTATCTTTTTAAGAATCTTTGAACTCGGCCTCCTCAAGGATGTACTTTTGATTCTCATGGAATATAACATCCCTATTCTCAATTGTTATTGAGGTAGAGGGAACATGGTTCCTGTAAGCCTTCTTATTGGATGAATATCCAACCACATCCCTTTGATAGAATTAGGATCATCTCTTTTCCTTGTTTCCAAGGGTACATGAACAAAGCAAGCACATCCAAAAACTCTAAGGTGATCTACCTTAAGTTTCTTCTTAAACAAGACTTTATATGGTGATTTTCTAGCAAATGCATTGTGAGGTAATCTATTGCACAAATAGTTTGCACAATTTATTGCTTCACCCCAATATTCAATAGGAAAGAAGCTTCAACTCGGATTGCTTTAGCACATTCACATAAAGATCAATTTTTCCTCTCAGCAACTCCATTTTGAGATGGAGAATAAGCACAAGAAAACTCTCTCTTTATTCCTTCACCTTCACAATATTCATAAAACTTGTTGGAGATGTATTCACCTCCTCCATCACATCTTAAAGCTTCAACTTTGAAAGAAAATTGTTTCTCAACATAGGCTTTGAAGATTAGGAAGTGATCAAATACCATAGCTTTTGAAGAAAGTAGATACAACCAAGTATATCTTGTAAAGTCATCAATAAAGACGACAAAAAATGTTGCACCACCAATATTTTTAGATGAAGAAAAATGAACATCTGAGTGTATAAGCTCCAAAGGATGAGTAGTCTTAATAAAAGACTTTTGATATGGCTTTCTATGTGATTTTGCAATAGCACAAGCCTCACAAGGCTTGAAATCTTTGGAAAATGATCTTGGAAGGCCAATAGCCTTATCTTTCTTGACCATAGAAGACATAGACTTAAAGTTAGAATACCCCAGCCTTCTATGCCACAACTCCTCCTTAGATAAAAGAGCAACTTCACAAAATTTTGCATTCTCATAAGAGTTCAACTTGAAAATTCCACCATATCTAGATCCATTAGCTAGGACCTCATCATTTTTCTTGATAAAGCAAATATTGGAATTGAACTTTACATTACAACCACTATCAAGCAACTTTCCAACACTAATCAAGTTCTTTGTAAGCTTAGGAACAAAAAGAACATTGGAAAGTGCAAGAACTTTAGAAGAAGCAAGTTTCAATGGAATGTTGCCAATTCCTTCAATAGAGTACTCATGATCATTTGCAGTATAAATAGATCTTTTAAGTTCTTTATAAGGTACAATTGAGTCAAAAGACTCATGTGAACAACACATATGTGAAGAAGCTCCACTATCTATGTACCAAGCTCCATCTTTCTTGAAAGGTGATGAAGAAAAGTTTGATGTGAGAAATTGGCAAAAATCTAGCTTGGTATTTTTTATGATAAAAAATTGCAAGTGAATCTCACATGTGTGGAGGATGTTCCCACGTGTGGAGAATTGTAAAGTAATTAAAAAATGTTTGATATAGGGGTCTCATAGAATCTCATAGTCAAGCATTTAGGTGTAGGATGTTGATAGGGTCAAATTTGGCATAGATGGCAAATTATCCATTTTCACTTGTAATGCCACTATTGATCCAAAATAGAGTAGGAGGCCAAACTCGTGCCAATTAGAGTGTAGACAAGTGTAATGCTTTTGTTTGATGAAGTTTAAGAGGTCCAATATGATTTAGAGGTGGAACCATGAGTGATCCAATAGAATTTGAGATTTGCTTGAAAATGGTCCAATAGAATTTAGAGGTACATGGATCAATGGTCCAATAGGATTAAGAGGTGACAAAGTGTGGTCCAATCATAGTTAAGCATAGTGGTAGCTCGTGGATCTACTAGTATCATTGTACTCCTCATTTGGATCTAATTAATTTGGAGATTGTGTGGATTTTGAGTGTTATTGGATTTCTAGCCCTCTCTTTCTACCCGAGAGCTCATGATGATTTTCTCTCTCTACCCAAGGAGAGCAGCTTGTTTTTACTTAGATTACTCTTGAATACTTCCCACACGTGTGAGTGAGAGTTCGAAGTGATTGAATGCATGTAGTAGTGTGTTTTTGCCATAGAATCAAAGATAGATCTTGAATCTCAGTCTAGTCTTGATCTTGGTTCATCTACACGCCTTAGGAGATCACAAGTACATGTTATGGACAGTCCACACGTGTGAAATCAAAATGGTATCAGAGCCTACCTAAGGTTACCATGCATTTTGATCCATTTGAATGAAAACTATTCATCAATCTTGAGCTAGAAATTGTCAAGATCCATTTTCCTAGCTATCTTGTCCAATTTTGGATCAAAAGAGATCAATAGGGCATTGATTGGTTCTGACCTAGTACTATACGGAATCAGGTGCTCAGACACGTGTGAGGAACATCCAATTTCAGTTTGGGAGTTTTCTTTCATGTTTGATTCAAAAATCTTGCTAGATAGCTTGTTTTGAAGTATTTTTGCCTAGTTTCTGATGCAATCAGTTTCATTCCATTTGGTTGTGCCAATCAAAAGTTATAAGCTTTTGAAGAGGGTTAGATAGGGCACCTAGACCTGGGTGGACACATTTGGTTTGGTCAAGAGATTGCTTGTTTGATCCAAAATCATAGTTGAATGCTTACCAATCTCATCTATATGTGATCTAGGCACTGTTTTGAGATCTTAGCCATTTTGTTTCAAACAATATCATTGTATTTGAGTCAAATTTGGTTTCTTAGTGTATTTCACACGTGCTAAGAGTGTTTGATCCTAACTTTGCCCATACTCCATCATCTGATGTGAAGTAGATCTAGTTTTGGAGAGATTGAGATAGCTAGTGAGAATCATCTCACAGTTTGTTGCAAGATCTTACATAGGAGATGGTAGCACACCATTATTGGATCCTATAGTGAGTGAGAAGCAACATTATTTGTTCATCACTTTTATTTATCTCCACTTTACATGACTTCAATGAGTTCATACTTGTTGCAACCACGTGAGAGATTGTCTACTTCCAATTATTCAATATGGAAGTTGAGGATGGAGTCCATCTTGATACTCCAAGATGTGATGGACATTGTACTTGGGATTGTGGAGGAGCCTCAAGTCCTTCAAGAAGTACAAAAATACAAGAAGAGAGCTAGGATGGCTCTCCACTACATTAAGATGAATGTCTCTAATGAGATATTGAGGGAGATTGGTGATTGTTCTACATCCAAGGAAGCTTGGATTGTCTCAAGTCCATCTATGAGGCTAAGAACACCTCTAGGCTCCTCACTCTTAGAAATCAAATCTTTCAAAGTAGTCAAAAGAGTGATGATAGTGCATCTAATTATGTTTTGAGAGTCAAGGATATTCATAGGGAGCTTGCATGTATTGGTGACTCAATCAATCAAAGTAAGCTAGTCCAAGTCATTCTCAATGGCTTGAGAGATGAATATGACAACCTTGTCCAATCCTATGCCATTAAGGAGGAACTACCAAGTTTGGAGGCCCTTCAAAGTGTGCTTATTTCTGAAGAATCAAGACAAGAGTACAAACTCTTGAGGATGGGCAAGCTATCACTCAATCATGATCATGGCAAAGTTCTATTTGCCAAGCACAAAGAGAGGAGTAAGAAGCAACACCATCACTTCTCTAATGACAAAGCTAAAGACCAAGATGGAGAGGAGAAGGATACCTCTCATGCTTCTAATTCAAATCTCAAGAAGAAGAAGATCAAGTGCTTTTATTGTGGCAAGAAAGGCCATGATGCCACCAATTGCTTCAGGAAGAAGAATTAACTCAATCAAGCCAACATCACCAATGAGAAAGAAGACTATATTGCAAGTGATGGAGAAGGCTCTCTCCTCTTCCACCTTCAACAAGGATGACTCATGGTATATTGATAGTGGAGCATCTTCACATATGTGTGGCTCCAAGCACTCTTTTTCATCTATTATGCCTTATGATGGAGTCAAGAAGACCATATACATTGAAAGTAAGCATGAGTGCAATATTGAAGGAGTAGGGATTATTCCCTTGAAGCTTGCATCTTCCAAAGATCTCTTTCTCAACAATGTTCTTTTTGTCCCAAAGCTTACAAAGAACATCTTAAGTGTTGGATAACTTCTTGATAGTGGCTTTGATGTCAATTTCAATATTGACAATTGTGTGATCAAGAAGGATGGTGAGATCCTTGCATATGGATCAAGATTTGAAGGCATCTACAAATTGGATCCAAGTGAGAGTGCAAACTCTCTTGATGTTTCTTATATGTCCAATATTTCAAAGGAGGATGATCACAAAAGATGCGCATATCTTCTCTCTTCAAGTATTATGGTGTATGATTATTGCTTATTATTCAAAGCATATGTTGAGAAGAAATTCTCATTGAAGATCAAAGCTTTGAGGAGTATTGGATCTCTTGAAGGAATAGCACCATATGAAGTTTTATTCAAGATGAAGCCTAAGGTTGATCACCTTAGTGAACTTGGTAGTGCTTGCTTTGCACATATTCCCTTAAAAACAAGGAGGAAGGATGATCCAAGCTCATGGATCATGATTGGATACGCATCCATCAAGGAGGACTTTAGTGTCTTTACACTCTCTATCTCAATTGTGAATAGAGATGTCATGTGGCATGAAGATTCAATCTTGGAAGTGGCCGAGACCAAGGCTTCTCAAGAAGCATCAAAAGTTATATTTTTTGAAGGTATTCAAGTTATGATGGGGCCAAGGTGTGAGGAAGAGTTTCTTCTTCATATGATTTCAAGAAGATCTTCAAGAATAGCAATTACAATAAAAGTAAAGCTAATAGCAAGAAAATAACAAGACAATCATGATAGCATACCAATAGAAAACTAGAGACATGGAGATCTCAATGGAATCACATTAGCAATGAAAGAAAGAGTACAATCAATGGATATGGAGCATTGATTCATGTGGATAGGGCTAATGAGACCTAGCAATGGAGATCCCTATGGCTCACATTCACAAGGAAACTAGAAGCTCTCACTTGCAAATGAGCCGAAAGATTCAAAACTTGATGTCTCCTGTCTAGTTATAGACAATGCTCTTACTTAACTTACCTTAACTATCTTGAGGGATAGTTAGTCCTTGTTAAGTATTATTTAAGCTAGATTGGGCCCTTGTTGGCCTATTATCCTTATTAATTACTTTGGAGGGCCTAAAGAGAGAACCGCTTGTTCTTAAGGCTAATAGCTCCTTTTGGGCCTACCTAATGCGTGGAAAAGCACTGATGTACTAAAAGTACATGACACTCCCCCTACTTAAACATTTTTGTCCTCAAAAATGAAGACGCTTGTTTGATCAACTTGATCGCCTCAGTTAAGTGTGAAAAATTGTCAACTAGTAGTATTTTCCTAACTTGAGATTTTGTAGGCCTATGGCCAAATAAAAGTTAGAGATAGGTTCATACATGTATGTAGAGGCCCAAAGTATGTGTACACTACTTTTGAGGTCACATTAATTAGAGGAGGTCGAGTGTGGAGCTCTTCTATTGGCTCATAATTTGGTGCATTCCTATTTGACCAAATTTCTAGGTATATGGGTGAATCCTATTGGACCCCAATTTTAGCCTATCATAAGACAAGTGGCCAAGAGGCACTATGGCTGCTATAAATAGCCATCTCCACGAGTATGTACACATCTCATTTTCATTCTATTGAATGAATGTTATGCTCTTTGAAGGTCCATCTTCTTCTCTCTCACTTTTTTGTTCATATCTTGCATTCTAGCCACTAGAATTGTGATTTCTTTGTTGCTATGGCTTCACACGTGTGAAATGCAGGTTGTAGGCTCTGAAGTACGGACAGGGACAGCAAGTTTCTGTTTGTGGAAGCTTATGATCAGATTTTGATGTTTAGTTGATGTTTAGTATGCTTAACATCACAATTTCTATCATTTTTTCAATCTAGATGTGCATAACTTCCATGGCCAAGATCTTTATGAAACTTTAGCATCTTTTGGATCTGAGTTTTTCACATGGTATCAGAGCATTAGGCGGCCAAATGTGCAGGTTTTGCCAGATTTAGAAGAGATTTGTGGGCGAGTTTGCTTTTGTAGCATTCCAATCAAGTTTCTAGCTAAAAATCTTGTTGATTTATGTGTAGAAATTGGATCTTTGTGATCAAAACATCATTTGTATGCATTTCAATTGAAGTAGGGCGAATTCCCTCTGTACTTATCAGAATAAGGAGACAAAAATTGTTTTGGAAAGAGGGAGATGCAAGATCCAACAAGATCCTATTAGTTTTCCATTCTAGCATATAGTTTTTTGATTCAATTTCTTGCTTCTTCATGTCAAAAACTTCAAAATTGATGTAACCCTCTGATTTTCAGTTTGCTGAATGATTCAAGAGTGTATTTCAATCTTAGGAGTGAGGGAAAAGCAAGTATATTGAGGTTTGGTCTTGGTTTGATCAAGAAATCATAAAACTAGTGGCTAAAATTAAGGAAAAAGTGAGGAAAAGAGAGAAAAAGTAAGGTTTTAGGTTCCAAATCTTTGTGATTTCTTCTTGTGTTTCATTTGTTGATTCAAGAGAGTGCTTAGTGCATTGGAACAGGTCAAAGATCAGAGATCAATCATTGCAACATGGCTACAAATGGAGGCTACATGTTGGAAAGCAATGATAGGCTTACCTCCCTCAACTATTCTACTTGGAAAGTAAGGATGGAGTCTTTGCTTGAGATGAATGAGTTGATGGATATTGTTGTAGGTGTGGAGGAGAGACCTTTGGCACCTCAAGAACAATTGAGGTATGACAAGAGGGCAAAGAAAGCCCTTCACATGATCAAGATGAATGTGACAAATGAGCTTATCAAAGAGGTTGGTAAGTGCACATCATCTAGTGAAGCTTGGGAAGCCTTGAAGAAGGTTTATGAATCCAAGTCTACTTCTAGAGTGTTGACTTTAAGAAGGCAAATCTTTTCTTGTATGCAAAAGAAGAGTGAGAATGGACATGCTTTTGTTTTGAGAGTTAAAGCATTGAATGATGAGTTAGCATGCATTAATGATGGCATAAATAATGAGGAGCTTGTTCAAGTGATTCTCAATGGCTTGTTGGATGATCATGCTAATCTTGTTCAAAGTTATGCTATCCAAAAATGTTTACCAAGTGTTGGAGACTTGCAAGAGGTCTTGTTGGCTGAAGAATTCAGGTTGCAAGCAAGAGTGGGAGCATCTTCTACATCTCAAGGAGGAGAAGAGGAGGCAATGTTCTCTAAAGGCAAGTTCAAGGGCAAAGGTAAAAGCAATTGGTCTAAAGGGCAAGACCAAGGTGAGCACTCTACTTTTGGCAAAAAGAAGGATAGATCTAAGCTAAAATGTTTCTATTGTGGAGTCAAAGGGCATTTTGCTAGTGATTGTTTTAAGAAAAAGAGGGATCAAGGGGAAAAGCAAACCAATCTAACTATTGATGAGGGTGGGGATGAGCTTCTTTCAAATGATGCTTTTGTTATGTCATCTTGCTTGTTGGCTAATCATGGAGACATTGATCCTTGGTGGATTGATAGTGGAGCCACTTCTCATATGACATATCATAAAGAGTATTTTTCATCTTTAATGGCATTTGATGGTGATAGGAAGGTAATCTATACCGCAAATGATGGTGAGTGTGCAATCAAGGGGATTGGCACAATTCCTATTTCACTTTCTACAAATAGGAATATAGAATTGAAAGATGTTTTGCTCATTCCATCCATTACCAAGAACTTACTTAGTGTAAGCCAAATGCTTGACAAAGGATTCAAAGTTGAGTTTGATGGTGATGCTTGCTTGATCAAAAAGGGGTGTAGTATCATTGCAAAAGGGAAAAGGCAAGGGAAATTGTTCAAGCTTGATGCATGTGTTGTTGCTAACCAAGTTGGATGCATGGCAAATGAACAAATGTCAATTCAAGAGGTATGGCATAAAAGGATGGGACATCTCAACTACAAGGCCTTGGAGGTAATAGCCAAAAAGGAGGTAGTAAGGGGACTTCCCAAGTCTCTTACTTGCTTGAATCATGTTTGTGAAGAATGTGCTTTGTCTAAATCACATAGATTGCCATATACTAGATCTATATCTAGATCTAAGATGCCTTTTTCTCTCTTGCATTCGGATATTCATGGTGTTACTACAATTAGCAATGGAGGTGCTAAGATGTATGTAACTTTCATTGATGATTTTAGTAGATTTTGTTGGGTTTATCTACTAAAGAGCAAGGATGAGGTGTTTGATGTGTTTGTCAAGTTCAAAGTTGCTATTGAGACTCAATTTACAACCAAAATCAAATGCTTGAGGAGCGACAATGGTGGTGAATACATTTCTAACAAATTCAAAGCCTTTTGCGATGAGCATGGGATCAAGAGGGAGTACACATGTCCAAGAACACCACAACAAAATGGAGTGGCCGAGAGGAAGAATAGAACCTTGTGTGAGAGTGCAAAGGCAATGAGATTGAATGCTAATCTTCCTAAACCTTTTTGGAGTGATGCTTTGTTGTGTGCAAATTTCCTATGCAATAGATGGCCAAGTGTTGTATTGGAAGGAAAAACCCCTTTTGAAGCTTTGTTTGGTACGAAGCCTAATGTCAAGTTTCTAAGAACTTTTGGATGCATTTGCTACTTCAACATTACTCTTGATGATAGAACTAAGGAGGATCCATCTTCAAGAAAGGGCATTTTTGTTGGTTATAGTGAAGTAAGCAAAGCATATAGGATTTATGTTCCTTCAATCAAGAAAGTGTTCACAAGTAGGGATGTCATTTTTGATGAAAGTAACATTCCAAAAGTTGTTTCAAGTGATGATGGTGTTGTTGCAACTAATGTGCTTGATGACAATGGAGTTGATGACACATTGGATGTGGATGTTGAAGAAGCCTCTTCAAGTCAAATTCCAAGGAGAACTCCAAGGCATAAAGTGAAACCCTCAAGGCTCACTTATGATGGCAAAGGTAAGCAAGTGGTGGATGGATCCAACTATGCTTTCCTAACTTCTTTTGATGTACCTTCATGTGTAGATGAAGCAAGGCAAGAAGAGGAATGGATCCAAGCAATGGATCTTGAGTTTGAAGCACTTATGAAGAACAACACATGGAGATTGGTGGAGCTTCCAAAGGGCAAAAGTGCAATTGGATGCAAATGGATCTTCAAGGTAAAGACAAATCAAGATGGATCTATCAACAAGTTCAAGGCAAGGTTGGTGGCTAAAGGTTATGCTCAAGAGCATGGCATTGACTATGAGGAAACCTTTGCACCCGTGGCAAAGATGGTGAGCATAAGAGTAATCATTTCCCTTGCAACTCTTTATGGATGGGATCTTTGGCAATTAGACATTTCTAATGCTTTCTTGAATGGTGATCTTGAAGAGGAAGTCTACATGGAGCAACCCGAGAGCTATGTTTCTCATAGCAAGCCTAATCATGTGTGTTTTCTACAAAAAAGTTTGTATGGTCTTAAGCAAGCACCAAGGAGTTGGTATGCTAGGCTTAACTCTTTTCTACTTTCTCAAAACTTCACTATGAGTGAGTATGATCATTCACTTTACTTTAGAATTAGTGCTAATGATGTTACAATCCTTCTAATTTATGTGGATGACATTATTTTAAGTGGAGGGAACAAGGAAGATATAGAAGATATCAAGAAAGCACTAAAAAAGGAATTTGAAGTGCATGATCTTGGTCTTTTGAGCTATATCTTAGGAATAGAAGTAATTAGAACTTCTCAAATCACTTTTATTTCACAAGAGAAGTATGCTATTTCTATTCTCAATAGATTTCATATGGTAGATGCAAATCCTATTGATACACCTATGGAATCACATGTAAAGCTAACTATAAGAGGTAATGAAAGATCCTTCGAGGACATTACTCTCTATAGGAAGCTAATAGGTTCTCTTATATATCTAACCATCACAAGACCTGATTTATCTTATTGTGTTGGTAAATTAAGCCAATTCATGCAAGATCCTAGCATAGAACATTGGAAACTAGGAAAGAGGATCTTGAGATACATCTCGGGAACAAAAGATTTTGGCATTGTTTATAGAGGCTCATCACCTAACTTATTTGGTTTTTCAGATTCAGATTTTGCAGGAGACCTTATGGATAGAAAATCCATAAATGCACATGCTATTTTCATAGGTGATGGAGCTATCTCATGGATGTCGAAGAAACAAGCAACTATATCACTTTCTTCTAGTGAGGCCGAGTACAAAGCTTTGACATCATGCACAAAGGAGATGGTGTGGATCAAGAGGATGATTATGGAGCTTCATTTGCTGGATTTTTCAGAGAGTCCAATCATCTTTTGTGACAACCTTTCAGCCCAAAGTCTAGCAAGCAATCCGGTTTTCCATGCAAGGAGCAAACATATCGAGGTGGCTTACCATTTTGTGAGAGAACAAGTGTTGGCAAAAGAGATCAAGCTTGAACATGTCCCATCAAAGGAATGTGTGGCTGATATCTTTACCAAAGCATTGGGAAAGGACTTATTTTTCAAGCATAGAACAAGTCTTGGTGTACTTTCTAAATCTATGCTAAAACTAGTTGAAGAGGGAGTGTGAAAAATTGTCAACTAGTAGTATTTTCCTAACTTGAGATTTTGTAGGCCTATGGCCAAATAAAAGTTAGAGATAGGTTCATACATGTATGTAGAGGCCCAAAGTATGTGTACACTACTTTTGAGGTCACATTAATTAGAGGAGGTCGAGTGTGGAGCTCTTCTATTGGCTCATAATTTGGTGCATTCCTATTTGACCAAATTTCTAGGTATATGGGTGAATCCTATTGGACCCCAATTTTAGCCTATCATAAGACAAGTGGCCAAGAGGCACTATGGCTGCTATAAATAGCCATCTCCACGAGTATGTACACATCTCATTTTCATTCTATTGAATGAATGTTATGCTCTTTGAAGGTCCATCTTCTTCTCTCTCACTTTTTTGTTCATATCTTGCATTCTAGCCACTAGAATTGTGATTTCTTTGTTGCTATGGCTTCACACGTGTGAAATGCAGGTTGTAGGCTCTGAAGTACGGACAGGGACAGCAAGTTTCTGTTTGTGGAAGCTTATGATCAGATTTTGATGTTTAGTTGATGTTTAGTATGCTTAACATCACAATTTCTATCATTTTTTCAATCTAGATGTGCATAACTTCCATGGCCAAGATCTTTATGAAACTTTAGCATCTTTTGGATCTGAGTTTTTCACATTAAGTAGTCATAACATAGGATGTGTCATCCAAAAGATTATTGTCTCTTTACAGATCCAAAGTTGTCGAGTTGAAGTCATTTTGTTGGCTTCAGACTGTAATCTTTGTTCCCATGGAGAAAAAACTGATGGTCGAAGAAGAGGTTGATGAAGCACCATATTGCTTGTTGGCAACCAATCTGTATGGAATGGACAGAGTGTATCACCGCAATATCCTCTTTTGTCTGCTTCCTCGACATCATGACAAATTTGATGATCTATCCAATTCCTTTAGGATCATGTTTTAGCATTGCATCTGGCTGTGCTAACCTGAAGATTTTGTCATGTTGTTTGATAGTCGCTTTGTCATTCCATCCAAATGCTTTGACGATAACCATGAATCTTGCATTTGAATTGTGGAGACCCCACATGAAGGAATCATTATCATAATCAATTTCCAATATAGGGACCAATACATTGTGATTGATCATCTCTGAAAATGACAAATGATATTCTGAATGGACATTCATTTTCAATAATATCGAGTGAATGAGATGCTTGCAAAGAGTGATGGTATCTCTTTCACTCAAAGTCTCTATGAAAAACTTTTTGTAGATTACATCATCATGTTCGAAAATATTGATATCTCCAATATTTTGAACCACAAACGGAAAATTGTGATATACTGGATGTTTGATTGTTTGTCCCATCTCATAGTTAGGACAATTTCCAGCTTGTATAATACAAGTTTCATCACATTCTGTTGTGCACTCTATATTGAATGTGAAACATTGGTATAGATCAGTTGTATCCTTGTCTATTAATCCCATTTCACGAGATGTTCTAGACAAGTATTCTAGTTGAATGTAATTGGATAGTTCTTGTGATCTCAAGGAAGATGGGGCCCTTGAGTGATTTACCTCATTGACAACTTCATTGCCTGAATTGGCCTTTATATTGCTCATATTGAAAACAAAAATATTGTCCTCATAATCCTCCGCATCGTCTTCATGATCCTCAGTTGATTTTCATCGTCTTCGTGATCCTCAGCTGATTTTCTATGTCCTTGCATTGACATTGTGCTCACGACTGGAATTTTCTGGGTCGATTCAAATTGGGAATTACATTGATGTTGCCAAATATCTTGTGTACACTCCATAGCAATGCATAAATATTGATTGGCCATTTCCTGTTAATTCAATGGAAAATCAAGAGTTGTTGATAAAGTTTGCTGATCCACCTATTGAATAGGCTTTTCCATCATGGGTTTTGCTCTTCTACTTCATCCTCTGATAATGTTGATGAAGAATCATCAGATTCACTGCACAACAATCTGTAGCAGCCAAAGGTGTGCCAACGAATGTTCAAAATGTCCAACAAAGAGTTGAAGCTTCAAGGATCCAACATTTTGGAGATGAGAAACAATCATATAGTGGAAGTTAGGACTCGAATCAAGGAGAGCACATTGATACTGATCCAGAAGGAACAGTCAATATTGGGAACCCACTAAAATCATGTCATGGAAATCAAAATGGTAGTGATCAAGAGAAAATTCCTAGTATGGAAGATCCAATGCAGGAAACTAATTCAGCTGATGTAGCTGTTCTTTGGGTCAGCAAGAAGCAGACCATTACTTTCCAATCATCCTATGAGGCAGAATACGTTGTTGTGGCCAAGATGACTAATGAGCTAACATGGCTCAAACAATTCCTAGATGGACTGGGAGAGAACAGTGATGAGCCGCTGATTCTCTTCATGGATAATACATCCGCTATACATATGATGAAGGATCCAGTGTTTCATTCCAGGAAACACATTGTCATCAAGTATCACCTGATCAGGGATCTAGTTGAGAAAGACAAGCTGAAGATGCTATTCGTTCCAACTAAGCAGATAGTGGCTGGCATTTTTACAAAGCCTTTGGACAAGGCAATGTTTGAAAGACAAAGGGCAAGCTTGGGAATCACAAAAATACCCGCTTTGAGAGGGAGCTGAAGAAACTTAAAGTTTCTAAGTGTCAAAGTGTTTGCATTTTTGTTCCTTGCTTTGTTTTTGAACTGTCTACATATTTGAGCTAAGTTTTGCACAATTCACCTTTTTGTCGCATTTTCCAAAAAATTGACAAATGGCCAAAATATGACTTAGAACATATTTCCATGGACCTTCGGCTTTTTCTCATTTTTAAAAATATGTGATATATTCATCAATTTTTAGATAATTGCTGCTAGATGTGTTCCTTTTATTGCACTTTTGACCAATCATTGGTTTATGTCCAGGTCACCTTTTCACATGCAATGTTTTTTGTTACAGTCCTCTTAAACTGTTCAGTTACTGAGTCTCTAAATTGCTACTGTCAAAAGGCTACTTTTTGCTTGTGTAAGGCTTTTGACATTTAGCATTGGGCTACCACAATGTATAGATTGACATGATGCTCGATACATTTGACTACACATTTATAGTTACTTGGGCTACATCTTTACAAGCAATATTTTTTGCTACTTTTAATTGCAGTTTTTTGACAAAGTAGTATTTCATAGATTATGAAATACGTATATTTTTTAAAATAAAAGGCGTTGAAGCTATAGCCTCAAGCCCCTACATGGCACATTGAAAATTCAGCAGCATGTATGTTTAATGTTGAAGAAAATGTGACATGCTTGTCATTATGTAGTTAAGAAAGCTAAGCATTTACACAACACTCAATTACAACTTAAAACTTGGTCGATGGTGGAGTGGCATGCTATCCTAAAGCTTGCTTGTCATATAGCACAAATTGTACTTTTGACTCTACTCATGGTTTTCTCCAAAATAGTCCAATTCAACACATGGCCCATCATATTGATGTGGTCGTTGTCTAGTTTCATGGGATCACCAATTTTGTGGATGGGATGGATGATATTATTGTATCATGATTAGGGAAAACTAGATACAGCATGCATGTTTAAGTGGTCGACAAGTAGGAGAGTGAAGGTATTCATCATATAAATAAGGAGCTCATCCTTGAGGGGTTCCATGTCATGAAATGGATTTGTCCTTAGTTTTTTGATGGTCTAAGGTACCATCGTATATGTGCAAAGGGAGAATATTGGAGATGCTTGGAGAGATGATAATTGGGAATTCACTATTGTCTGGTCATTAATGTGGTGGCATATGAGGTCCATATGGAAAGTTTCTCAAAAATTGACATCATGAAAACTTTATAATATAGGCAAGTAAACCCTATTATAAGTAACAGTCCTTAAAAAATCTAGAACCCATGGAACAATCGACACGTGGCAAGTTTCGACACGTGGCTGACATCCAAGTGTCTGTCAAGTGGGCAGGCCGAAAAGCATTTAAGGGCCATATCTCAGAGTGACTAATTAGTAGTGGTGGTGGTGGTGGTGGTGTTGTTGTTGGGCTATGGCTATGGCTCCATTGAAGGCAGTAGCGGTGCTTGCTGGGAGTGTGGGCGTCAGCGGTGTCCTTCATTTCTCTCAGAACCTTCCCCATGGTACTGCTATCTGGTTGTCTTTTAATTTTCATTGGTTTTTGCATTGAGTAGCCCTTAGAAATCAGAGAATCTATGTGAGCACTTCGCTATTTAGATTGTATATAAAATGTTTTGGAGAATGGATTTTATTGGGGAATGGATTTTGTAGTGATCTTTCCACCAGGTGAAACGATTGTATAGTTATGCAGAGGCCCTTGTTATGGTTCTGTCATGGCTGCAGCTGGTCTATACATCACCTGAAATGCAACCCACACGGCAGCTGGTCTATAGATCACCTGAAATTCTTCCCCATGGGCATATATTACATTTTTGAGTGGCTATATATAGGCGGGTGGTTGGTTCAAACAATGGTATTACAGTGTTAACTAGTTTTTGGGCCTAAACAGGGGTGTTACCTTTCTCTTTTCTGCTCTTTGGATTGTTCTAGGTGTTGAAGGGTGCTACCTTTCTCTTTTATGTTCTTTGGATTGTTCTAGGTGTTGAAGAGCCTTTTAGTTAGCGAAGTGATGTAAGGGAGTTCCACGTTGGAGATCTTTGCAGGAGATCTGCTTGAGCTATCAAAAGTCTATGATTTTCATTCGAGATTTCTTAGTTGGAGTTTGCTTTGTGAATGCTATTTGTTGCTTTTGTACTTCATTTGATGCCAATATCTATGATTTAGTTCATAACATAGGGTCAAAATTTGTTGACTAGGTATTTCCTTTTAGAAGGATTAACAAGATGGGTCATTTAGGTATAGCTTAATCAGGCCTAGGAGACGTGAGGCTGAAGCACAATGCAAAATTCAAAAAGGAGAAAAGGTTGTTTTGGCTAAGGGCTTTGGAATTCATAAGAAGGGCCTAAAAAATAAGCGGACTTTAAGGCTAGGGGAATAGCTAACGTTAACAGCCCTATATCCAACTATTTGGCTGGAGGTCGACAAAAACTTTCAAGAAAGGTTGGAGACAATCATACGATGCCAAGCTGTCAGAGGCGATCGGCTTGCTTTTGGCGATTGGTGTGGGGGTTGCTCTATTTGCCGAAGAGGCTTAGCAATGAACTTGTGTAGTAGATCATACTTGCCCCTTATTCCAGAAGTATTTCATACATTCTAGGTGTTACAAACTTACTTACTGCAAACCTCCAGGTGCCGGTTAACCACAAGAGACCAAACGATTCACGTTCCACCCCGCCATAGGACCTAATCCGGGTCCACCCACCGTGCCCTGGCCTGTGACCGTATCAAGCTGGATCCGACCTCCATCCCAGACGGCGTCCCATACCACCCCCTAGGCTCTCAGCCATCTCCTGCCTCATGCTAGCAAGACATCCTGGCTGTGCACACGCTCTCCATCCACCTCTTCCTAGGTAAATAGAATGGATGGCAAATGAGTCCTCCTCCCCTTGTATACCTTCAAGGAGAGAGACTCCAAGCCATGTGCACTCCTGGATCATGACACGTGGCAACCATGCAGGTTCACGAGTCACCAGTCAAGTCTACAGGCCCAGTCATCGTCTGGTCTCAAGTCTAGGTTTGGGACCCAAGGGAGTTGGGTCCCTAACATTCCCTCTTCCTTAAAAAATTCCTTATCTAAGGAAGGAATCCAAGGAATCTCAGTTTAAGGTCAAGTTTCTTCTCCCAAGTGTCATCACCCTCGGAACTTCCTTTCCAACGAACCAAGTACTCTGTTACCTGCCGGTTCCTGAGTCCACGTTGACGTACATCAACAATGGCCTGTGGTTCAGTAGGTACAAAGGATGATAGGTCCTCCAGCCGAACTAAGTCCTCCTGAGGCATTAAGACATCCAGATACCATATGTTACAAACTTACTTACTGCAAACCTCCAGGTGCCGGTTAACCACAAGAGACCGAACGATTCACGTTCCACCCCACCATAGGACCTAATCCGGGTCCACCCACCGTGCCCTGGCTTGTGCCGTATCAAGCTGGATCCGACCTCCATCCCAGACGGCGTCCCATACCACCACCTAGGCTCTCAGCCATCTCCTGCCTCACGCTAGCAATACATTCCTGGCCGTGCACACGCTCTCCATCCACCTCTTCCTAGGTGGATAGAATGGATGGCAAATGAGTCCTCCTCCCCTTGTATACCTCCAAGGAGAGAGACTCCAAGCCATGTGCACTCCTGGATCATGACACGTGGCAACCATGCAGGTTCACGAGTCACCGGTCAAGTCTACAGGCCCAGTCATCTTCTGGTCTCAAGTCTGGGTTTGGGACCCAAGGGAGTTGGGTCCCTAACATTCCCTCTTCCTTAAAAAATTCCTTATCTAAGGAAGGAATCCAGGGAATCTCAGTTTAAGGTCAAGTTCCTTCTCCCAAGTGTCATCATCCTCAGAACTTCCTTTCCAACGAACCAAGTACTCAGTTACATGCCGGTTCCTGAGTCCACGTTGACGTACATCAACAATGGCCTGTGGTTCAGTAGGTACAAAGGATGATAGGTCCTCCAGCCGAACTAAGTCCTCCTGAGGCATTAAGACATCCAGATACCATATGTTACAAACTTACTTACTGCAAACCTCCAGGTGCCGGTTAACCACAAGAGACTGAACGATTCATGTTCCACCCCACCATAGGACCTAATCCGGGTCCACCCACCGTGCCCTGGCCTGTGACCGTATCAAGTTGGATCCGACCTCCATCCCAGACGGCGTCCCATACTACCGCCTAGGCTCTCAGCCATCTCCTACCTCACGCTAGCAATACATCCTGGCCGTGCACACGCTCTCCATCCACCTCTTCCTAGGTAGATAAAATGGATGGCAAATGAGTCCTCCTCCCCTTGTATACCTCCAAGGAGAGAGACTCCAAGCCATGTGCACTCCTGGATCATGACATGTGGCAACCATGCAGGTTCACGAGTCACCGGTCAAGTCTACAGGCCCGTCATCGTCTGGTCTCAAGTCTGGGTTTGGGACCCAAGGGAGTTGGGTCCCTAACACTAGGTGGAGCTTCTCTTGTCAATGTGACACTTGTGGCAGGTTGGTGAACAAGTCTCTGTTCTACTAGTTTGTTTTGTGCGTTGGTTTTAGAACTTCTATGGAGAATTGGTCAAGTAAGCCTCTTCTCTAGAATACTGTAAAATATTGCTTGCCACTAGGCTGTGTGATTAGGCCCGTGAGGCCCTTTAGTAGTATGATAAGGATGCTTAGTCTCATGAGGACCGACTTGGCCAATCTTGTTGGGATCATAGCCCTAACTAGTTGGAACTCCTATTTGACTATAAATAAGCCAAAGGCCTCTTTATTTCATAGTTGTTGATGGATTGGAGAGTGGTTCTTAGCAAAGTTAATTTTTGCTTAGTACCAAGATAACAAATAATGCTTGGGTATTAATGAGTTTATAAGTAATGCTTGTTGGCAAAGGTTGCTTCTTTTTATGTGGTTGGTCTGACATGGATTTATGTATACTTCATTTTAGCATTGCTTAATGACATTATTGATTTCCATTTGTGAATATGGATTTATTCCACTCTCACATTTATACCTAAGCAATAGCAAATTTTACTCATGCGTTTTAGTCTGGTAAGAAGTAAGCCACTCGGAATTGATTTGATTTAGGCCTCTATACAATGATAAGATTGGTCGTTGACAGTCAGTGTGTTGATCATGTTAGTTTGTGATAGCTTGGAAGTTGGTAGATAATAAATATTGGTTCTGAAAGTTTCAACTTCTATTGAACATTGATTAGTAATCTAGTTGCTTCATGCATATTGCAAGACGATTTGTAGCAATGTATGAGATTAAGGTTCAAGTATATTGGAAGATGGCAAGAATTTACCCATGTTGGGAGCATTTATGCTTGTTAATGTGTGGGCATATCTTTTGTTGCAGAACATACAACTATTGTTGGACAGGTTAGAGGATTGAAACCCGGGCTACATGGCTTTCATGTCCATGCTTTAGGTGATACAACCAACGGTTGCCTTTCAACTGGTATTGACACACCTACTTTATTCATTGTGTTTATGTTTTATAATTGATTGAAGATTTGTTTTTTTCAATGTTGTTATCAAAAGCCCTCTTTTTATCATGCTAATCTTGTTTAACGTTCAAGATCAAGTCATATTTTCCCAATTTTGTGAAATAGTGTTTATTACGAAATGAAATTCACTTACAACGGAAGGAATTGGTGAAAAAGGTCCATGCACATACCTTTGTGTTTAACAAATGTTTTGATAACTTGCTTGCAATTGAAGTTTTGTTTGATTTCAATTGAGCGTTTAGGGTTGCTATAAAGCTCAGTTATATTATTTTCTACATCCAAGCACTGTCCTTTAATGAGTAAATGTGAAGATCACCTCTTGTACATCTTGAAGATCGTGTTGCAAAGAACCAAAAAGATAGACCGTGCAGCCAAGCCACCCAACCAACTAGAAGCTAAAGATCAACACGGTGAGTGAATATACTTGAGGAGAGGATTCTAGTAACAAACAATTGGAATTTGGAAGTGTAGGAGGGCGAGTTTCTGTAGGGTACTTATAGCCTACAAGATGCTTGTGCATATGTCATGCAACCCTAGTACCCTGCTAAACTCAACTAGAGTTACTATTGATACCCCTCACCATTCATATAATCGTCAAATACTATGCACTGCTTTCCACTTGACCAGCCAATTGTCGACAACCTTAGTACTATGTCATGTATCACGAAGCTATATTTGCACCTAACACAATGTGAATTATGTTCTCGGGCTATTTGTTTGTCTTTATATAAGAATATTAGCGGCAGCCTCTCTCTTTTTGAAGGTTGTAAGTTGCACGCGTTCCCTATCATTACATATTGGGTGGCAATCAGGCTGGGCTTATATCAATTCTAGTACCAATTTTTAACTGCTATCAATTCCGGTAAAAAATTATATTGGTTATGTGATCTATACTATAGATCATTCAATTTTTCCGAATCTCTTGATTATTTCTCCTTTCTCCATGGTTGAGGATCAGTCATCTGAGTTAGGGATATATTTTGCAGGTGCTCATTTCAATCCTTTTATCAAGGAGCATGGTGCCCCTGAGGATGAAAACCGACATGCTGGGGATCTTGGCAACATTGTAGCCGGAGAAGATGGTACGGTATTCCTATCTTCCAGTTTTGTCTAGCATATCAACTTGCTAATGCTGAAAGCTGAAATGTAAGTAATTGCATCACACAAGTTGAGCTGCTGGACAGAATTTTATACCTAAAGTTCTTCAGGGTCATTTTGAATCCCATGTTTCCCAGCTGCACAAAATGAGGTCGTTCAGTATCACGTTTGGAACATGGAAAATATCACATGCTCCATACAGACACTATTTTTTTTGCTAGAAATTTGGAAAAATTATCTATTTTTGTAACATGTTCCCTATGTATGGAATATGTTCCGTACAGAATGGAGTGTACCCAAAAAGAAACACCCAAAATAGCTTCCATGAAACTTGAACTTTCGGTCGGTTTATTTAAGGATAGGTTCTCTACATATTTTCTGCACCGTCTTGATTTGCATTTGACTTGGCAAGTAGGGTTTTGGATTCAGGATTTATATCCATGAGGCCTAGATAACAATATAAATGGTCACATTTTCTTTTTACGCCCAGCCTTTTTATAATGACACAGTCATTTGTCTCATCGCAGGCATTGCAGAAATTTCAATTGCTGATACTCATGTGATATCCTGATTCCTTCAATGCGGACTTCTTTAATTTTGTTATTTGGCAATGTAGTATGCAGCAGTTCTTTGGAATTCTTTTACGTGATTGTTAAAGCATGCTTTGAAAAAATAACAGTAAGGATCTATTCTTCTTACTTGCTGCATTTTGCATTGCCAGATTCCACTTATGGGACCGAATTCGATTTTAGGGCGGGCTGTTGTTGTTCATGCTGATCCCGATGATCTTGGAAAAGGTCTTTGTGCTCAATGCATAACAGTGTATCAGACTTGTGTGGATGCAGATATTGCTTTCTTAATTTTCTAAATTATTGTCCAATTTACTGCAGGCGGCCATGAACTGAGCAAATCCACAGGAAATGCAGGCGGCAGGCTTGCTTGTGGTGAGCCATTTGATCATTGTACATGTGCAGCTTCGAGTTGCCAGTAATGTGAATGTTTATAATCATCTGATATGTGCAATAATGCAGATTATGGTTGCTATGTGCTGAAACATTTTTTATTGATACAATTTTCTCCTCTATATATAGCAGAACTCAGCATATCTAGTTGTTATTTAACGTGAATGCTCACTAGTAACAAGAAGTCTTATTTCCTGGTGCAGGTGTGATTGGGCTTCAGGCAGCTATCTAGTTGTATTCATTTGCTTTTTTACCTTTGGATAGTGGCTGCTGTACACCTACCCTAAACCTTAAATTCACTAACACGTTTGGCAGTAGCATTATAGAGTCTCAGCATAAGGTTGAATAGCACTATCTGCAAATACATATAGGAACAATTTGTGCTGAAGATAGATAAATGCAAGTTGGAATGCTAGTCTATGCATATTCTAAGTTTTTCAACTTCGGTGACATAGTGATGGTGCGTAAGAAGATTTCAAAATAGTGTAACTGAGCCTAAACCAGTCTCTTGCCAGATTGCAATTCACTCGAGGAAAAACTTACTCCAGGTGAGAGAATCAATCAGGTGTTGTATTATGTAAATGGCACATGCCTTTTTAAAAGGCTATGAAGATGTCAGTCTCAATTTGTTTCTTTGCTTTTGTGGTTTTTGATTGGCCAAAGTTAGAATTGGGATGAGATTTAGGAACAGGTGGTTGACCACATTGTGATCAGAAAGGAGATTTAGAATTGATTTCAAACACCATCTTTTGTTCAAAACAAAGTGCAATGTTTCTGCTATGGTGATCAAATTAGCATCACTAACCATATATAGCAATGGCTTCATGCAGATGCATAGAGAATGGAAAGACCACTTATCATACTTATCCTCGTTAAGATGAGGGGTGAACTAAACCTTGTTAAAACCAACTTGAATTGTAATTTTAATGTGGATAATTCTTATATTGATGTTTTGAAAACATTCAAAATGAAGGCATAAATTTCACAACGAACCGAAAGTTGGCACTTATGCTTTTGCGTGGCAGATGAACACGTGAGACATTCTGGGTCAATGTATGGGACAATCTAATAGTCTTCCTCAAAGAATGGCAAATAGCAATACATAGCATCAATGCTTAAAGCTCTACAAGAATGGCAAACGCAAGAGTTTTGTCACGAAGAGCCCAAGCAATACCAAATCATAAGACTCAACAGACCTTAGATACAAAAACTTCTACGTCAAGTAATTAACGTTATCCAAAATAGGGCACAAATGGGAAAGTAGTGCACCCTCCCAATAGAATCCCCACTCCAAGACCAAATAGTAAAAGTTGGGCCTTGGCCGTTTCAAAAATAAAATATAAAAAAGGTTTTTATCTCATGGTCAGGTTACCAGCCGATTCGAATTGGCATTTGAATTGGTTGGCTCGGTTTGAATCAGGGAAAGGTTCTAATTTTTTTTTTTCTTGTTTGTTTTTCTATTGGGGAGATATCATTTGAATTTTGTGGCCTATGGAGACTAGTAACTTAGTAAGTTCTATTAAACAGGTTACGTTGGAAGTCATTGAGATGAGCGGCATAAGTTCTCATTGATATTCATCTTTTTGCACATGCCACATTTTTTTGTAAAATTGAATCCATGAGAGTGAATAGCTGTTGTATTCTTTGGTCTGACCTCAAATTTTTACCAACTTTCACAAGAAATTTGTGAGACTTCTTATTTGACCCTCTCATTGTCAATATTTTGGATCGTTGTTTTAAACTAAGACCAATCAAGGTTGATCAAATCCAACTATTTTCACATGATTTGAAGGGTTAGGCTTTTGGTAGCTATCATGTCTCTATCTCATCAACAAAAGAATCCCCATGAGGATGCAAGGCCATGTTGTTATATTTCCCTCTCCATGAATGTACGTTGTTCTCTCCCTAAGGTGTTGGTTTTTACAAATAATGAACCAGGTTAGCACGACTCTACATTTTGTTAGTAATTAGAAATAAACTTTTACATGAGGAGCCTTTTTGTTTTTAATGAAAAATTGTTCCACAAGTTACTCATGGAAGGATAAGCTTTTGCCATATTATCCAAAGGTTGGAAACAAGCCTCATCTTCCCCTCACGTGAACCTTCGATTGTATAAATGGGCTGATGGTGGATCGCACCTCTTTTCCATTGCTATTTTTTACTTTTTTCATCTCTCTCTCTCTCTCTCTCTCTCTCTCTCTCTCTCTCTCTCTCTCTCTCTCTCTCTCTCTCTCTCTCTCTCACGCACGCACGCACGCACGCATTATCACCCTTTGTTCTTCTAGCTTGCGCTACACTACTAACATGTATTCTCTTCTATGTTGGGCCACGATCAGCCTCTTTGGCTGTTTGGGACACTGTCATCATATTAAACTACGTCTTATGATGCTTATTGATCAATGCAGGCCATTTTGAAGCTAGTTTTAATAGGATGAACCTTCACCAAGATAGAATTTGGAATTGAAAAAGACCATTCTTTAAATGTACATGCAGTGACAAGTGTAAAAATAATCCTTCATTATCTGGTTCGATCATGCCATCTACTTTATGATGAATAATCTCAATAAGTTCTTTCCCATGCCTCTCTTTAAAATCAACGGGAAAGACGTGCCTACTTTTACTTCATGGCACCATCAAAACTCTCAGATGGTATTGAATTCGTTTGAGAAACAAAGAACACAAAAACATCTTTGATGATTATTGAACAAAAATAGTTTGACAAGAATCAAGATCCGATTTCGTGTTACTTCATGGCGAACATGATCTGCCATAATCTCTTCGATTCGCACATTAGTATGTCAAAATAACAAAATATTTAGCATAATCTCAATGCTTTTTTTCCTTTGGCAACACATACCTGTTAGAGATATTGTAAAAGACCTTGCCTTTCTATTTCTACAGTGTATTTGAAGTTTGAATTTTTCAATTTTAAAGTTAGAAGTATTATGTAATACGACTTACCGATACAACTGTTGATCTATCTTGATTTCAATAGATCAATCTGGATGAGATCAATGTGACAAAGGTTCCAAACTTGCCACCAAGATCACAAGATGACGAGGATGTGTACGCATTTCTCTATGAGGAGGCTATGTAGAGGGCAAGTGAAAAATAAGAAGTTAGTACTTGCTACTTAGTTGATGCTTCATACTTGTCACTTGAAATACATTTTTTAACTAATTATTATAATTTGTAGACAATAATACGTTTGTCAATCCTTGTGCGCAGGACCTGTCACTCGAGCAACGCATAAGAGGAGGGAAGGAGAGGGTACGAGCTCTCGTGCCTACGGCCCTGATAATGAATTTGAGCCTGAGGCATCGTCGGGGTCAGAGTCCTCAGAGGAGGAGTGTGTAGAGGAGAGTGAGGATGAGATGAGAATGAGGGGCATCCTACTTTGGCCTCCGATGAGGACTTCGTCCCTAATGTTCAAGAGGAGACTACAATAGGCTCGAGAGCAACTACTCGAAGGAGGATCAGAGCCAAGAGAGCTTAGAGTCTAGATTAGTGGATAGTAGACAATATTGATAAGTCATGACATTATACATATTATTGTTTACATATCATCAGACATTCCAATGGACACATGGATTTTGAACTTTGAAGATTGACATCATTGAAATTTGATTATCTAAGATCAATTTCAAATTTTCAAATTTTGATTTTATGTATTTATGATTGTGATGATTTAAATTTTGAGTCTTGAGTCTTGACTCGTGACTAGTGACTGTTGAGCATTCAACATTGGAACTTCTAATTTTGTGTTTCTGTTTGAAGTTTAAACTTTCAACCATGAAGTTTCGAGTATTGCCAGTTTAATTGTGTAATGTGCTAAGTTTTAAGTATTGCTAGTTTAATTGTGCAATTTCAAGTATTTGCGCTAAGTTGAAAGTCAAAGTTCTAATGTGAGAGAGAGAGAGAGAGAGAGAGAGAGAGAGAGAGAGAAAGAGAGAGAGAGAGAGAGAGAGAGAGAGAGAGAGAGAGAGAGAGAGAGAGAGAGAGAGAGAGAGAGAGAGAGAGAGAGAGAGAGAGAGAGAGAGAGAGAGAGAGAGAGAGAGAGAGAGAGAGAGAGAGAGAGATATATTAAAACATTTCACATAGTCTCCCTTGATAAAGCAAGACCAAACATTTTGAACTGTTTGTTTTAGAGCATAACAGGTGATAAAAAAAACTGCATGAAATCTTCAAGTTTTAAGATGCCCAGCTCCCACAACAAAAACTGTGCGAGTTAGTATGTGAGGAAGACATATGTCGTAACTGAGCATTAGTTGTTATCCATGTTTGAAACAAGATCACAATATCAAGACCAAGGATCTCGTCAAGGGAGCATTGGCATTGTTACACAATGCCAAGTCACAAAGGAAAGCTTAAGTTTCAGGGAGAAGGACCATATAGAGTAGTAGAGATCTGACCTAATGGCGCAGTGATACTTGTCGACCTGCTAGACATGCCTATTAGTGGCAGCAGGTTGCATCACTACTATTCTGCTGATGTTGAACTCAGAGATGTGCCGGAGCCACCATCCACGTCATCTTTATCAAGATGAACCGTCAACACCCAGTTAGATAGCCTAGGTAGGAGTAGCCTGTAGATTCTTTGCTACACTCCGTCGATTAGATAGGTGGTAGAAATTTTAGTTAAATCTTGGTGGTAGTTTAGATCTGGATCCATAGGAGTTAGAAGTTAGATCCTTAGTATTCTACTTCGGTTTAGAATAGTTAGATAAATCAGATAGCTAGATTAGAAACTTAGATTAGACGAGTACTAGTTAGCCAGTTAGATCAGCCATTTACTAGGTGATTCTAATTTAGAAAGATCGAGTAGGCAGGCTAGCTCACTTAGATAGTCTATGTTTGGTTAAATTTGTTAAAATGTCCTACAAAGATAGTGTTTCCATTAAATGACTCCATTCAGATAGCTAGAGTAAATCTAGGAAATCCGGTTAGACCTAGAAGACCCCACCTGTTAGCATATCTTTTAGATTAGTTAGTTTTAAAGGAAAAAAACGAGATCCTTAGATTAAAGTAGTTACCGACCGGGACTCTTAAATAGATCTAGAAATGTAAGTTAGATCAAGTTCAATTCTCTTAGTTAGTTAATCTTAGTTTAGTCTAGGTAGTCAAGAGTAGTTAGCTTCGTTAGTCTAGGTAACATTTACATTAGGTCAAAACAGATAGTTAGTCAAGAAGATCTTAGAATGGACCAACCTCTAGGGTAGACATAAACTAAGGTAGATAGTTAGGTAGCCCAGATAGAATGCTAGGTTAGCCAGTAGAGTAGATTAGCTAACCAGTTAGATCAGCACATTGAGAAGATCATAACGATCTTCGCTCAACCTGCTGCATCAGGACAGGAGCACCAGGTCCCAGCACCACAACAACTGATGTACTTCATGAGGTCTCTATCAACATCCTATCAGCCGTTGAGAATGCTCATACTAAGTCTACCAGATATGACATTCGACAAAGCAATCAATCTTGTCGCTGATGAGAGACTAATGAGGGACGAAAGAGAAGGAAGTAGTGATCAGGAGAAGGCCCTCTTCACGGAAGGAAGGAAGAAAAACAAGAACAAACCCAGATTCGAGAAGACGAAGTCCTCGAATCAACAATCTTCTTCCTGTGATCACTGTCACAAACCAGGCCATACAGCCAACAAATACTGGTTCAATCCAACAATACCTTACATGCACTGCAAGAAGAAGGGACACTCTACATACGATTGCAGATTCAACCCAAAAAGAAAGAACAAGACTGAGAAGACAAATGTTGCAGAGTCATCCAAGGATGTAGATAGAGGTGATGAAGCCTTCACAAAACTTGATGAAGCTTCAACGAGCTACACTGAACACGACTACGATGTAGTCATTGATTTAGGGGCAACATCACACATCACTTGCAACAAGAAAAACTTGATCGACTTCAGAGAACTCGAAAATAACAGAGCAATGATTCTAGGTGATGGGAGCAGACATGATGTCAAAGGCATCGGTACTCTACAGCTGCGAACATTGTCAGGCCAAGTAGAGCTGCCAGGAGTACTCTACGTGCCTTCACTGAGAAAAGATGTATTGTCAGTCTCCAAGATAGCAGATCTTGAAATTCGAGTTTTGTTCGATGGCAATACGTGCCGCATGATCAAGAAAAATACAAACAAATTGCTGACGGTTGGATGCAGAGAAGGTAATCTCTAACAAGCCAAATAATCAGCAACTCGGATAGCATATTAAATGCATCAGAGAATGAAGATTAGCTCTGGCACAGAAGAATGTATCATCTGAACATGAGGAGCCTGTATGACATGTGAAAGAAAGACATAGTCACAAGTCTAAAGATATCAAGACCCGATACTGAGTTCTACGAAGCCTGTCAGCATCTTAGGATCAGTATGAATGCTTCATGGAAGTCTAATTGGTTATTTAAGACTGTTGGTACCAACAATTTTGGGCTAGAATGGGTGTTTGCATTATTTTCTCTTATGGAAATGCGCTCTACTACAGTTTTTCTAACACTCTGATCTTGCATGTGTGAAGCTTAGGTGGCAGGCTGATGTGGCAAGCATCTTGTTCACTTGGTTTCCCTCTGTACTGAGCTTTACAACACCCAATTTGGTGTCCTATAGCCAAAGTTATGATCATCTGAAGTTTTGCAATTTTGTGAGTAAAATTGGCAAAATTTGAAATTGTTCTGATTGCATGCCAGTCATTTCCCTAATTTGTAGTATTGTGTTTTCATGGATTGGTTGCATGCTGATTCTCAGAGTGATTATGACATGCATGAGGGATTTACAATCGATTTGAGTGGTCATACGCATGTGCTCTGACAGTTGGGTCACAAATCAGTGTTAATGGCTGACAAATTCCGTAAAACTGAAGTTTACGTAAAAAATTCCGTAATGACGTTTGTGGCTGATGTAGTGTGCTTTGCATGCCAGTTTGACATTGGGTTAGGAACATTAGGAATCGGACAGTGTTTCGATTTTTTCGATTTTGATTGTCTTTTGTACTAAGAGTATTTTCGTCAAAATTTTTGAATTACGTAATTTAAAACCAAAAATTGAGTTTTCCAAAACAATCGAATATTCGGTCATTTAATCGTTATCTATGGAATCAGTATAGATTAGTGAATTGATTAAACTGAGTTTATCAGTCAAAATTGGCCACAGTGTTTTCACTAAGTCTAAATTATTTCCGGTGATAGATAAGTTAAAATTGACAGAAGGTACCGAAATGAAATTGACCACAGCTTTTACAGTACTGTCATTCTTTTAACTTTTGGAGTTGGAACTCCCAGATTGAAAGTTAAAATTTGAAAAAAAAAAAAAAAAATTGTTGAATTTCAATTTGGTAAAAATTTGAAATTAGTTACTTGTCTGATAGTTTTCTAATCGATATTGATCGCTAGAAATCAGTCAAGTGAACGTTTGTGCAAGATACTCGTTAAATTGGATTAAAATCGTCAAACAATATGAAATGACCAGATTGAATGAGTGGCAATAGTATTATTTGTCTAGACAGTAAATCTGATAGGATTGGTTTAAGAATTACTGAAATCCTATTGGTGGGATTTCCATTCATGTAATTTCATATTCTATGTTTGGATAGGTTTTGTCAATATTAACGAAGTAATGCCAAACCAGCCAATAAAAAAAAAAAACAGTCCAATTTTATTGGAAAATTTATCCCTGTAAATAATTGCTTAATACTGGTTATTAATTTCCTAGATAGAATTCATTCAGTGAATTGATAACTGATATCTTTGTAACCATTGAGTTATCCGCAGTTTTGGATGTCAATTGTGAGGTTAAAAGTGGAATCTGATATGTGGATTACATTGGATCTGTTAATTGACAAAAGCTTGTCCCTAGATTTGATGCATCAGTAGGGTTTCGAAGCTTGTCAATAACCATAAAAGTTTAGAGTGTAATAGTGAACCATGTTAATTCTTCTGTTTAAGTCAGATAATCAGATGTGGATTCGTAGTATCCATCTAATAAGCATGCCAGTCATCCGAATAAATGGATTCTCTAGTGTTTGGAAACAAGAGATAATATCTTATAGTGATTATAGGATAGCTAGATGATCAATGGATCTTTAGAATATAAGATAAGGTGGTTAAGGGTTTTTTGGAAGAAAAAACTGATGGTATGGGACATCAATAATGTTGGAAAGGGAATTCTAGGACTGTAAAGATTTGATGATCAATGGTGTGTTTTAGTACCTAGTCGCGATATGGGAAAGAAGAAAACCATTCGGTCAAATGTGGGGTATCTTGAAAAATTTTGAGGTTTAATCTAGATCCCAATGTGGTATCTCATTATTTACAAAATCAGAGGCCCTCAAATCTATTTCTCGTTTTCGTAATTAATCCTTTACTTCTTAGTAATTTTTCGAATATAAGATATCATACTGATTTATATAATTCTTTCCAGCATGAAGTTATTCTTTTGAAAGACTGTTATGTCATATAAATTACTACTTGTGTGAATAGACTTGGAATTCAGATAAATTCTAAGGTTAAATTGTTTTAATTTCTTAAACCTAGAATATCTCTGTTACATAAATGGGTTTCGATGAAATAGTAGTTTCTATCACTCAGATTGGAAATATTTGAAAGAAAATTCATGTTTGTAATGAAGTGAATCTTTTAGTGGAAGCACTTATTACTGATTTTTCTTGGATTTGGATATTTTTATATATCATCTTTCCAGTTAGCTTTTATTGAAATTTATAATTTCTTTAAAAGGAAGGGTGAAGATGGGATAAAATTCTATTTGGAAATCTGTTGGTTGCATAGTTTTTGGAAAAGAACCACTAGGGTATAGAAATGAGATTTGATCTGAAAGGAATTTCGGATAGATTCAGAGTAAGATGCCTAATTGGAACTTTTCGAATAAGAAGAAATTCTCTAGGGATTGTGTGGACAATCTGAAACTAGAACAGGCTTGGAATTTGAATCATTATCTATAAGTAGTACAATAAAAGGTCAAAGGTCACTAATTCCATTTTGATTGGAATAGAAGTAAGTTTGATCAGAATTCAAGTCTGAGAGTTCTATATTGGGTCAACCTAATCTTAGTTTAAGTACTAGAATCAGAGAGAGGTTGATTGAGTGGAGGAAATTATGTAATTAGAGGTAACTTGGATTGAAAAACTATTGAGAGTGAATGTTATTCGTCTCAAAGATTTCTCGGATATGTTATTTACTCATGAGAAATAGAAAATATTTTGTAGCCTATTTAGTTTACCTGAATGCTGGTTTCTACATTAATCCACAAGAAAGCAAGAAAGCTAATCCACTCTACAAAGCAGCAAATCTAATCCACTCTACAATCCACAACCACACACAAAAGGAGGGAAGGGCAAGATCATAAATGCATCACTCAAAAAACAAGCATGATCAAGGAGCTCAATGGTTGCACCAAACTCGTGAAGGCTCTTGCAGGATTGTGGTGGCTATCTTTGTTTAAAGACACGTTTGCTATCATTAAAGCATGTGATGTCTGTTAACGAGCCAAGAAAAATACCAAAGCAGACTTCACACCACTGACTCCCATTATAGAAGGCGAAGCCTTCCATAAGTGGGGAATTGACTTTGTTGGACCAATCAGTCCAGCCGCAAAACATACCCAAGCTCGTTACATCCTCATAGCCACAGATTACGCCACTAAGTGGGTTGAGGCTCGAGCAACGAAGGACGCCAACGCCAAAACTGTCACGCGTTTTCTTTATGAAAACATTATTACACGTTTTGGTTGTCCTATAGAGCTAGTTAGTGATCACGACATGCATGTTTTAAATGTTGTCATTGATAACCTCCTACGCCATTACCTTGTTGTTCACAAAAAAAGTACACTGTACTATCCTAGAACCACAATCATATTTTTCCCTTGAAGTTCTTCACTTGCATCAAACAGCTTAGTTGTGGCTTCAGCAGAAAAGTGGCCTCCGCCAATACCCTCATGAGCCTAAGATATGATAGGCCATATCTCAGATTTGTAAGCACATCGTCGAATTATACTGTCAATGCCCCTTTTGTAAAGTTGTCCCGCTATTAATTGAAAGGGCGCTGCTTTTAGCAAAAAAAAAAAAAAATTGTCGTCGTACTCAAGCCTTCTTTGAGTTTGTCTGTTGTTAGGAACTAAGTGATCTCCTCAGCCCATAAGGGTGTAGCATCAATCTGAAAAAGGCATGCATCAGGCAGATCATCGTTGACTAGTGCAGTTGCTTTTTCAGCGTTTGGTAGTCGGGAAAGGTGATCTGCCATAAAATGTTGGGTCCCTTTTCGAACGACTATGCGGAAATTAAATTCCTCTAAAATCAATAGCCATTGAGTGATACGTCCCATTTTATAGGACTTATTAACAATATCTAATAGGGCTTGATGGTCAGTGTAGAATGCAAAGGTCTGGTCTAAATAATCTCTTAGTTGTTGCACAGCATAGACCATCGCCAATGCTTCTCTCTCGGTGGTTGTATAGTTTACTTTAGCAGGCACCAGTTGCCTGCTCAAGAAACGTATTGGGAAGTCTTTGCCATACTCGTCCAGTTGTGCAAAAAGACCTCCAATGGCATACTTACTTGCGTTAGTATGCACATGGAATTCTTTCGTTTAATCTGGCGAGCGGAGTGTGAGAGCCGTGGTAAGGGCTGTTTTCAATTCCTCAAAGGCTTTAATTTGTTCTTTGGTCCAACGAGGATCTACCACAACTAAATAAACGAGGCGTGCCTTGTCGGCATAGTCGATTATAAAGATGCGATAATTATTGGTATGACCGATAAAGACATATACTTCCTTCATTGTTGCAGGTTTATTGCGCTATGGAACGGCATGGTGAGTTGAGCTTGCAGGAGGTCAGAAAATACTTCAGGTCCCTATAGGGACTGCTCTTTTTCGAAGATTTGAGCTAATAATAGACTTTCCGGATGTTCTTCCTCTCGCAAAAACTCATCTCAAAATTCATTTTATTGCTTTTGTTCGACTTGTGGGTCTGGGTAATCTTTTGGCAATGTGGAAGCCGCCCAGTAGCTACCCTGGGGGTCAGCTGATTTGATATTATTTTGTTGTTGTACGTGTTGTTGGCGTTGTGCTCTAGCTAGAACTCTAACAGGTTCGGATGATATATGACGTGCTGGTAGAATCCTGTTAGGTTGTTTGGACAGTCCTTGAAACTGTGTTTGCGAACACAGTCTGGACACTCCGCATGGTATTGGTTCTTAACTTTACAATCAACCATGAAGTGTCCTGTTTTCCCACAAATAAAGCAGTGGTTGCTCATTGGGCTTGTGGCAATAGCATAACCATCTTGGATGGCTAGTTGTGCTGGGTTTTCTAGTGGTGTGGAATACTCATCTCGTTTGCACGAGCAGGAGTTGTCGGTTTGATATTGGTGAGGAATAGATGATGGAAGTGTTGCATCGTGATGATATGAGTGATCGTAGGAGTTTTCTACCATATGTGCTTGTGCAAACTCTCGAGGGTGTCTATGTTTTTGTGCTCCTAGATCTTGTTGTCCTCTTGGTGGTGGTCCTAAGTGCGCCAACTGTGGTTGAGGTTCATGTCTAGGTTGTCTGGGCAACTCTTGTATATGGACCTGGTTGTTTCGTGGTTGGTGGTGCGTGTGGTGGGGCTGTGAAACAAACGGCTGTCAAGGAGGTTGATAGTGTCCCCCTGACTGGTTGTGAGGCTGGTTCCTCCAGTTATAATAGCAATAAAGAGATGTATGCCCCATAAAGTCGCAGATGTCACATTTGATTAATGAAGTATCTGGGACTGGTTGGTATGAAGGGCATTCATTGCCAGTGTGGGCACCTCGACAATGAGGACACCAAGTGTTTTCTCGTCTATGATGGATTCGGCCAATGGGTAATTGACCTGGCATCAAACTCTGGATAGACTTAAGAGTATTTTGAAACTCTTTCGTGAGTTTCTCCATCTGTTGTTGGTGTTGCTGGTTAAGCAACTCCATCTCGGTTTTTCAAAACTGTTCTCGAGTTTTGTCGTTTGGTCGAGCTTCTTGGACATCACGATGTGCTCTCCGTTCACGTGGTTCATCAACATCTGAGCCCTCGTCTTCTTCCCAAATGGCATCAGACATGGCTTGTTTCAAAGATGTATATTCATTGGAACAAAGTTCACATCATATCCATCGTGGGAGGCCTATGAGGAACCAAATTATGAGCAAAGACTTAGTGGGTTGCTCTTGTACCTGACTTTTTAGTCTTTTAAATCGTTCAATGTAGTCACGGACTTTTTCGTCTTTTGTCATTTTGATGCTACTTAGTTTGACAAAAGGACTTTCTATCAAGCAAAATGGCTTGAAACGTTTGATAAAGGCCTCCTTCAAGAGTGACCAGTCACGTTTATCTTCACGATCAAGGTTAAAAAACCATTGTTGTGCGCGATCGATCATGATCATCGAGAAGAGCTGTACCATGGCGTCTGGTGATGTCTCGCTATAGACATCACATGCATTCTCAAAGACTTGAAGAAATCTTTGAGGATCAGTGTTACCATCGTACTTAGGTAAATCTAGCTTTGGGGTACGTTTTTCAGTACGTGGAACATTATTTTGCAAAAGCTCCATTTAAGTGAGCTCGTGCATGTGAAGATTCGGCAGCATGAAAATGTGGTCGTTTATATGGAGCTTCATAACGCATGGGTTTCCATCTGTCGAATGGGTTTGTCGATGGCTCTTGGACTTGGGATTTCATCCTGGAATATATATTAAATCGATCATGTTTGGTGGATGGGAAGACCATCTCTGGTGGATAGTCCTCTCTGGAATTCGGATCGTAAGGTCTATCCATAACAAGTTTAGAGAACCTTAGGAGTTTTGAAATAGGCCTCTTGGACTCGTTGGGAACGTGATCGCTAAGATTGTAATGCAGTCATTACGACCCAAGGCAGATGGAGACTCGTGTAGTTGTTGTCGATTATGGCAGTGCAGCTTGTGGATCGTGTGGATTGTCAGATAGATAGTCGATTCAAGCTTTGGATCGGATGTATGTCGTGCTCATTAGTTCTGATCGTCGTTGGAAAATTCTGTAGTCTATCGCGGATCTGGTCCGGTTGAATTGTGAGTAAACCCCTCTGTCGAGATTGGATGCAGATCCACTGGTCGAGAGATGAGCAAATCTCGTCGATCGAGATTTAACGGAGGTCGTCAATTGAGATGTAACGGAGGCCGTCGGTCGAGATGTAAAGGAGGTCGTCGGTCGAGATGTGACAGAGTCCGTCGATCGAGATGTAATTGAAAGCTATCGGTCGAGATTCGACTGAAAGCTGTCGGTCGAGATTCAACTGAAAGCTGTCAGTCGAGATTCGAAAAAAAATGCATTAGTTGAGATGTGAGTAGTGGGCTCCGGTTGAGATATTGAGTAAGTGTTTCGGTTGAGAGCTGAACAATAGCTTCAATTGAGATGGGAGCAAATGCGTTGGTTGAGGTGTAACTCAAAACATGGCAGGATTTTTTGTGTAGCGGCTCAGTCGAGAGTTTGTGTGTAGCGGTTTGGTCCAGACGAGGGTCGGCTCGGCTTGGCAAGGAGCGTGAAGCGTTGGTCGAGAACTGAGCTGCACGTTGGTCAGGACCAAAGTGGTGAGCGCTGTAATGAATGTGTGGGAGTCCTCAGAGCGATGGTTTTGCCGCACAGATTGGAATGGTGTGGCTCGGTTTAGTGTCTGTGTAGTTGTGGAATGGCGCCAAATGTTCACAAATTCCACTGAATCTGTGAACACGGCTTTCTCTTTTCTTCTTTTTCGTTCTTTCTTTGTTCTTCTGTTAGTTACGGTTCTTATGGTTCTGAACTTCTTATTATAATGGTTTCCAGCAAAAGTGTCTTCTCAGATCACAGTGAGTATTCCCCAGCCTGTCAGAGGGGAGAGTCAGATTCGATACTCAACTACATGCATAAACAAGCCATGCAACCAGTCCTAGCTCAAGAGGATCAGCGTTCTGGATCAAGGAGCGGTTCTACAAACTATCTACCAAAATCAGAAAACAAACAAAGACAAGATTAAGCTACTCAATCAAGAAAACAAGAAACAAGAAAACTAGATTCCTAACAGCACTCTAGCAGCCCATGGATCAAGAAACACCCATTTCTTGATGTTTGGAATTCCCAAGAACAATCAAGAACTGGAATGTAAAAGAATATGCAAGATCTACACCACAAATCCAACATATTTAGTTTACTTGAATGTTGATTCATACATTAATCCACAAACAAGAAATGAAATCTAATCCACAACTAAGCAAGAGAGAAAACAAGAACCTAGTTATTCCACAACACAAAGGAAAACAAGCATGCTCATAAAAACTTCACTCAAGAACATTGCCCTGAACAAGGACCTTAGCAATCATCAAGAACTCGTGGAGGATCTTCGTTATCTGCTCAAGATAACTTGACAATACATTCAAAAAGCTCCCTCACAAGAGAGGGTGTTGTAAAGCTACCTTTACAAGCTTTACTTCTGGCACCACTGGCGCCAGCATTGTCCCCGGCGCCAGCAGCGCCCCTGCTGCTCCCGACGCCACTGAAACCCAGAAGGTAATCAGAGTCAGTTTGAGAAAAATCTCACTTTATTGATAAATCTGAAAAGGTTACATTTCAAGTGTGTGACCGACCCTAGTCTCCAGGGAGCTGGCATGCCAACGCGAGTGCCAGGACAACATTCCAGCAAGGGAGGCTGAGACTTGGTTGGAGCTCGCCCTAAGTCGCAACCCGCACTCCCCTATAGTATTGGTGGGATTCGGCACCCCCCTCATACCAAGCACTCTACCCAAACTGGTAAAGCACATTTTTCTCTCTCTAGGATTCTCTCTCTCTAGAAAGTCATTTTATCTCTCTAGATTTTATTGATCCCCATGCTTCCTTTAATCATGCCTAGATCGTGTGAGGTGATTGCACATCGATCTGAGCTCTCTGAACTTCGCTAGAACCGATCAAAGATTTTCAGCCATAGGAACTTGGCGCTGGCTGGATTCTAGTCACAGTGGCGTCAGGAGCGTCGCCGGCGCTGTTGGTGCCTGGAGCGGCATCGGCGTCGTTGGCGTCGGGAGCAGCAGGGGCGCTGCTGGCGCCAGTGGCGCCGGAAGTAAAGCTTGTGAAGGTAGCTTACACTGTGGGCAGCACCTTGCACAACAGTTGTCTTGATGAACTCCAAACAGTGGCCATTTCCGTGAGATCCGCATAGCTAATCGGCCAGTCGGCTCTGATACCACATGTAGCGCAGGCATCCCAAAGGGAGCCGGGAACCACGACTTAGCTTTCCAACCTTCAACTCTTGCCATCCAAACCCACTTGACATACAAGCAGCCAACTCGCCAACAACGATCAGACTTAACCAACTTGAAGTTCTGAAAACCAACATTGAGATCCAACCTGGCGCCATGCCAGATCGGGGGTCCCGATGTGGGTGACTTCCCTTCAAGCAAGCCGCCCGACATACATCAAACTTAACCAACTCGAAGCTTCATTACAAACGAGTAACATCCATTCCAAGCAAGCAGTCTGAGTTACATCAGACTTAACCAACTGAAAGCTTCGTCACGAGCGCTGGAAGCCAACCTGGCGCCACGCCAGACTGGACAGCCATAAACAGATAACTTCCACCCAAGCAAGCCATCCAACTCAGCCGACAGGTTAGAGCCCGTTCCCCAAGAGCTTAACCCATTCAAGTTCATGCAAGGAACACTCAGAACCACAAGTCGCGACAGATATGGAGACAACCAGTTCCTGGACCAAATGGTCCCGACAGCATATCGTTGGAGCCACGGACCGAATGGTCCCGATGGCATACCGCTGGCATCCCGGGATACGACCCTCAGCTATGTGCCAACTTAAAAATTTTGAAGCGGCCTTACAACTGGCGCTTTTACCAAACACTGAAATCCAGAAGGTAATCAGAGTCAGTTTGAGGAAAATCCCACTTTATTGATAAATCTGAGAAGGTTACATTTCAAGTGTGTGACCGACCCTAGTCTCCGGGGAGCTGGCATGCCACGGCGAGTGCCAAGACAACATTCCAGCAAGGGAGGCTGAGACTTGGTTGGAGGGAAGTCACCCACATCGGGACCCCCGATCTAGCATGGCGCCAAGTTGGATCTCAATGTTGGTTTTCGGAACTTCAAGTTGGTTAAGTCTGATCGTTGTTGGCGAGTTGGCTGCTTGTATGTCAAGTGGGCTTGGATGGCAAGAGTTGAAGGCTGAGAAGCTAAGTCGTGGTTCCCGGCTCCCTTTGGGATGCCTGCGCTACAGAGGGGGGCCCTTAAATAAGCAAGAAGGCTGCCCATGTGGAGCCCAAGTGGCAATTCCATCAAATTAGAAATTACATGTGATATTTGCCCTTCCACTAAAGGTCACCATCAAAAGGTGGCCCACTCTAACTAATTTAAGGGGGGTCTACATTTATTTACAATGCCTAGGAAGTATTACTAGCTCCTACAGGGTCGTTCCTTCTTTGGGATACACCATGTAGGCTCACATAGATAATCCAATGTTGTCCTAGCTAGTAATTTCTCGGCTCTCATGCTTGGCTCTCAACTTCTTCTGCTCTCCTCCTTCCGAGACCTCCTCGGTCATGGGTAAGAGATGTTTTGTGTCTTCAGCTTGACTTGGCATCTGGGGATTCTCTGGAATCTGCCAACACTCACCCATGCTAGTGCAACGACATATGACCTACTTCATACTTAAGGTTACCAACAAGTGTACAAAATTAATTTATACGATGTTTACGAAATTGGCAAGCCAACTTACTTGGAGTTTGACAAGGTTCTGAAATGTCATTATATAGTGACCAAGGTTTGAGATCACACCTTCCTAACCATTGTGAATAACTATACCTGACTCATCCTGCTGATAGAGACCTTGTCCAATTTTTGACCACTCAAATACACTTGATAAAATATTGAGGCAAAAGAATCATATCAAGTAATGCGAATGCATCTCTTCAAGCAAAGAAATTGGCATATTTTTCCACTGAAGAAAATATGATTTGCAACAATTTCCATCTTCTTCTTAAAATTGAAACTCCCATATAAGGAGCTCATATGAAACTACTTTTTTGCTATCCCCTTCAAACTTGGAAACAATTTATTTGTTGCATTACTTTAAGGGGAGGAAAATCACTGATTGTGAATACATTATTGTATTTGGGGAACTTAAAATTCCAAGATTGGCAAACCATTGTACTGCTTTGTTTTTTTATCATTTCACAAGCTAGGAATTCAATATATATTGGAAAGCATGCTCCCCTCACATGTACATGAGCTCATAGAAACTAAACTTCAATGGACTTTTAATCCAATTACAAAATTCTACAATGAGAATACCAATGTCTTGTGATTATATGTTTTTATTGGTATGAAGTTGAGTATAAAGAATGTGCCTTAAAAACTCAAGTAAATCATTGGTAGACTTCAGAAAAAAGTAGATTGATTTGTATATGAAGACCAAACTTGCCAATTAGAATTCACAAAACATATCATGTCCTAAGTGCTATGTTGTGAAAGACACCTCTCTTCTCAATCCTTCTTGCATCAAAAGGTTTGTCTCTACCTCTCCAACCTGTCTCTTGAGGTTGAGTAGTAGTATCTTGAGATGTATCCTCATATTCATCACTTGGAAGGTCTTTCATCCTTAATGAGAAATTCTTTCGAATGCAAGTTTTTTGAGGATAACTCAAAAGAGGTTTCTCGAGCACTAATTTGAATTTGCTCAAAAGCTCAAATCTATGAGGACTAGTCTTAGATTTTGACTACAATTTCATCTAGATTAATAAATTGGTACTTGCTCCTAAATTTAATGTGATGATCAAATACAATGCATTCAATGCAACACGAAATACATTTGATGTGTTTGCATTTGATTACGCACATAGATCATCAAAGTCAAACATCAATAGATGCTTCAACTTGGCCTTGGAAAACAATGTCTCTCCCAATTTGAAATTGCATCTCAACAAATGAAAGTGCAAATGATTCTCATCAAAATAATGATAGATCATCCCGAATCTTAGATCATCCCGAATCTAAGCCCTCGGATTATCAATCGATAGGTGAAGACCTTTACCCTAAGTCCCTAGTCTAAGAGTCATATCCATTTGGTGGTTAAACTAGGTCAATCATGTGCATAATCACCAACTTCTCTCAAATTAAGCTTCTTGAACTTAATATGTTTCTTGGTATGATGAAGAAAAAATGTCCCTCTAACTAGACATTTTTAATAATTGTATCACCTTCAAGTGATCTCTAATTAAAAAACAAGCTTAACTCCCTTGGTTTAAGGAAATAGATATTTCTTCAACCCATGATAGAAGACTTAAAGCCAAAAATGAAACAACTAACCAAATTAAACTTATTAACAACAATACTATGCTTTCTATTGCTCTTATTGCATCAAATTCTATTGATTTGGTAGTTGATCTTACTTGCATATTGCATATAGTTACTAAGTCCCTTCCATATTGCTCCTCTGGCATCAAATTTATGTGAATGACATTTGATTTGGAAATTGATCTTACTAACAAATTGCACATAATTACTAAAGCCCTCCATAATGCTCTTATCGCATCAATCAATTTTACGTGAATGAGATTTGATTTCGTAGTTGGTCTACTTCTAGGCCCTACCCGACTCAGCCTAATGACCTCCATAACTATGTTGCCATTTTTGCCAATTGCCAAGGACACTAAAATTACCAATTAGATGACAATGCTTTTGATTCATGTTGCAAATCATAGCCAAAAATGAAGTACCAAGTCTAATTTGTTATCTTGGTACTAGTTGAAAATATCAAGCTTAGTAGTCCAGATTGTGATCTCAATTCCAAGTCTCAAACAACATATGAGGGGCCAAATATTACGTGCTAATAAAGTTTTTGTTTTCATGGTTCAGAGTTCCCAATTATAATTTGATCTCTAGCAAATGAGAGTTCCCTTGATAGAAATCTACCTTACATCATTTCATTTAGGTTCTTATGTACTATGTGACGATGCCTAAAACAAAAAGAATCAAAGGGGAAAGCATAGGGAAATAATAGTGTTACGAGTGCTCTTCAAAAGGCCTTTTCTTCCATGACATTTCTAATTACCCTATCTTATTGTCATCTTCAGAAAGCTTTTATGTGGTTGCCTCAAACAACAAAGAACAAAGGATAAAGGAGGAAATGAATAGTGTTGTGAGTGGTCAAACAAATGACAGAGGTTGAATGTATACTTGCTGGGGAACTGGTTTGAGTTATAGAAACCCAGTTGCCTAACAAGCGTGATGCTTACAAATATTAAAACAGTCCATACCAGACTAAGCTTGTGATTATATGTAATTATTCGATGTAGAGTACCAAGAGATGGATGGGATAGCTGATGCAAAAATAGAACAGATTGTACTTACTGATTGCAAAGGAACTAGAGATTATATATAAAAGATTCTTAAGAAAATACAGAAAGGTTAATCATTTCACAAACCCAGAAAGAAAATTCAATTCACACTAAGCCAAGCAGAAATAGTAGCAAAAGTAACTACGACATTGTACTTCTTCCTGATAGACTTTGGAACGCAAATGTAAAGCTTCCTTCAAAAAGATGATTGAATTAAATTCCTCATTTCATGCCCTGCGTAACCGAATGAGCATTGGTACTGTACAGATAGCCCCAGAATACAAAGTATGTACTTTTACATGTGTTACTCCATAGAAATGGAGCTTAACAATGCACATGTAGAACTGAAGACCTAAGTTTGATCCAACTTCATAGAGAACCCTTCGAACTGCACAGAAGATGTCACAACACAAACTTCATATGTGGCGCAGATTACACCATTCAAAACGGCCTTCCAAGGGAACATCGTTATCAAAATCAAAGTTGTATCTGCAGAATAAAATCAGACCACAAATTCTTCATGATCAGTAAGTAAATTGGTCAATCTCAACAAATCAGTAATCACTCCAAAAGGCAGCTAAAACATCGACCCAAGAATTAATGAATAATTTGGCCAACAAATCAGCCGGTAATCTAAAACTTTAATTCTTTCATCTCTGGAATTAGTTCCTTGTTGAGATTCTTGAAGAAATGAAAGATAACATACATGTATTAATATGTATGTCTAATTGCAAACATTGTGAAAGAACAGGCACCTTTCCGATAGCCTTCTTTGAACCTGTTGAATTTCTGTATGAGAAAAAAACTCCTCTATTTCTTGGGATGCTGGAACAACTAGGCCCTCACTTGCAGTTCGTCGTGCCGCCATTGTGAAGCTCTGATTGGCTCGTACCCTGGATGTCGAACCTGGCGCTTCCATAGCCACTTCCATATGACTGAAATTGGAGGTGGGAGTGCCTTCTCTCAAATCTCTCACAGGAATTGATTGACTGCTAATACAAAGAAAAGAATAAAAATTGTCAGAAAAGAGTCACAAGGTCAACAATTCAATTCCATTCAGTCGCGCAAATGAGGAGATACAAATAATTGTGGGCTACACACAGATAAAGTAAAATGCAATGTAATCAAATCAACTATATAGACATGTAATGAGCTTGCAAATTCTGCCAAATAGACAGTTGAGAGGCGGCACTTGAATCAAAATATCTGCATGATTGTATGCTGTACAAGGTACGCGCAAAAAACACCCATGATTGCAGAAGACGGCTTATTTGCTAAAATCTCCAAAGTGAGAAAAGAAAAGCCTATGGAGCAAACTAAGAGCCTCATATGCATCTTGGCGTCCAAGGGGGGCACAAAGAAACTTTGGATGCCAAGCTTAACCAACTGAGACAACCCTGTTGGATTGTCTCATATGAAGACTCTCAAGAACAAAAATCCGCATTACGGTGGTATGATATGCCACCATATGCTTCGCCGCAAAGGCGACAGGGCACACAGTTGGGCTAAGAGATTTGTGCCTCATCATACATTACCACAGCTTTGTCTATGGTTCATAAATGGACGATAACACGACTCCCCACATGATTTGGCAATGACCCTTACGCCTCACCGCTACCATGACTCAGCCCAACATACCTGAGGGGGCAATACCCTATACATCACTATATAAAAAGAAACTACATGAAAGGAAGGTAAAACTCACTTTTCATGAGCTGAGAGGCACTCATAGTCCATTGTATTATCACCAAAAGAGGCCTCCATCTGCAATATTCACAATCCATATTCAATGAAATTGTTTTTATTGATATCAGCCAAACCACTAAAATAAATACAATGAAAGAAACCAATTTTCTACCATGCAAGTCAGGTTATACAAGGAGAGAAAATTGCAAGTGATTCTGGGGGGTAAAAATTTGGGATGACTTGTTCTTAGCAAGTCTGATCAGGTTCAAAAAAGAACAGGATAAATTTATATCATGAAAGATGCTTCAGAAATGCAGCTATTTCCAGCTTCTGAACTTAAAAGCTCTTCCATTCACATGTCGCCCACAAGGTGGCCTTTTAGTGAAGGCCTTATTTTCGGTGTAATAAGTTGGGGATTCGTATAAAATGAACTACACAATGGAGCATCTAAGAAAAAAATACATAGCTGAAGGATTATAGAAGGTTTGGAAGGATTCTGATTGACTAAAATGAGCTGGTGACATACAGCCTAGCCGGGATTCAAGTGCAGGAATAATGCATAGCATGTGCCAATGTACCGTCTTGCATCCACAGAAGAACCCAGCCAAATTTTCATGGTTTGGGTTCTAAAAATTACCTCAAAGCCTAGGTCCATAGCAGCGCCACCGCTGGCATCCGTTTCTGCGTCCACTTGCAAAGGAAGTTTGCTTCCGTCGCTCATGTCGAAGCTCTTCCTAATTTTCAACCTGTGCGAAGAAAGAGAACTGCTTCTCAGCATCACTTTCCCAACCGACACCACCCCCATCTCCATGGCCAGAGGCGCATCCCGGAGGAACCCCGCATTCAAGGACTCCCTTCCGGAAGCGCTTCCGGAGCAATGGGAAGCCTCATAATTATTCTGACAATACGAATAATTGCTTCCAGCATTATCGGAGGCCTTTGGTCTGTATGCTTCCACGGTAGTGGCAGAAGCTGAATGCCCATGTGATTTTCCAACGGAAAGCTTCTCGCTGTTTAGTCCATTGCCAACGCCACCGCTTCTGCTGATGAACCTACCTACTTTCTCCAGCTTCCGGCTTCTCAGTTCTAGGTAGCAGTAATCAATCCGCGGTGGCGCTTCCAGTCTTGGTGGAGCTTCCAGCTTGGTGGAAGCAGATATGGCTTGCTCCAGTGCTAGTGTTCTTGCCCGCGTCCTTACGCCCATGGAAGCATGAGTCACTTCCACAGCCACTTCCCCAACTCGCTTCCCTTTGCGCATATACTTCCCCATTATGAATTATAACTGGAAAGCCAAAGCACTGTGAACTTTACACTCCACCGTTGCTCTAAGAGCTCGACTTGCTCAAGGATAGGGATGAGCGGTAGAATTACACGCAATTGAACATGGCTAAAAAGCTTGAGGATCAATTGGTGAAAAGCTCCTGAGGTGGAATAGGACAGCCATCGCAAGGAAAACTCTACCAGAATAAAGCCATGGAGGGCTTGAAAAACAGAATGCAGATGGAAGAGGGGGCAGCAGCTGATGAAGACGAACACTGAGTGCAGAAAGGGTGGTGAAAGCGAAAAAACAAGGGGAATATCACATCCAGGAGCAAGATACGCTAGCTCTGCGTGTGATCAACAGAAAAATGAGCTGCAAAAGCGAGGAATTGCTGAAAATAGAGAGGGGGTAGGACAAACGGAAGGAGGCTGAGATGATGCTGCGAAAGATGAGGAAGTGCCCAGAAGGCGAAAACGAGGCCGCGAGACAAGACACCGATGCAGAAGAAAAACAAAGACAGAGCAAAACGGATGCACGAGAGCGAGAGAGAGAGAGAGAGAGAGAGAGAGAGAGAGGGGGAGGGAGGACGAAAGAGTATATACTGTAGTATATTTTTCCTATACAAAAAAGTGTAGAAGGGCAACCTGCTGTTCCGGTGAGGAAGACGAAGGCCACCGACACGTGGCGGGCGGCGAGCTTTCCCGCCAAGGCGCCTCCTCTGAGCTTCGGCGTCGCTTCTCCCAAACTCGTTAACGCCCGTTAAGTACGAGTTAACGGCCGCTTAATCCCGAATTAGGCGCCGTAATCGCCCCCCATTTGCCTGAATTAAACGGCGGTTAACTCTCTCTTACCACGCCGCGATGGCCTTCCGTCAAGAAAACACACCGCCGTCAGGGAATCTGGTCCGTCCGATCGGCATCTTGGGAACAGATTGCTGACGTGTAGCGCATCGCAACGGACGCGATGGGTGCAGAGAAAACACTACTTCCACAGAAATGAGTCAACCTACAGTCCTACGTACGCTGAGTCGGAGTGAGAGCGTACCAATCCCGGCAGAGGACTCATCATCCCAGATCCGCTCGCTTTTCCACTTGGTCCTCGGACTTTACGAAGAGGCCCTGGCGGCGCCCGCACGAGTCATCTCACCGCCAAATGTAGCAGGCTGCAGGACCGACAGGGGGACGGACGGCCAGTGGGCAGGTCCCAGAATTGGGCCTCTATAATTAGCTGGAGGCGGCCTCCGGACAAAGCTAGAGGTAGTTGGGGGCGCCACGTCAGCGGAGGGACAAAATGCCTCGAGACTCGAGGCCGGGAAGGCCGCTACAATTGTCGGGCCTGACAAACGTTGCTAAATTTGGCAGGGCGGCCCCAAGCCATTATCCAATCCTCAGGTGCTCTAAATCCGAATGCCCCGTCCCCGTCGTCTGTGTATGGAATCTAAGCAGCATCAGAAAATGATAGTTAAAAGCTAACAAGTCTTATCTACTACACTCTTCCTTTTTTATTTGCTATTTTAGCTTTTTCTTTTTCGAGAAGTCGGTTTTTGGAGAAAGATCTCGGTTCCGCTCCACAGAGCACTAATGCTTTGTTTGCCACTATTAGTACGATCAATATGGTTACAATCATTCTTGGGCGGGTTAAAGTTTTTTGCATCGCATTGGGTATAGGCTAGGGTATCAAAGAATGAGCCAAGCACATTGGAAAAAATCACATACTAAACTTTATAGATATTTGATACTTATGAAACAACAACAAAAAGAAGTTTGGTACCCAATTGATGTGCGCAAAGCCCCAAAATAAATAACTAGATGCATACATGGGCCTTGCCAATTGACATGTTCGTACTAGTAGGTATCCTTCATAGGAGGCGAGCTAGCTAACTATCGGCAGTAGCACGCAAGAGTGGTGAAACCTGCTACAGGAGCCAGCCGTCAGACGAAGGATACCTGACGTAGCAGTTGCAGATGGATGGTTAGAGATTAAACCCTTATTCTGAGGCCCTGCTATGGCCTAAAATTAGGCTCCTCTTGACCAACCACAACATGCCAAGTGTCTATCATTGCCCTTGACAATTGCTACGTATCCACCATTTCTTCAGAACTCAAATAATTATATGCATTACATAACAAGTCATACCCTTACCCATGCCATAGTGCAATAAAAAAATTGAGTTTTGAGCAAAACGGTGGCCTAATAATATGTCAAATGGCCGAGCCCATTCCTACTTGTCATTGCAATGGGCTAGCCGCATTTGTTCTATAATGCATATAATTATTTTAATTTTGAATAAATGGAGCATATAAACATGTCAAGTTATTGATTTTGGGGCCAACCCTACTATCAAGTATATTTCCTAAATTTTTATATCTACCAATTATGTATAATGGTTGATAAATTCTGGGATTTTAAGGGCCAATTGTTTGAAATCCAATTGATACTTGATGCAAATTCTAAGTACCAACCAACAATGGTTGGTGACTGTGACAAGTGAAGACCATTTCGCAAACAAACCTATAGGTGCTATACTTCATTCTAGTGGAGAGTTCACATGTAAATGGCATCAAAATATTTGGCTCACATTTTTGCAATATGAGGATTTAACATGAGGGGATTACAAATTGTATTTGGAAGCATGCATATTTGACACACGTGTTCCTCTATGATAGTAAATGGATGTTGTACAATATGTTAGGGCTATAGTCCTACAATAAATGTAGCTTCTTATATGAAAATTGAGTGCTGTTAGGCTATAGTCCTACAATAAATGACGTTCTAGCAAAAGCCTCGTCTCCTCTCCTTTAGGTTTGAAGTTCAACTTTGCTCATTCGCACAACGATGAAAACAATGCAACAAAATTCCACATCATTATGTGAGCTAATTTTCAGGAATTGTTATCACTTAGGCATCAAGGATGGCTTTTAGGTTGTACTAGGAGACCTGTAAATTCAAACCTATAATTGGATGATTGATTGAAGGCTTGCTTGGGAGTTGTGACTTCGCCACCAATGCATTTGACCCACAATATCTTGAGATTTAGTTTTTTTGTGGCCCACAAATCACACAAATGTGCATTTATTAACATTGTGCATTCAATGTAATAGTTGTCAATATGCAATGGATGAATGCCAATGAGAATTGTAGATGTCTTTTGTGAGGCCAATCCACATGCATTTTGGAGCTCTTTGGTGATAGCCATAGAAAATGCAAAACCACAAAACATTGCCAAAAAACCCATAAAAATTGTACTTTCTCTCCATCCCCTGGGAAATAACCTTCGCCCACCTAGATTTAGCTAAATTTGTATCAGAGGAAGCTACTCTCAACTCTGCGAAGGTTCTCTCTCTAGGATCTGAGAGAAACCCGCCAAAAATAGTGCAAAAATCCATAAAAATTGTATTTTCTCCCTATCTCCTGAGAAATAACCTTTGACCACCTGGATTTAGCTAAATCTGTATCAGAGAAGGCTAGTATCAGCTCGGTGAACGTTCTCTCTCTAGGATCTGAGAGAAAAGTGCCAAAAATAGCAAAAAAAAGCCATAAAATTTGTATTTTCTCTCCATCACCTGGAAAATAACCTTCGCCCACCTGTATTTAGCTAAATCTGTATCAGAGGAAGCTACTCTCAACTCGGCAAAGGTTCTCTCTCTAGGATCTGAGAGAAAACCGCCAAAAATAGTGAAAAAAAACCCATATAAATTGTATTTTCTCTCCATCCCAAGGGAAATAACCTTTGCCCACCTGGATTTAGCTAAATTTGTATCAGAGAAAGCTACTCTTAGTTCGGAAAAAAGGTTCTCTTTTTAGGATCTAAGAGAAAACCGGCAAAAATAGTGAAAAAAACCCATAAAAACTGTATTTTCTCTCCATTCCCTGGAAATTAACCTTTGCCCACCTGGATCTAGCGAAATATGTATTAGATAAGGCTACTATCAGCTCGGTGAACGTTCTCTCTATAGGATCTGAGAGAAAACCAATACACCAGAAAAATGTTCGATCTAGTAAAAGGTATTGATCTACTGAGCCCATAGACCATAATGCAAAACTACTATATCGGATTACTTGACAAGATCAAATCTGGTATGAAGAAGTTTGCATCCTACACTTCATTGCCACAAATCTGTCAAGATGTTGTTTTTATGGAGAATCTTATCTTGAAGAAGAGAGTAGATCACTCCTATCCAAATGCGGAAATATCGGATGGGGAATCAGAAAAGTCTGAAGAGTTCATGCTAGTCGAGCAAACAAGGGCAGAAGGCTACGAATCATCAAGGAGTGCAACAGAGTCAAACAGATCGAGTGTAGTAGAAGACAAAAGACCTTGCACTTCAAGCTGTCAACAAGATTATGCTCGCGCAATTCAGTTTCTTGAGAAGGATAAATGTATATACTGCTTTGGCGGTCATCCAATTACAAGATGTCCAATCAAGAATCCGCACTTCTTACAAAGGCAAAATGCAGAGCAGCAAGTTCGACGGCAAGATCTAGAGGTTCAAAGGTCACAAGCAGAATCAAGCTGACAAGGAGCTCACCAAAGGGATGGATGTCAGATTGATCCATCTAAATTGCAAGTTTCTTCAACAACCAGTGGCAAGGTGGAAGTATTGGTCATATCATCTTGCATGTCACTGAACTCAATGGAGGACCACAATAGCCTCCCAATCTATTTTGTGGAAGATCCTAAGGGGAATCTATCACCAGTGTATGCCTATCAACTTAGAGGCAATGGTGTATTGCACTTGGTAAGATGCTATGGATGCGGAGGAAAACATCGTCGAGCCAAATGTCCACATCGAGGGGGTCCATCAACATTCGAGCCCGGATGTTCACAATGTGGAGTTAACCATCCATGCCGAGATTGTCCAATGCGCAATCCACAATTAGCTAGGAGGCATTTGGCTTATGTAGACCAACATGCACCTGTGGTGACCATTCCACCTGTTGATAGAATGCACTATAAACAAAAAATCCTAGTGCCACCGAGTTATGAAACGAGTGAGGAAGAAGAGAATCTGACAAAAGTCCCAAAGTACGCAGAGATACCCTCGGGCAAACAAGTAACACCATCACAAAAGACAGAGCTAGTACAATCTATCAAGCCATTGATAGCTGAGGAAGTCAAGAAATTGGCAACCGAGGAAGTTCGGCAGGTTCTATTAGGACTATTGGTGCAATCAATGCACAGATTTCTTAGTGATGGAACCTGTGCCAATGGAGCGACTTGAAGGCAATTCAGCACAAGATCCAAGGGAAAACGCAATCACGCAGCCAAGAATCACAATTCACAATAGGAGGATGGGCAAGTTTCCACTAGACTTATTCTTCTCAAGAGAGAGAAAATATTCTCTTTAGGACCCCCATGCAACCTAAATCGAGCTATTGATCTCCTATTCTTGCATTAAAGCAGTCTTCACCATGCATGTGCTCCTATGTCCAATTATAGGTCTGGGCCCTCATATGATTATTAGCTATTTAATACGACCACGTCCGAAATGACGTAGCATAACTAATGACCAAATACAACTAGAATGACCGGCTATCCACGTCAAGAATAATTTTGATTCCCTTATATAGGACATGGACATAACAATTTGACTTCTTGATTTCATCTGAAATATGGTGAGTAATGCATCCCACGTCTCCTTAGCTTTGGAGAGAGTGCCAGGTCAAGTGTGAGACTATCTTCGATGGAAGATGATAACAAGGCTATTGCCTTGTCATTTTTCTCCCTCCAGTTGCATAGCTCATTGTTTGTTGTCGTAGGCATTTCTTTTGTGACATCCACCCAGGGGAATAGTCCTTCGCCCTTGAGTATCAGTGATGTCTTAACTTTCCAGGCTAGAAAGTTAGATCCTGAAGAATCAAGTATTTGTGCAGATCTTGCTCTGCATGCTGCTAATTGAAGCCATTGTTTCTTGGAGTCTGTTCCCTTGTTGATGGTTGTTTGTTTGAATGCTTGGTCTCCTGGATCTGCTAGCTTCTTGGCTATGTCAGAATATGACAGGATGATCGGCTCTGATACCAATGAAGAGTGTGATATGCTCTGATACCACTGAAGATGAGAATGAATCAGGATCGCAGTCGCAAAGCTTTCGAAAAGTAACCATGACTCTCTTGCCCTTGGATGGAGTTCAGATGCGATCATTGGACACTGACAACTGAATCACTCCTATAGTCCTCCAGAGTGTAGTCAAGCACTACTGATCTACGTTTATAAAATAAATACAGCATTCAACAAAGTTTCAACCAAGGTGCGAAATTCGAATGAACAAGAAAACTTAGACACACTAATAAACAGCCAATGCATTTGCATTCGAGACCAGACACAACAAGAAAATCATCTATATTGATCTTTCTCTGATTTCTTCAAGCACTGCATGCAAATCCACGCAGTGCGTTGGTGTGGGAGAAACACGGTTCTCTCACGAGCAATCGTCTTGCTTTACTAGCGGACAGTTGGATCTACAGATCCTGGACAAAATTGTTTTTGCACATAGGTGGACATGTATTCTGTATTTCGTCTTGATTGCTTACTTGCATCAGACTACTACATTACACTATATGTGTACTCTGTTTTTTTTATATGTCAAGTATCATCCAGTAAGTATAGTCGCTCCATGTAAATCTAAGATTAGAGTGATTAAGCATCTACAACTAATCAAGGAAATACAAGAGTGGCAGAGTAGCTATGACCTAAAATGTATCTGCTGACATCATGCCATCAGATCATATATCTGTACTTCTGGGTACTTGCATGATCTCGCTGGTACTCTTTGGAGTGTGGAGGGCAGAAGAAGGTTTCGTTTCCGTCGTTGGTTTCATTTTGGTCGTTTGCCTTCTCTCGTACTGGACCGCAAAAGATTCTCGTGCCAGACGCAAAAAGATTCTCATTCGTGAATCTTTCATGTTCGCGAACCGTTTGTCTTCATCTGCTTTGACTTTCGAGTTCGCGAACCATTCGTCTTCGTTTCCTTTGACTTTTGTGTTCGTGAAACTTTTCGTGCTTCGTGTCTCCTGACTTTTGTGTTCGCGAACAGCTTGGTCAGGTTGAGGGTTGAAAGCTAGCAAGTCTTTGTAGTTAGAAACATTTTGTTTCTTCAACAGCTAACCTAAGGATGTGGCTCATGCAATCAATAGATTGATGCCATGTCTCATATGACTAGAAAGTTAGTTTTTGCCTTTTTGGCCACTAGAACTTGAATTCAATCATATGTACAACCTATATGATTATGGTACATGACAAGTACACTATTTTCACACGTGGGAACAGGCTCCACACATGTGTAATCATCCTATATACAAGGATTTGGCCTTGACCAAGCATAATTCTTTCATTTTTCACACTCCTCAAAAATCTAGCTTGGTAAATCTAGCATAGATCTATCTATAACTCCAGGAGCCAATCTTAATTTTACAAATGGAGCTCGAGATACTAATCATGCATAAGCTGCATAGCCAAAGATTCTGATTTGAGACAAGTTGGGCTTTCTACCCCACCATAACTTGTGTGGTGTCGTGTGAGGAACACCAGACTTACATGTCCTGTTATGGATGTATGCGACTGTAGCTACTGCTTCAGCCCACGGTACCCTTGGAGCCTTCGAGTAGGCCATAATGCATCTGACAGCTTCTATCAAGGTCATGTTCTTTCGTTCTACAACACCATTGTGCTGTGGTGTGTAGGCTGCAGTCCTTCTGTGAATGATGCCACATTCATTGCAGAAGTCAGTGAAGCGATTCAGATATATTCGCCACCTCGATTTGTCCTGATCTACTTCACTTTGTTGCTTGTACATCTCTCAGTCCAATTCACGTATTCTGTGAATCTATCAAGTGCTTCAGATTTATTCTGAATAAAATACACTCTAGCAAATTTGCTATAATCATCAATGAAGGTTATATAATATTTGGAGCATCCTATTGAAATCGCATTGAAAGGCCTATAGATGTCAGAATCCACTAACTCCATAATCTTAGTCGTTTTGTAGGAGTCTTTGATGAATGGAGTGCGCAACATCTTACCCTTCAAACATGGATCACAAGTGGTCGAACTGGTTGCATTCAAGATGTTGACCTGTTATTGCTCCATGATGGCTTGCTCGGTAAAGTGCCATTGAGTTCATGTGGCATAGTCTTCTGTGCCACAGAGTGTCTGGCGATCATCATGAGTATGATGCACTTGATCTACAGGTTGGCGTACCTTTATGGTATAGATTTTCTTTCTTTTTGCCTTGAGCGATCAGAGTACTGGTACTGGCATCAACCACGTTGCATGCTTCATCAGAAAATGCCACACGCATTTCTACATCTGCTATTCTTGCTACATAAAGCAATTCTTGCTACAGCGTAGGCACAAACAAAACGTTTTCGAGTCTTCTGTCTTTGCCATTGGTGTCGAGCCATAGTGAACCAATACCGTTCACTTGATGTTTAGATCCATCTCCAAGAACTATGAATCTTGAAGGATCAACACTTCTAAAATTAGACATTATTCGTCTTGATGTCACGAAGTGTGAGGTGGCACTTGAATCTAGGATCACCTCATGTGTGTCAGATGTTGAGGCTGCACACACATCTTCACAGATATAGGCGGTCGAACAGTTTCTGTTCGATCTTTCTTCACCAATTTTTGAGCTCTCAAGCTCCTCGACATAAGATGAATTGTTGTTGTTCTCATGTCTGTTCTGTGCTGATTGGTTTCTTGGGTTCTGGTGGCAATCCACGGTTGCATGACCCTTCTTGTGACAGTGATACACTCAATCTTTGGATTGAGCCAACATGTATCAACCGTGTGCCCGTCTCATCTGCATCTCACGCAAGTTTTCTTTTCTCCACCTTGTTGTTTGGACGTCTCTTTGCTCTTCCAGTTGCCTTTCTCGGTCCCCTCCGCTTGTTGATCATGATCTTGCCTCTGATTCGTCTTCATCTTAGGCTTAAATTGTTTCTTGGATTTTTGTTTGTTGTCGTAGAGGGCCTGGTCAAAACCATCTTTGTGATCAAGATGTGCCTCGACTTCCTCTCGAATCTCGACAATTGCCTTCTTGAGGTTCATGTTGAGATCTTTCGTGAGCAGGGTCCTTGTCATTTGGAATGATCTGGGTAAGGTTCTCAATAGGTACGTGAGCTGCTTCTCAGTTGATATTGTGTTCTCTGCTCCAGAGTTGTGTAGTGATAGAAATAGATCCTTCATCTTTCTCACAAAAGAAGTGAGGTCTTTTCCATGCCACTGTAGATTTGTTAGTTGATCTTCCAGCATCATGATTTGACTCTTGATTTCGTCTAAAATCCCGTGACCAGTGCATCCCACATTTCCTTAGCTTTGGAGAGTGTAGCTTGGTCAAGTGTGAGACCATCTTCGATGGAAGATGATAGCAAGGCTACTGCCTTGTCATTTTTCTCCCTCCACTCGCGTAGCTCCTTGCTTCATGCCGTAGGCATCTCCTTTGTGCCATCCACCCAGGGGAATAAACCTTCGCCCTTGAGTATCAGTGATGTCTTAACTTTTCAGGCTAGAAAGTTAGATCCTGAAGAATCAAAAACCGTGCAAATCTTACTCTGCATGCTACTGATTGAAGCCATTGCTTCTTGAAATATGTTCTTTTGTTGATGGTTGTTCGTCTGAACGCTTGGCCTCCTGGATCTGATAGCTTCTTGGCTATGTTAGATTATGACAATATAACATGGCTTTGATACCACTGATGAGAACGCTGGGTTGTCGCAGTCGCTAAACAGTCTCAAATGCGATGCAAACGATTCAATACAATTCGGATGGAGTTCAGATGTGATCGCTGGCCACTGCCAGCCGAATCACTCCTACAGTCCTCCAGAATGTAGTCAGGCACTGTTGATCTATGTTTGTAAATTAATGTAGCATTCAAAAAATTCAACCGATGTGCGGAATTAAATGAATGGGAGAATCAGATGCACAAATGACAGTAGACACATTTATATTCAAGATCACACATCATAAAAAGTGAGATGTGCACAATGGCTACAAGATTATCTATTGGTTCTCTCTTATTCTTCAAGCACTGCATGCATATCCATGCAGTGCATTGGCATGAGAGAAATACAGTTCTCTCACGAGTGGATGTCTCACTTACTAGCGGCCTTGTGGATCCTGTTTACAGAGAATTGTCTCGCTCACAAGCGGGCCTCTGTTATATATTCTCGTCTTGATTGCTTACTAGCATCAGACTGCTACATTCATCTCTATATATGTATATCTATCAAGTATCATCTAGTAAGTATATAGTCGCTCTGTGTAACCTTTTAGATTAGAGTAACTAAATCTACAACTAATCAGAAAATTACAAGAGTGGCAGATTAGCCACAACCTGGAGTGTATCTGCTGATGTCATGCCATCAGATCAGACATCTATACTTCTGGGTACTTGTATGACCTTGCTGGTCCTTCATGGAGCGTGAGGGCAGAAAAAAGTTTCGTGACGTTTTTCATGTCGCATCCTTGGTTTCATTTTTGTGATCTGACTTTCTTGTGTTGGACCGCAAAAGATTCTCATTTGCGAATCTTTCGTGTTCATGTCTTTTTGTCAAGTGTTCGCGAATCTTTCGTGCTTTGTGTCTCTTGACTTTTATGTTCGCAAACATTTTCGTCAGGCAAAGGGCTGAAAGCTAGCAAAGTTTTGTATATAGAAATGTTTTGTTCCTTCATATAAATCTTGATGGATCTACACTCCGAAAGTCAGACATTATCTCTCTCAATGTAACAAAGTGTGAAGTAGCTCCTGAATCAAGGATTATCTCTTGTGTGTCAAACGTTGATGCTGCACACACGTTTGTACATAGATAGGCTGTCAAATTTCTATTGTTCGATCTTTCTTCACCCATCTTCAAGCTTTCTGGCTCTTCAACATAGGAAGAACTATTATTGTTCTCCCGTTTGCCTTGAGGCTGCTTGTTCCTCGGGTTCTGGTAGCAGTCCATGGCTGTGTGACCCTTCTTGTGGCAATGGATACACTCAATTTGAGCCAACACAAATCGACATTATGTCCTTTGTGTCTACATCTCACACATGTTTTCTTGTCACCATTCTGCTGCTTCGGCTTTTCTTTGTTCTTTCAACTGCCTTTGTTGCCTCCTTCTGATTGTTGGTCTTGATCTTGCTTGCGATCTGACTCCCTCTTGTTGGAGAGAGAGAGAGAGAGAGAAAAGAGGGTGTCGTGTGTGAGAAACGAAAATTAGCTCTAAAAGGTAAGACGAACACGAAGGAGAAACGAAACACGAATAAGAAACAAAACACGAACAAGAAATGAAACACGAACGTTAAGTGTACGTTCGCAGTGGAACGAGCTATACGACTCTCTCCGTAAGCATGACTACGATTATCAGAACAAAATGAGCAACTATAAAAATTAGACAGAATAAATAATAAACATAGCAATATTAACACATATCTGAATGCAAAACAAAGAATTGTTATCAGATTAAGTATATCAAGTATACATGTCAATAATGCGGTAGAGCACAAGACAATAGCGGGCGAAACCGCGTGCTCTACAAAGCTAATTCAATATGTAAATGAATGAAACCTTATTACTGACAAATAAAGAATCAATGCAGGGGGCGTCTACTTTGTCTATGTCTCTGATAAGCTTCTGATGCTAATTTACATACACTCTCCTCTTCTTATCTTCAATTGTCAAACTGAATGTTCAAATAGTATTCAGTATATATACATAATGTTACAGGTGTGCGGATGAAGAAAGCTAAAGTTAGTGCATGTCGAGTTAGTTCCATGCAGGATCTTTTGAAATGATATCGATTTGAGATAGTGCCTGTGTTTTGGCAAAATCGATCTGAATAATCGATTTTCACAGTTGGTCCATTTCAAACAGATTTCGAGAATCTCAATTTTTTTTTTCGTAAAAGTCAGTACTTGGTCATAAAAAGTTGTTGTTGCTTAATTTGTTCTGATATTGATTTTGCAAAAGGTTGCTCAGATGAGTGAAAGACCTTGTTGAGTGATATCAGCCTGTTATGAAGGTTTTGAATGTTTCACTTATTAGTTGATGATTGGATCTCGACTAATTTAAGCAAATTTTGCATGTCAAAAAATTGATATGACAGAAGATAATGCAAATGCAGCTCTCGATGATCAGGTGCCAATGCCTACCTGTCTGCAAATTTGCCAGTCATTAAGCCAAGTGCTTAATGACATAAACAACAAGAACACTTTACGTGATCAACAAATGGAAGTACTGTTAAATCAAGTGAGAGTTTTGTCTGCTCCAAATTTGGGCTTTCAGCCTGAAACATTTTCGGGGGAGAAGAAAGAGAAGAAACTTGAAATTGTGGATGACTAATTAATCAAGTGGACCGGTTATTTTAATTTACATGGAATTCCTGAGGAGAAAAAAATAGAGAGTATTCTTTTGTTCCGTGGTAAAGCTTCGTCGTGGTGGCGTGACTTACAACCTAAACCTACCACATGGGACGAGTTTCAGATATTTAAAAAGTCGTTTGTGGTTGTGGACGACTCGGATTTTTACCAAAGATTTGTGAATTGCAAAATGGGTACTCGGAGTTTGGACTCGTATCTACAAGATTTTATGGATTTGTGGAATAAAGTCCCCTCATTCGATGCAAAATTGGCACTGTGGCAGTTTATCCTAGGTCTACCTGCAGATTATCAGAATGAGTGTAAGCGTAACATGCTTCAAACTTTTGATGTGTCGCAAAAGCGTATGACTCCACGGTTGTGGCATCTAGGAAGCAGTTATAGGCTAATCCATCTGGATCATCCGGACCCAACCAAAAAAAAGAGAAGAAAAGAATTTGTGGAAATAAGAATAAAAAATATTTCGACGAACTGGATCAAGCTGCATTTGAATTTAGACAAAAGAAAAAGCTGTCCCGGAAAAAGACTAGAAGGACCAATGTTTGTTTCCATTGTGGTCAGCCTAGACATGTTATAAAAATTCTACCTGAAACGAAAGAAAGGCGTAGCTCAAGTGATTGAGATGCCAGGTAAAGAGAATCTTAAGCTGAAAATTAATAAAATTAATTGTGAGTGTGATTGTTCTTTCAGTACTACTTCATTCTTGCCAAATGATTTTTTTTGTTTAAAAGGCACTGTGAAGGGACATGAAGTAAGTATTTTAGTGGACAGTGGATCTACTCATAATTTCATTAACTCTGGTCTTGTGTAGAAACTCGGACTCAAAACTGAAGCTAGTAACCATAGATATCGAGTATATCTAGCTTCAGGAGCGGAGTTGGAGACGTGGGATGTGAAAGTTCCAAGGCTCCCTGTCTGGATCCAGGACTATAGAGAGTTAATTGATTTCCATGTTTTAGATTTAGCACGTACGGATATTATTCCAGGATACGAGTGGTTATTTAATAAGCATCATGAAATAGATTGTGAGAAACATGTTCTCTCTTTTCAGGTGGGTAAAGAAATAGTTACGTTGTTTGGACAATTTTGTACATCCATCTGGGATGAGTTCATTTGCTAATATAATGGAAATTTTTGATTCACAGTATGAAGCTTATTCTTTATTTGCTAAGCCAATTTTGAATTTATCTGAAATGTATCTAAGTAGTTGTGAATTGTCAAAAATTCTTAACTCGGTAGACTTAGATCAGGAGCAAATTGAGAAGAATAAGTTACCATCTGAATTCAAAGATGTATTTCCAGAAGAATTGCCTCATGGAATACCGCTGTCCAGATTGGTAGACCATAAGATTGAGTTAATTCTAGGTAGTCACCCTATCTCTAGACAACCTTATAGGTTTTCTCAGAAAGAAGAGGTAGAGATTACTAAGCAAATTGAAAATTATCTGAAGATGGGTCATATTCAGCCAAGTAAGTCGCCTTGGGATGCTCCTGTTCTTCTGAAAGCGAAGAAAGATGGAAGCTTCAGGATGTGTATGGACTACAAAGGGTCAAATAAAGTAGCTATTAAAAATATATATCCTTTGCCTCGTATGGATGATCTGGTAGATCGATTAGGTGGAGCTAAATACTTCACAAAGATAGATCTTAGAACTAGATATCATCAGATTAGGATTCTTTTGGATGACATGCAGAAGACTGGTTTTTGGACGAGATTCGGAACCTATGAATTTCTTGTGCTTCCTTTTGGGTTGACAAATGCTCTAGCTACGTTCCAACAGATGATGAACGATTTTTTTCGTCCATATCTAGGGAAGTTTGTCGTTGTATTCTTAGATGATATTCTCATCTACAGTAGAACACTTAAGGAGCATTTGAGTCATCTTAAGACTGTCTTAGGTATTCTCATACGAGAGAAACTCTACGCTAAGGAATCTAAATGTGAGTTTTTTAAGCATGAGTTGTTGTACCTCGGTCATAAGGTCACCCGTAGTGGGTTGGAGATTGATGAGAGTAAGGTCAAGAGAGCGCTTGATTGGCCGATACCGTTCCACTTGTAATGCCACTATTGAGCCAAAATAGAGCCAAACTTGTGCCAATTAGAGTGTAGACAAGTGTCATGCTTTTGTTTGATGAAGCTTAAGAGGTCCAATAAATCTTTTCTTGGTTTTATAGTTTTCTTCATATTGGCTGCATTACCTACGTGCAGATCCCAAAGGACACAAGGAAGAAATTGGACTTCCAAGGTCTAAAGACCATCCTGATCGGATATTCTTCGTTTGATAACACCTACAAGCTGTACGATCCTGATACCCAGCAAATCTTGTATAGCCGGGATACAGTCTTTATCGAGGATCAATTTGTCGACCTCAAAGACAAGGATATTGCTCAAGAAGAACCTTCATCACCTGCCATTGACACAAAAATCTGAGCTTCTGGCCCAGGAACATCTATTGTCGACCCACTTCGAGACAACGAATCAGAAAAAGATGTTGCTGCTACCCGTCAACATATTCTATGAGCGGTTCATCAGTCGAATCCTCCCAGAAGATCAGGCCAAGTGTGTACACAGCCCACAAGGTATACTCCTGAGTTTGTCTATCTTTTAATGCAGGAACCGACAACAATCAAAGAGGCACTTAGCCAACTAGACTCTGATCTCTGGAGAGAAGCTATGGACAGAGAGTATTCCTCTCTGATTAAGAATCAGACATGGTCACTAGTCGAAGCTCCTATTGGCTGCAATATTATTGATTACAAATGGATCTTTAAGATCAAATATAATGCCAACGGAATGATTGATCGAAGGAAGGCTAGACTGGTAGCACGAGGATTCACCCAGATCTCGAATGTCGACTATAGTGAGACTTTTAGTCCAGTTTTCAAACATTCGTCAATCCAAATGTCCTGTCTTATGTTGTAGCTGCTGACCTCAAAGTACATCAACTCGATGTACAAACAGCCTATCTGAATGGAGTTATACAATAAGATATCTACATGATCCAGCCCGAAGGATACGTTTTGGAAGGCATGAAGAATCATGTCTGTAAACTCCATAAAGCACTGTACGGCTTGAAATAGTCTGCCAGAGCTTGGTTTGAGAGAATCAACACATTCCTCATTGAAAAGGATTTAAACCAAGCACTGCTGATTGTAACGTTTATTCAAAGTCAGTGTAGCAATCCTTCATTATCATCACCTTGTATGTTGATAATACGTTGCTGTTCAGCAACAATGCCAATATGGTGAAGAATTCAAAACAGATGCTATTCTCAGAATTCGACATGACTGATCTGGGCAAAGCTCACTTCTGTCTTGAAATTCAAATCCACAGAGACAGAGCAAATCGACTGATTTACATCACTCAACAAAGGTATCTTCATAATGTTCTTAACAGATACAATTTGATGAATTGTAAATTAGCTTACTCACCAATGGATCCAAGCCTGCATTGAAATTGAGTTTGCATGAAGGTGCAATAGTTGGTTCAGAGGAAGATCTTACCCATTTGGAGGACTCATCGCTTAGTGTTCTTTTGGAACCTGAAAAGGTACTTAGAACCAGAGATAAACAATTGAGAAATTGTTCTATATCTGAGTGCTTGATCAGGTTTCATTTCTAGCGATAGAAATGGTTTAAGGGGGGAAGAATGTTATGTCCATGTCCTATATAAGGGAATCGGAACTATTCTTGACGTGAATAGCCGGTCACTCCAGTTGTATGTGGTTATTAGTTATGCTACGTCATTTCGGACGTGGTCGTATTAAATAACTGATAATCATATGAGGGCCCATACCTATAATTGGACATAGGAGCACATGCATGGTGAAGACTGCTTCAATGCAAGAATAGGAGATCAGTAGCTCAATTTAGGTTGCATGGGGGTCCTAAAGGAAATATTCTCTCTCGTGAGAAGAATAAGTCTAGTGGAAACTTGCCCATCCTCCTATTGTGAATTGTGATTCTTGAGCCAGTTCTTCCTCTCCTCTCTTGTGATCTTCATTGTGGCTTGGGGGTGGATTGGTTAGGGTATTGACTAGCCTCTCCATATTGGTTGGGTGTTTCATGCTCCACAGGTGTCCTTTTGGTTTGCATGTGATTGGAATCCTGTAGATCTTCACTTGGTGGTTCTTACACAAATCATGATGCTTGAAGATCAGTTGATGAATTTGCAGTGGGATTCTTGCTACAGAGAGCAAGTCTTGTTGTAGAATAGGCACAAATAGAACATCTTCGAGTCGTCTATCTCTGTTGTTGGTGTTGAGCCATAGTGAACCAATACCATTCACTTGATGTCTAGATTCATCTCCAAGAACTATGAATCTTGAGGAATCTGCACTTTTGAAATCAGACATTATTCATCTTGATTTCACGAAGTGTGAGGTGGCTCCTGAGTCTAGGATCACCTCATGTGTGTCAGATGTTGATGCTGCACACACATCTTCACAGATGTTGATGCTGCACACAGAACCATCTTTGTGATCAAGATGTTCTCTGGTCTTGACTTCTTCTCAAATCTCGACAATCGCTCTTTCAAGGTTCATGGCAGGATCTTTCACGAGCAAGGTTCTTGTCGTCTGGAATGATCTGGGTAAGACTCTCAACAAGTATGTGACCTGCTTCTCAGCTGACACAACGTTCTCTACTCCAGAGTTATGTACTGACAGAAACAGATCCTTCATCTTTCTTACGAAAGAAGTGAGGTCCTGTTGGGTCTGGAAAATCTGTCTCATGCTAAGTGAGCAGTCTTGTGATCATCGGCACTAGCTGGGCGAGCCACTCCGTTTTCTCATGATGGAGGGCTTGTACCTCCATCTGAGGTGTTGGTTCTTTGTTTCGGCCACTCGCGTCCGTTACTGATTTATATAGGGCCTTGATGTAGTCTTGTCTCGTTCTTTTGCAGCTTCAGGACCTAAGCTTTTTTTTATTGCTTGTGTTGCTACGCCACTTGTAGGCCATGTTGGAATATATCTTCACTCTGACTCACCCGAATTCAATTCTTGAGAACTAGTAAACTATGTAGATATTCTCCCTCTACAATAGCATGGAGTCTTACTCGCACAAGTCAAACAGTTTGTGCATTATAATGACTTAAAGTAAAAGCAGGATTGACTTCGACGAGTACTTTATTGACTCCATCGACTCGACTTTGTCGACATCCTGATCGAGCACATGATGGTGATCTCTCTTTTCTCTTACATTGATACTCGTTCCTCGACTCAAATGAATATCTAATCTCGAAGGAAGCATGGTTGCCATAGACGCCTAATTGTTTCACTCCCTTCATGGTTGTCATTGACACCTACTAAGATATTCATCTTGTCGATCTAAGTAATAGTCTGAATCTACTGTTTGGACAAGATCTTGTTATTATTCATATGTTGAGTTTTCTCTTGATTGAATCTTGTATCTTGCAAGGGTGGTATCAGAGCTGATAAATACAATATTCAAACACAATCATTTCGCATCATTCAAACAAATAACCCAATTGAGTGGTATCAGAGCCATCGTGCCAAAGTGTTATTAGTATTCAAGACTATTTTACGATTTCTTAGATCATTCATCATGAAGGTACATTTTCATAAATCTGCTTGATCAAATAGTTCAACGGTGATGACTTATGTGAGAGATTTCAACAAGTTTACTCAAATTTACTACATTTGTTTATATGGCAATTGAGGCCAATTTCATATTAGACTTAGAGTTTGACTCTTCAAATTATAGTGGTCTAAAAGCATTTGAATAAACACTTTTGGAAAGTGTGAAAAACTATAGAACATGAATTTTTGGTAGATTCAGTTTGAGTAGTAGAGACATTGAATCTAGTCATAATAATAGTAGGATTTTTCATTATGGAGGGAAATTAAAGTTTGAAGTTAGGTTTGGACCTACTATAAAAGGATGTAACTCGTGGGAATAGAAGCTTTTCTCTCTCTCTTTTCTCTTGGGTTCTATTATCCATTGGTGTACTATATTTGTGATATCTTGCAATTTTGTGTGTAGAATGCTCATTAAATGCTAATTTCAGTTCCACACATGTGAAATACAGTAGCTTACTGTTTTTGTACAAATAACAACTTCATTTCATGTTTTTATTGATTTTTGATCAAGACATATATATGCATGCATATATGATTTCAAATGAAAACACCACTTCTCTTATCGATGATACTAAAGATAGGGTTTTATGCCCAATTAGGCTCACGAGAGCACATGATTGGAAAAAGGTATACCTTGAATGATAAATAATGAAGATCTTCTTGTTGTGGTTGAAAAACCATACCATAATTGACTTTGAAAATGTAACACCTCAATCACTAATAAGGTCAAAATGGAATCGCCTCACACTACACACCCTTAGGATGTTAAGATTCATGCAAAAAAAAGTATTGATTCTCAATAAGAATCTTTTTCACTTTGAAAAGTCAGATTTTCATTCTCCTATCACAAAATCATGAGTGCCTATGATATTTAAAATTGAACTCTATAAGCAATAGGCATCTAGTGGTATTTTTTGGGTTAGTAAATACAGTTGAAAAGTGTTCTCTTGGGTCGGTGTGTGATCTCTCTTTACTGTTTATCTGATTAATGTTAGGTTGCTTGCAAATTAGCTAACTATACTGCCAATAAGATCCTTGACATGGAATCAGAGCCTGGAAGTGGCGCAGTTCGATGTTATCTGGAAGCCAAATTTTGGGAAAATTTGAAGGGACCGTGTACGATTAGTCAAGCAAGCAATCATTTGCAAGTGCAGTTGAATTTAAGGCTTCAATATAAGCTATTGGCTTAATCCATGACCAAAACTGAAAATTACCAAATTTTCAAGTAGATTGGAGCAAGCAAAGGGTTGTTGAGAAGAACAACTTGTTTGCATTCAATTGTGCATCAATTGTGAAGCCGAAAATTCGAAGAGAGTTCTTGCAGTAGGGCGACCTTAGTGGTGTAGGAGACTATCAGAAAAATCTCAAAAAAGGATTGAGTAAATCTCAAGAAAGCTCCATCCTTTATACAGCTAGGGTTTTTGAGTGTAAGACCGTAGATCTCTCTCTAAACATAGTCTTTTTCATGGCTGTGAGTGGCTACAGAGGGGCGCCCTAGGACAAGGAAGGTTGGTTCCAAAGGCCATAGACAGCCGCGTGATAGTAAGAGAGAAAGACTTGTTTTTTCTTCAAGGAAAAAAACCCTTCTGCCATAGCCAAGGGAGCTTGAAAGCTCCATAAGGAAGAGAGAAGGTCGCGGATCATCCACGCGGCCAGCTTGAGGGAGACCTGAGCAACTAGAGGTGTTTAGCGCACGGAGGAGGAAGAGTTATTGTCCAAGTTCGCCAAGAGCCGTCGGATAGAGAATCTGGTTAATAGTTGATGGAAATTGAGTCTCCATGATAAGATGTGGACCGTGGATTGGAAATCAATCATTGGATGAACTTGATATGGATCCGAAGGGCACTGAAGGGTCATGCACACCTTCAATTTCATTAAAAATTTTCAAGTTGAGAGGGATCCTGAAGTGCAAATTTGTTCGAAAAAAGGATTTACTTCAAAGTGAAGAAACAGTGTGTTTTCTTCAAGAGCCTTTAACTTTTGGTCTAAAGCTCCGTTTAAGGCCGTCCAAGAGCCAAAATCCTCCAAATTAAGGGCAGAAAAGGACTATACCCTACAAGTACGGTACCTAAAAACAGAGGGATTGCTACGGAGAGAGTGTTTGGAGCGCACCAAAACCATTAATTCCTCATGGGGTTTGTCAAATCTCAACCGATGGGATTCGCTCAAATCTCAACCGACGAGTTTTGTCAAATCTCAACTGACGGGTTTTGTCAAATCTCAACCGACGAGTTTTGTCAAATCTCAACCAACAAGATTTGCTCATATCTCAACTGACGATTTTTGTCCGATCTTAGCCGATGGATTTCTATCAGATCTCGACCGATGCGACTCCATCACATCTCAATCGACGCTTCAAATTTAAAATTCAACGAGCAGATAGTCCCATCACGTCCGAACCCAGTCGACGGCATCCATAAATGTCATCGCCTCGATGCCATTCGCACCCCAGTGAAGTGCAAATTCTGGAGTTCTCTGTCGATGATCTACCTGGCAGTTTTCTTGCTCTTGTACACAATCCTGGCGCTCTCTTGTTCTGTGCATCTGTCATTGATTCCACACCATCTCCACCGACTATCAGCCATCCTAGTGTGTTTCCCATTGAGAGCGCCATCACAAACCCTCTCCAAACCTAATAGCGCCAGTGGAAGACAAACCATTTGAAACTTTTGCATGCTGAGAAATAGTGTCACGCAAGCATTCCACACGCT